>JAAXCT010000588.1:0-412782 GCA_012490785.1 Eragrostis nindensis
TTTCTGATTTCGAGCAGGGTGAACTGAAACCAGAAGTAATGTCCTGACCGTGCGAGTTCGCACCATTCTGTCATAAGACAACATTTGCACCATTAGTTGATGCAAGAGTGAAATATACTTTACCCTTTGCAGGCAGTACAAGAGACCCAAGTAGTGTAATGAACACAAACATAGTCATCATATCCTGCAGGACACCACCACAAATTTTTCTCGTCGTATGGATCCTTGCGATGACTCGGGGTAGTGTTGGACGTAAGGAATGAAGGAATTGAGGAGGTATTAGTACTCCCTCCAGTTTCAAAATCATTGTCATTTGATGTTGTCTTAAGTCAAATTTTTTATGTGTTAGTTTTAAAATGTGAGAATAACATGAGTAGATTCGTACTGAAATATGATTTCATGAAAGTATATATGCAATATATTATAAATATTTTATAGCAAAAAATATTAGTCAGTTTTGTTTTTGAAGACCGTGTCGATATCCAAAACGACAACCTTTGTGACATTGGAGGGAGTATTTGATCCATAACAGAGCACCCAAGGCTGCCAATGATCCAAGTTTGCACCCTACATTTTGGTACCGAAACTTTCGCGGGTTTTTATGAAGTTCGAGTAGATCAGACTGCTTGTGTTCATCATTGTTATCGCGCAGCGCAGGAACTGAATGTCATATCGGAGGACAACAACGAATGGTCTCCTCCTCTGCTGTCAGGCGTTCACGTTCAGAGGTTCAGTTGAGACAGTTCCTGCTAACAAGTTGATACAACTTGGGAGTTGAGACGTTCAGAGGTTCAGTTGAGGCGTTCACGTTCAGAGGTTCATTTGCTCGCTTCCGTGTTCGTTCAGAGGTTCAGTGGAAACAGAGGATGAGGAAAAGCAGAGGAAAGGCTCCACGAACACAGAGAGAGAGGCTTGGATCCAGAATTCTTGATAACCGCGGCCATCGACGGCGGCCGGCGCGACGGAGTTCATCTCCTCGAACCACGCGAGCGAGCGGCGGCGTCCCGGCCGTGCTTCCCCTCCCGGGACCGAGGAGGGAACGCGCGTGTCCTTACCGGGGCGGTGCCTCGCCGTGAGCGGCGGACGTTCTCGCTTCCCGGCACGGCAGCTCGACGCCGCGTGGTGAGCTCCATGCGTCGGCTTCCTGCGGCGGCATGGACTGGTTAATTTGCGTCCTCCGCCGCGAACCGCCGTGTCTCTATAGGGAGGAAGCCTCAGGTGGAGACGACGCGTCGATACGATGCATGCGATGTTCAAGGGTTTAGAGTGGACTGAGCACGTCACCGCGATCTGAGTTGAGTCTTGCGTCGCGTGCATGCGCCGGCGCCGGCTGGCGGTTACAGCTTTGGCCGGCCAGTTCCATGCGTACCGATGAGCAGTGCCTTGGGTGGGCCGACCAACACCTGGCATTCATGCTCTGCATCTGTGGATGTGGAATGCACGATGGCAATGGTTGGCTGATCTTTTCCTTCAGACTTCGCATCCATCACTAGAGATCGATCGTAGCTGTGCCAGATCGAAAATTTGAAGAATTTTCGCATACATTTTGTGTGTGTGTGTGATTACGACAATACAACTTAGACACTTACAACGCACGCACACTCACCTCTACGAACACACGTACGCAAACGTACCCATATGAGCATCTTCAAAGGCTGAGTCGGCAAATACTCTAGATTGACGAAATCACCACCGACGCCTCGATATTGATGGGAACGTCGTCGATCTACCACTGAAAGCACAACGTCTTTAAATCCTAGAAAATTTTGCGATGTTTTTTTATGAAGTTTCTAGCTCTCGAGGCAAACAATCGTGCCAGTATATCATCGATTCTCTATTTTCACTCTTGTACTTTGGGAAAGCGGTTCACTCTCTGAAAAAAAAAAGTACACAAAAATGACTTTTCATCCCTAATGCATTACCAAACAAAAATAAAGAGGAGCATGTTAGTGTAATGGAATCTCAACGAGACCCGGTGAAATGTCTGATTTATAATAGGGGGTGGTGTGGTGTGTGTTGGTTGGGGGGAGGGGGGAGGGGGGGGGGGGGGGGGGGGGGGGGGGCAAGGTCCCCTTTTGGCTAACACAAAGCTTTGTCGATGTTGTGTCAATGAAATTCACGTTAGAGAATCCGTTGCTTCCCTGCTTCCTCTAGACCTAGGCCAACTCCAAAGCAAAAGACATGTCACATTTCTTTGCATCCTGAAAAAACTTTCCAATATCAGCTCATTTCTTTACATCCTGAAAACTTAATATCTTACAGCGTGGAACTCACAATCCATTCAGTTTTTACTTTGTAAAACTAGATTATTTGTCAAACACGAAGTGTTCAGGTTGACAGGAATTTGAATATTTCACATGGATGTAACCCTAGTTTTCCTTAGTAAAGTTGTATAAATTTAAAAGTAAATTACTCAAAAGATGGCAACTGTGCGAAATCCTACATGCAAGTGTGCGATCTGGAGCAGCTTCAATGCTGACAGGTGGATTTTTTATCAAAAAAAAAAACGAGAGGGGGGGGGGGGGGGGGGGGGTCAAACACGCCACGCAAGTTTCAATCGGACGACGGAAGAATTAGAGTGTATCGACGAAATAGTTGTGCATCGACAGCTTTATCGACGAAAAGAAAGAAATGTGCGGACAAGCACTCAT
The DNA here is from genome assembly GCA_012490785.1 of Eragrostis nindensis. Classification (NCBI taxonomy): domain Eukaryota; kingdom Viridiplantae; phylum Streptophyta; class Magnoliopsida; order Poales; family Poaceae; genus Eragrostis; species Eragrostis nindensis. Next base: position 2,652 of record JAAXCT010000588.1, read on the forward strand.
AAGAAATGAAGATATATAATGTCCCTTTTATTATTATAATAAATAACATGAAGTGGTAACAAAATTCGTGCACAACGATGAGTGACCCAAACGGCAAGTCGTCTGAGCACGCAGGCCCGACTGACCTCCACGGTCGACGCCACATCAGCAGCAGGGGAGGAGGGAGGAAAAGCAGAGATGGAGAAGAAGAAAAGCAGGGGAGGGGAAAAGCAGGGGGTAGGGCGCTCTCTTCCGACCTTCCGCGAGCGGCGAGAGTCTTGGAATCCGGAGACGCGTCGATCGGGCGCAGGTAGGTCGCCGACGACGCGCGACGCGCCACGGAGGTTCGTCGCCGTGAACCCACGCGTGGCGTCTTGGATAGCGCGAGGCGGTCGAGCGGTGCCGTCCCGGCCGGCCAGCCGGCGTTCCTTCCCTCCCGGGACCGGGGAAGAGGAGGCGCGCCGCCGGCCGGCCGTTGTCCTCTACCTGGCTTCGCTCGCCGGCGGACGTGCGGCTGGCTCGCTACTGCTCTCGCTGGTGGCCGGCGCGAGCGCGGAGGCTCTGGCGGCGCGGTGAGCGCCACCCCGCTCGGCGCCGTGCGGCGGGTGTGGGCTGGTTTGTGCCGTGCCTCGCGCCGCCGCATTTATAGCCCGCCCGCAGCAGATCGGATCGGATCGTCTGATCGATCGATGCGTGCCATGCAAGGGTTTCGTTCGAAGCGAGGCGGCGGCGCGATTCTCGCGCGCGCGGCGCGGGTGGTTCGTTACGATTTGAGCGGTCCGTGATGGATGGAGTCCCGTTCCCAAGCGGCCGTGCGCGCGTGATGGCGCCGGCCGGGCATGGGACACACGAGCCAAGCAAAGTTACGTGACTGGGCAACGCACGACGTGTGTGGACGTAGGCTGCTGACCGTTTCCTTGGGTATATTCCACCAACAAACTATCGTTAGCAAAATGAATCCCGAAGCTATATAGCCGAGATATCATACATGGACCTGATTGAATTAGTTTCAACCTTTTAATTAATTAAAAAAAGTTGGTTTCTAGTTATTGGCTTCTGAAAACTGATTTCTAAACAAAAGCTGAGTGAAGGTGTTTGAAGTGGCTTTCAATTTTCTTGTGGATGAAATATATTACCAACTTAGACCATGTTCGATTTTTTTTGTGCATTTTAGAAATTGATTTCTTGCTCAAAACTCTTTAAATAAACTGTCATGCATGACGGGCTACGCAGAAGGAACGGGATTCTTTAGAATGGTTCTCACGTGATGCAGAGTGTATGGCTAACACCTTCCCTCTGGGTGAGGCTTTTGATCGAGAATATGAGTTGGGATCAATCTCAACCCTTCAATAAGATTTGACGGTTAATGTTCTGATGCATCATTGTGTGGGCATGTGCCCCATTACTCTCAAAATATGCTCCCTATAGTACTTTCTCAATTTAAAGAGAACCATAGGAATAAAAGAGCTTTGCCATTTATATTCTACAATTTTTATTTTGGAACATATTCTACAATTTTCATATTTCCAAATATGATTTACTTTGTGTCTTTGTGGTTTTGCGTGGCATTTTTTTTATCCATGTAGAGAAGATTAGCCAATGCTTCTGTGTGCTGACTCGGTAATGTTTGTTATGATTGATATGATAAAATAGTTTTAAACATTATTATTTAAACTCTACGCATTGCTGACGTTGAATGGTTTTAAACATGGTCGTTGCATGGTTTTTAATTGACATAATTTAAAAAGACACTTGCTATAATTCAAAGACACGTCATATTTTGTAAGATTTTGTAGAAACACGTTACTCGGTATTTTAGAGGGGTCGACACTTCACTAATCAACTGCTACCATTTGCAGCGCCCGACATTACTCCCGAGAAAATATCGGCCTTTGTTCATTGCATTGCCTGGAGAAGGGAATGAAAAAAAAATCGTTGACAACATGGTCAAGTGGCCAGCGCTGAAGATCCAGATACATGATTAGAACTCCTACAGCCCTGTAGTACGTGGATAACGTAAACTACGAGCAGAAGCAGCTGCGAGATACTATATGAATATGAAACGACACGTACGTACATACATTCAGTGTTCGTGCTACTTCTGCACTGAACATTTTTTTTTTTGTTTCGAAAGACCTGCACTGAACATGTTCATAGCAGTAAGTTTGCATCTACAAAAAGAATTTGCACCGGTGAAGTATCGACAGAAATAAACAATGCACCGACGATTTGCGTGAAGATGGTAACAAAATTGTTGCGCTACGATGTCCAGAAAAAAAAACTCGCACTTCGAGTGCCTTAATTTGAGACGTCGAGGAGTCTGAGCAGTGAGTGAGGCTCGATCAGGTCGTAGGGGGGAAAGCAGGGGAGGATCGAGAAACCGGGGCACGGGGGGCGCTCTCTTCCGATCGATCTTCCGAGAGAGACGAGGAGTCTTGGAATCTGGAGACGCGTCGGGCGCAGGTCCGTCGCCGGCGACGTGCTGCGCGCCACGGGGGTTCGTCGCCGGCGTGGCGTCTTTGGAGGCGGTTGTCGGCGTTCAGTAACCGGCCGACGAGTAGATTTGTGCGTGGCTCGACAGCGATCAGAGTGTCTGTGTTTGACACAGTGGGTTATACTGTTTAGGCAAGAAAAAGCCCTACGTCCAGTTTGAGGTTTTGCTCGTGTTGCTCGTAGTAGGGGTTACAAGCCGTGGCGAGAGAGGGATTCGCTCCCAAGTCTCTGATTTTGCGTTGTGTGTGTGCGTGTGTGTGAGAAAAGAGCTTTCTGCAAGCCTAAGGAACTCTCCCCTCCCTTCTGGGCCCAATCCTCCCTTTTATACGACAAGGGAGAACGGTACAGATGGAGGAAAAAGGGATAAGAAAAGAAAGGTAAAAGATAGGTGGAAAGGCGGTGGAGATGGAGTCGGTCTGTCTTCGCTGGTTCCGGTGTCTTCCGTCGCAATCTTCGCGTCAGGTAATGTGATGAGGTCATCCGTGTCCCGTCTGGGCGCTGTGGTGCGCCCATTCCCTGATCCGCACTGTTATTCACTGTGGGTGCGCTGTAGGTACCTGTGGAGTTGGGTGACGGTCATTCCGCGCACAGTTACTACTGTGTAGCGTACTTGGTGCATGCATTCTCCGTCCACGCCTGATCCGGATGCGACGCCCCCACTCCGCCGTACGTCAGTCATAGTGCACTTTTGCACCGTCCAGGAGTGGATATGGAGCGTCTTCTTATCCGAATCTGGCCGGCCGTACACCTGAGTTTGTCCAATGCATCCATGCCGCTCCCGAGCTCACTCCCAGCCGGAGTGGTCGGGTTTGCTTCGGGTCGAGGCCCTCCGCCGATCCCGACCACTGCCGGGGGCATACGGCGGCGAACGGCGGCTGGCCGGTGTTTGGTCGGAGGTGCCGCTCGACCTCCGTGGCGCCCGACTCCCGCCGCGGGGAGTCGGGTTCGTTGCCACGTCCGAGCCGGGCTCTTCAATGCTGGACCAATCGCAGTCCTGGCGGGGGGCCGTGCCCATGCGGCATGTGTGCCCAGGCCTTTAGCAGGCCGTGAGGAACGGAGGTTTTGTGGGCCAAAGGCCATTGTTGCGCCCTCCGCCCGATTGGCCACCACCACGGGCGCAGCTTTCCGCCATTTAGCTATATACAAGGCCCCTGGGTCTCGGTCAACTTCCATGCTTCGTTATTCTGTATGTATACTGTGTAGGGTACCTAGAAAATGGGTACCCGACACGGTCGAGTCGAGCTGCGTCGTCCCGGCCGGGCGTTCCTGCATGCAAATTTAAAGGGCAGTTTAATTAGTGAGTCCAACACCGTAGACTACTCAAACAATTTAAGGCTCTCCGCACTCATCTTCCTCTATTTTCTTCCTCTAAAAGGAATATTCTGACATGGTGTAGCCCCCGAGGCTGGGAGCTAGTAGGGGACTAGCTTCCAGGCTTTTCTCAGGTTTTCTCGGTGTGACGTTGGAGCGGGCTGTGTCGTTTGCCCGTAGCCGCGATGACCGAGCCTCCGGGCCTCCTCTTACGTCCGAGGGGGGAGTGCACTAATCCGGCGGGTAAATCGGTGCCCGACGGATGTCTCCCTGACCCTGCCCAGAGGGCGCGGCCGTCGAAGCCTGCAGCCCACGGGCCGACTGTGGTAGGATTCCGATCTTCCTTCGCTTGTCGCGGTGTGTTGGGCTTATCCACATGGCGTCGATGCGGCAGGGTAGTGCTCTTCGGCTTCCGCAGCCGTCTCCTTATGCACCCGGTTCATGCTAGACCGCGCGACGCGCCTATAAATAGGCCCGCATCCTCGGCCTGGTTTTTTCGAACTCACCATGTCTAAGCACCAAAAATCTCGTTCACGCAAGGGAGGCCTAAGGGGAGGACGAGGAGGAAAGAGCGTCGTACCCTCTACCCTTGCTTCGCGCCTTTTGCCTCCTCCGCCACCAAGCACCTGCCAAGATCTGGTTCCGGTGGTCGAAGCGGTCCCGCTCGCGGTGGTGCCTCCAGATCCGGTAGCCGGGAGCTCGGCGTCCGAGTCGGAGAAGCCTGAGGTCATCATCGTTTCCTCCGACGAGGGAGGAGACGATGACCCGAGCCAAACGTCCCAGGTCGGCCGTCGACGTCCGGCCGGTGCTCACCGGCGCCACCGCAGGTTTTCGTCCTACTTTGGCGTAGCCCACCGGACTCGGAGTCATTCCCGCGAGGATTAGACGGGCTCCCGTCAACCCTTGGCGTCCTAGGAGTCGCTCCTGCGAGGATTACGTGGCCTTGGATTGGGCACCGCAACCCTCGAGGTAGAGTCCTTGGCGCCGACATGCTGGTTCCACCCTCTCATAGGAATTTTTGCTGCGGGTGGATCCAACACGGGCCTTTAGGCCTGTTTATCCGGCCACTTGTGGCCAATCCATGGATTCATGGGACTAATGTAATCTCTTTCCCTGTTAACGATCTTTCGATCGGCTTTGCACACAGAAAACCACGGAATAAAGAGGCTTATTTAGACCCGTTGTAGTTTGTGTTGCGACCACGCTGTTGGTCTCTTGTGCGAATGCATGCCTTCGAGCCCCCGATCGTTTCGGGGGTCCGGCCGAAGACGATTTCGACTTTGTTCGTTTGTCCTTCCGCATCCTGTCGGGAGGATGGAGGATCGGGGCCGTCCGCGCCGTTCCTCGATGGTTCGATGGGCGGTGCCATTTGAGTTGCAAACGGGCTCGTTCGAGTGGCACCCCGCTTTGCCCTTAGCGGGGACCCGGTCGAGACCAGCGGGGGCCAGTGCCATATGATCCGGGAGATTGTCCCATTTAGTTTCCGAGTCCGTTCGACCGGTCTCGGCGGCTCGTTGCCAGCTCTCGATGAGCAAACCATGGGCTTATTTCGTCCTCGGACTCGGACGTATTCGACGGGGGCCTACACGCTTCGCGCATATGGGTACTGGCCGCTGGTGCCCCCCTTTGATTACCCCTTACTCTTGTTTGGCCCAGAGCGGCCGTCGAACCCAACGCTGGGCCGGCCTTCGAACTCTTGGGCCGGGAATGGGCCGTCGGAGCGTTTACAGCTCCTAGCCACTTTACCTGGGGGCCCAAACCGGCTTCCCTACCAGTTGGGCCCATGAGGCGTCGGACGCGAGGCGTCGCGTCGTTTCGCCAGCGTGGATCTAGAGGCGCGACGCTTGGACGTAACGCTGCGTAGAGGCGTGCGTTTTCTCCACCTGCATACGTTAGGGCGGAGGAAAACGAAGGGACACGAGTTTTAAGGCGGGAAACGGCACCGCGTCGGTTCGGCGCATATAAATAGGCCATACCTATCCGGGGAGTCTTCTCGCATACTCCATCGCTCGTTACTGTTCGCCCTTCTTCTCTCTTTGCGATCGCCTTCGATTCCCCTCGCTCCACGCCGCTTCTCGCCCCACTCGCCACCATTCGGCGCCCGATTCGCCACCGCCGTCGGTCGGTCCGGTCCCGGCGCCATCTGCGCTCCCTTATCCCGCCGAATCTGAAGGCAGAGGGGGGAGACGAGTGGCCGGAGTCGGTGGTGACGCCGGAACTGCTACGCGGGTTGGTCGCGCGCGAAGGGGCTCCTTCGCCCGCTGACCGACGCGGTGGAGTGGATGGTGCCGTCTGAGCGGCCGCCTTCTCCGCCGGACGACTACATCGTCTCGTTCTTCCACTTCCACTCCCGCGGATTCGGGATGCCGGCGCACCCCTTCTTCCGCGGGCTTCTGCGCTACTACGGGATTGAGCTTCAGCACCTCAATCCCAACTCGATCGGCCACATCGCCGGCTTCATCACGCTGTGCGAGGCCTACCTCAGCATCCTCCCCAACTTCGACTTGTGGAGGTACTTCTTCAAGGCGTCGCTGCACACCGTCCGCGGGCGAGTCCCGCTTATGGGCTCCGCGAGCCTGCGCCTCCGCGTGGAGCGGGCGCCGAGCTACATCCCGTGGGTGCACACCTCCTCCAACTCGGGATGGCACAACCGATGGTTCTATTTGAAGAACGAGAGCACCGGCGAGCTACCCAAGTACACCAACGCCCGACTGTCCGGGCCCCCTGACCGCTGGCACTGGGGTCTCGGGGATAGGGAGGTTGCGGCGATCCAACCTCTCATCGATGCCGTGGCGGTGCTGCGCGACCGTGGGGTGTCGATGGTCGGCGTCACCGGCCACTTTCACTGCATCCGCGTGCTGCCGTTGATGCGCCGAGCGCTCCCCATGTGGGAGATGACGCCGGACGCCGACCTCCGGGGGACGGCGATGGCAATCGGCGAGCCGTTGAGCCACCGTGAGATCGGGGCGCGACTGTCAGAGGCGGCCGGCAAGTCCGCCCTGCACTTCCGCGACAACGAGTTCGAGTGGCCCGTCGCGAACCACCCCGCCGCGCTGCCGCACGCCGACGCGATTCGCTTCGTAAGCTTTCTTCCCCACACCTTCTTGGCTAATCAGTACTGTACATTTGGGTTGAATGAACGCCGTGCCCTTAATCCTCCCTTTGGGCGCAGCCGGGGTTGGCCGTTCGCCGCTCGACAGCCCCCTTACCCGAGGACGCGCACCGGCGAGCAGTGAACCGTGCCCACGGCGAGAGGACGAAGCGGCGAAAAGATCGCCGTAAGACCCGGAAGGACGCCTACGAGGCGAGGAGGCAGGAGCGGGCGCGTCGCTGCCGGCGCGGCGAAGCGGTCGACACCGAGTCCGAGTTCGATGCGGACTCGGCGCTCGACCACAGCAGCGGGGGCGCAAGCGACGGCGGTCACCAAGACGATGCGTGGATCGACGATGTCATCCCCGATGACGACGGCGCGCAGCCGGTTCCGTCGGGCGACGCCGCCGGCGAGGGCCAGGGACCCTCATCAGGTGGTTCCGGCGACCTCGTCACGGTCGTCACCGCGTCAGCGTCCTCCGCGGGGAGCCGCGACGTCTCCATGGCCGTTGCCGCTCCGACCGGGACCTCATCCGCCGCCAAGACGATCCCGGCTTCCTCGTCCGTCCCCGAGACCGGCACGGGGGCGGCTACAACGGAGGCCGCACCGGGAGCGACCCCGCCCGCACGGCCCAGCGAGTCGCGTCCGACCCCCGACGAAGGGGCGCGGGGTGATGAGGAGCCCATCCCCGACGCGGCGCCGCAGACGGCCGCCGGACAGGACTCGGGGCGCCCGTCGGCGAGGCCCGCGCGGAAGCGCAAGCGGTCCGACATGTAAGTTCACTCCATCGTGTCTTTGTCGTAGTTTCGCTGGTTTTCGTCTCTCTTTTGAGCCAATGGTGCGTCCTCTTTCAGCCCTGCCCCGAAATGGGATGGGTCCCAGCTTGCCCCTCGCAAGGCTCTGCGGCTCGCCGCCGAGCAGGGTCGGGGCCAGGTGGGTCCCGCTCCGAGGCCGGAGGACGCCGCGCCAGGGCAAGTGGATGCGTCTGCGGCGTCGGAGGGCCCAGAACGTGCCGCAGCGGCGCAGCAGGGCTCCGCGCCTGCTTCGAGCGCAGCTCCCGACTCTGGGGGTCGAGCTGTCGAGTCCCGACAAGGGGCTGTCCCATCACCTGCACAAGGCGTCGCCGGCGACGGGGGTCGGATCATCGGGGCCCGGCTGAAAGGATCAAGGGCACCGAGAGGGGGGGGGGGGGGGTGAATCAGTGTGTCAACAATTTCTCCCAAACGTACTTTAGGCGTGAAGCTAGCAAGACTAGATATGGTGATAACAAAAGCAAGCGATGCGCGCACACAATCTAGTCTATGCAACAAGCAACACCCTAACAAGCAATTCTACCAAGTAGTAAAGAGACAAACTATCATGCAATTCTACTAGCACATAAGGTAAATGCGGAAACGTAAATGCTAGTAAGTAAAGGAGATAAGGATAGGGATGCTCATGATTTTTCCCGTGGTCTCGGAAGGATGGCGCCTTCCCCTACTCCACGTTGGGTCACTCCCGCCGGAGTCTCGACCCCGTCCCTCCGCTCGATGGCGATCCCTCCTAGAGCACACTTCACCCTCCGAGTGAAGTCGCGGGCACGTCCCGCCGGGCTCGATCCCGGGTACTCTTCCGGAGGTAAGGCTCCGCACTTGATGCGTGCCAAAGGGCGCTCCACTAGTGATGCTTCTTTCGCACGGGAAGCTCTAAGACCGTGTACAAACTTGTGTTAGCTTCCACAATCTCCTTGGACAGCTCAACACCGACGCCTAACCGGTCTAGGCCTTGCCATAGACCAAGAGTAACAAACCGAAGTGACTCTCTCAAGCTCACACTAGCCTAGAGATCAAGTGGATGCAATTGCTACTCTCTCAAGCACTAGGATCACTCCAAATCCTTCACAAGTGCTTCTCTCTCTTGCTCTTGGCTTCCTCTGAGTTTCCTGCACTCCAACAATGGCCAAGAGACCCCTCAAGGGGCGGGCAACCAACTATATATAGGCTCCCAACCCAAAACTAGCCGTTGCCCAAAAGTGCCCTGCGAAACTAGAGACCGTACAATAGGACCGTACTGTCCGGTCTCTTCCAGACCGTACTGTCCGGTCTCTATTTCCAGGCGCATCTCCAACTTCTTCTTCATCTCCAATGAAGACCGTACTGTCCGGTCCCTAGGACCGTACCATCCGGTCGATTGTCCGGTCTTCATTTCTTCCACTTCCAGAAACTTCAACTTCTCTGTCTGGAAATCCTCTGATGACCGTACTGTCCGGTCTCCTTGAACGTACCATACGGTCCCATTGTCCGGTCTTCATTTTCTCAGCATCCCGAGACTTCACTTCTCTGTCTGGATCTTCAATGAAGACCGTACCATACGGTCCCTAGGACCGTACTGTCCGGTCTCTACCGGATAAGCTGAAAACTTGATCCACTCTTGATCCTTGCTTCCAACTTCTTCATTCTTGGTTCCTCTTCTTCTCTTCAGCCACCCTAGCCCTCGAGAGACTCACTATGCATCCATATGATCTCTAACCTAGTGTGCGCTAAGAGAACCAATTCGATCCCTCTTGATAGTCCGGTTTTTCCTATAGACTCAAGCTAACATCTACCAAGCCAACACTTGCTTGGTCTATCATGTCCTTAGCCTTGATCCATCTTCAACCTTGACTCCATCAAGTTCTCGATCCGAATTGTCGAGGCAACCAATCACCAAGTCGTCGATAGATAGAGTATGTGAGACGACACTTCATTGACATGACCATTTGAATATCCTACAAGGAAATGTTAGTCACATCAATATGGTCACCCAATCACCAAAACATTCATACCTTTGGGGTTTCCGAACTCCAATGGTCATGAAGCTTACAATCTCCCCCTTTTTGGTGATTGGTGACAACACATATCAAAAGATAAAGAATGGAATGCGTAAGAGTGATCGAGAAGATTAGATAAGCATGAAGAACAAGTAAAACGGAGAACAAGGTAGTCATAGCTCAAAAGGTATCACCTGCAAAATAGAGTTAGAGCACATGGGTGATATATAGGAATAAAACAAGAGCTATGACCACAACACTTGTGATGATAAGTTTATAAGACAATCCTGCAAAAGCAAGTGAGTGCGCATATCATCACAAAAAGAGGAAAACCTGGCAAGATAAATATAAATAAGCGCATCCAGGATAGCATACACAAACTCAGAGCAATATACAAGATATATAGATAACGAGCAAGTGTATGAAACGAAACCAAGTGCATTCTTGATGAGCTAAACACCAGCAAAAGCAAATCAAGCTCAATAAGAACCAGGAAGTACCAAGAGAATATACAAATGAAGTCACAAATGGTCTCCCCCTGGACAAAAACTGTCTCACACTCCCCCTGGACACAAGATCACTCTGCTACTCCCCCTAGACCTATACAAGATCTCTCTAACTCTCTCCCCCTTTGGCACCAATGACCAAAAAGAGAAAGAAGGAAAAGAGAAAAACAGCTGTCCTACGCGTCGGAGGCTGGAGGAGGTGCAGTGGCAGCAGGTGCTGAAGAACTGGTAGGCTGAGCACTGTCCTGCTGCTGCTGAGAGGGTGGCACTGGAGGTGTCCAAGTCCAAGTCCGCGGCATCCCCAAAGACTCCTGAGGCTGAAAGAGTGGTGTGTACGGCACAAGCTGCCTGTGAGCTATCCCAGGAGAGTCTGTCTGAAGGAGTGTCTGCTCAAGCTGCCCTGCGTACTGGACTGCCTCTGAGTCTGAAGCTGAGTGGACTGAAGGAGAGGGTGAGCGACTGGGGGTCCAAGTGAAACTGCCAGTAGGTGAGGCTGCTCTGGGTGGTGGATCCTGTCCTGTAGCAAGAGCCTCATCTACCTCCTCACGGGTGTACTCGAAGTCTGTGAGATCCACTGCTGCTGTCTCAGGTGTAGTAGTCACGACCTCTGCCTGTGAAGCTGTAAGAACTGAGTCTGTCTGTACTGAGGCGGTCTGTGCTACTGTGTCAAAGTCAAGTGTGCGAGCAGGCAATGGTGGCACGAAGAAAGGACTCGTCAGCTGAAGCGGTGAGAAGCTCGGAGCTGTAGAAGCAAGAAGCGCTGACGGTGTCATGGAGAGGACTGGTGAAGAACGGTACTGGTGTGAAGGTCCTGCCTCTCCTGCCAAACCAGCAAACGTGGACGACGACGGCCCCACCGTAGGTGCACCAGAAGGTGAGATGGGAGCCGTGAGTAAGGAACTGAAGTACTGTCCCTGGCTGGCTGACTGTCCTGACTGTGCCTGGGCAAACTGGTGCTGCTGCTGCTGTAGCTGCTGAAACTGTACTGTATCTGGTGGCAGCACACCTGGGAAGGTGAGAGGAGCGAACGACGGGAGGCCTGGCAATGCCTGTCCAAAGAGGCGAAGAGTCTGAGCAATCGCATCAAAGCCTGTGAACAGCGACGACAAGCCAGAGGCCATCTCCCTCTGAGTGAGAACCACGCTGTCTAGCATCTGTCGGTCTCTCTCCCTATCCTCTCGCTGACTCTGGAGCTCTCTACGGATAGCTGCAAGCTCTGCACGTAGTACTGAATCTGTCTGAGCTGGAGCTGTAGCTGAGCCTGAAGGTCCTGCTCTAGAGTCCGGAGTCACGTCCTCAGGAATAGACTCCATCTGGCTACCAGTCTGTATGTGCTGCTCTGTCTCGGTAGCTGTGTCACCTAGGCCCTGTGAAGAACTCTCCTGTGAAGCTGACTCCCGGGTAGCAACCCGTCTGTCGGAGGCAGGTAAAGGAGTGTATGCTGTAGTCTTCTTGGGCAACTCATCGTAGTCCTCCTGAGACAACAACTGTAGCCTCCTCAAAATATAGCAAATCAGTGGAGCGAAAGCTAAGTGTCTAACAGCTATGCTCTCTGCAATGACTTCCTCCATCTGGCTCAGTATAAGATCCACCAGGTCAAAACCTCTGTGCCTCAGTATCAGCATGACGACCCACTGTGAGAGTATAGAAAACTGATCCCTGTATCCACTCCTCGGCACAATGGTCTTGCTAAGAATACTCCTGAGAACTCTGCCCTCGTGAGTACGTCTGGTGTGAGCTCGGCTGAAGTTCTCCGGGTGAGGTGGAGGGAAAGCAATACTCATATCCTCATCAGACGGTAGGTGTCCCCCAAGAGGTCTGCGGGGAGGCTCCATCCCTGGGTGAGCAAGAGGGAACACCCTGGTCTCGTGCTGAACAGTCTCAAGGGCCGCTACGTGGTCCTCCCTCGTCACTCTGTGGGGCTGCCCTCTGAGTATGAACCATATCGCTGAGCGATCCTGAGCAATCCACAAGGAAGCGTAGAAGTCCATCACTATATCGTAGTCCCATCTCATCTGTGTGGTGATGATCTCCTCGAGGCCCGGGATATAGGACAAGTGCTGTGTGAAGTCAGTCCCGGCACCTCTGCTAGCAGCCTGTATGCTGCAGTGCTGGTGAGTGACAAAGAGCTTATCAGCTCCACCAGTACGCAGTCTACTCCTCAAACCAGCTGCAATCCTCTGCTGAAGCAAAGTCCAGAACCGACCTCCTGCCTGTGGGTCTCTCCTAGCAGGTACCCAGGTCTCCTCGGAGACTCTCCTGAACTTCTTGAGGACGGGGCCTGGAAGCCTGAGAGCGTCCTCAGCAAGCACGTCCCTGAGTGAAGCAGTCCTGTCGAGTGCACAGAACTTGGCAGCCATCCTCTGCCTGTCACCCTCTGTGACCTCGTCACGGGAGCTGGAAGAGCTCTCCCCCTCCTCTGACTGAGCCTGCTGCTCCTGCGCGGTCCTCGACGTACCAACCCCGCGGGTGGACGGAGTCCGCTGCACTGTGGCTCTAGCTCTGGAAGACCTCCTCGGAGTCTCCCCCTGTCCTCCAGCTGGTGAGTCCCTGATCCGGAACCCTGTGTCTCTGCCGGTAGGAAGGTCCACCTCAGCTGCTCTGAGAGCCCGATCCCACTCTGGATCACCTGTCCTCTGCTTCTTCCTCTTGGGCTGTGGATCTGGAGCCTTGGCCTTGCCCTTATCACGGTCACCTCTGCCCCTGCCTCTGCCTCTGCCACCTGCCATATCTGCTGACTGTCCTGCAGACAAGATAGGGCGAGTGAGCTTGGCTCACCAACCCGTCCACTGACAAGCTGACTGCCAAAGATAGGACTAAGGGCTTGGCCCTCAATCCGTCCACTGTCTCTGCTCTGCTGTCAACTGCCCACTGCCTGCTGACAACTGCCACTGCACGGTAGGAATAGACAGGGTATATGAGTATAGAATAATCTACTATAATCTATAAGCAAGAGTCGTAGGTAAGCGCGTAAATCTAGATGATGTCCTAGCGCAGAGGTAAAGGACACAATGCCGGCAAATATGCAAAGGGGAACTACGGTATTGTCGATTATGGGTGGAGATCAACTAGTGTACATAGATCATATGCAATAGACTCAATGTACCACTAATCGAGGATTGTACTAAGTGTCGAGCTAGTGTATATGTTGTGGAATCGGAAATCGACACAAAGCGATCAACTACCAAACATGTCATAGATAAAAGAAGTGTAATACTCGAACACTATGACCATGGTATACCAATTGACCTAAATGCGAGGCAATAGATAGCAATGCATGCCAAATCGCAAAAAAAAAGGTTCGATTTTTCTAGGGATTTTCATCGATGAAGGAATTGAATGGCTCAAACCCTAGAGACGGAATCCGAACGAGGCTACTGTGCAATTTGAACACGACGAGGCTCACCGGAGTATTCAAAGTGATGGTGATCGTCGGTGAGACGGCGGTCCAGTGAGGCGCCAGGGAGGAACTCGTCGCGCGCGAGATGGAAGAAGCAGCTCGCAGTTAATCTTGCGTGAGGGTGGAGCTCCTTGCCCTGGAGCACGTCGACGGCGAGGTCGTCGTCCTCGGCAATACGCGGCGCGCGGCTCGGTGTGAAGGTGCGGCGCGGCGCTAGGGTTTGCAGGTCGCGGTGGAGCGCAGTGGTGGAGCAGGTGGAGGCGCGCGGCTGCGATGGAGCTGTGGTGGTGACGCACGGCGGCGGCGAGGTCGGCGGCAGCTGTACGGAGCGCGCAAAGGTGAGGGCGATGGCAGGAGCTTGGGCGCGGCGAACGGCGGCCGTAACTCGGTGAAGATGCACAGTAACACGGCGTGACCCGTTAACATTAGGTTTAGTTTGAATCGACGGTCCAGATCGACCGAGTTTTGAATCAATGGATCGGATTGAACAAGATCTCCCGATGAACTCAACAAGACCGTGTTGTACGGTCCCTAGGATCGTATTGTACGGTCCCTTTTAACCCTGACAGATAGTCTATAGAGACCGTATTGTACGGTCTTCAGGACCGTATTGTCCGGTCTCCATTCTGCCTCAGGTTTTAAGGATCTCGTGCAAAAGCACACCGTATTGTACGGTCCCTTTGACCGTATTGTACGGTCCAGTCCAGAAAAGCTGATTTTCAAGGAATTTCCTTCTAAGTCCAAGTTTCTCGCACAAAAACCAAATAACACCAAACATGGACTAGAAGGGGAACTCTCAAACACTCCTTTTGAAAATAAACCAATATAGGTTGCGCATAGGCTTATAGTAATTTTTCAATCGGCAAATAAGAAGCATCCAATAAGAACCAAAAGAGATAAAACCAAAGGAGGGGTATGTATGAGCCCTTTGCCTATGATCCGTGCAAGTAGATTTAACCTTGAGGATCATTTAGCAAGACTCAATGGGCATGAAGCACAATTCTTTTCTTTCGGCACACTTCTATGAGATGTGAGTTCATATTGCGAATGAAGCACTTCCTCATAGTGTGACCACTCCTTTGTGATTTCCTATATGCAATGCATGAGACAAGCATATCATACAAATGCAAGAGAAAGTAAATATGCCATGTGATATGCAAGCAAAGTTAAGACAACGCATAAAGGAAACCTACTCAAGGTCAAGTTTGAGCCTCTCTCAAGCTTACTCACTATGAGCCAAACCTTGCCTTGAGTCCATCGGACCACCAACTCAAGCATCCCCCATGCTCATAGCTATCTTGAGAAAGTTAGACCTTGAACTAATTTTTTTGTTCTTTTCTTTTAGTTATTTACATATGCATGGATGCAAACATACTAGTTCACAAAGGAGCACCTAGCTACCATGCAAGCAATGCAAGGAAAGAAACTACTATGATACAAGTTACCTCCTTGAAGAGTAGATTTGTCGATGAAGCACTCGAAGCTTGTGGTGGACGTTCATGAGTTGACGTTGCGGCGCACGGTCCACCACCATCACCCTTCTAGGTCTTGGTCTTGGGAGCCACTCGCACTTGGTCGGCCTCTCAAGGTCAACTATGCATTTGGGCACCCAAATCTTCCTCATCATCCTCCTCTTGTCGGGTGATCCAAGAGCCTTTGCCTTCACCCTTCCTTTCTTGTCCCTAAAGAGCTTGTAGTGTGTATTCTCATGGAACAAGTTAGCGTTGGGCAAAACTTTGGAACTTCTCACCTTGGGACAATTCTTGCTAGTGTGCCCGTCACGGCAACACTTCTCACAATAGTAGTCGTCCGCCATGAGGGTAACTACCCAAGGTGGAATGTCCTCGTCCTTGCCGATGAGGTTGATGGCGGCGGGGTAGGAGCCGAGTCCCTTGTGCCCGGGGTTGTTCACAAGGTTCCGACCAAGTATCTCCTTATGGATGGTCCTTCCCCTTGTGAGCCTCTCGAAGCCGTCCATCACCGAAGCTCTCTCCTCCTTGAGTTGATGATATTCCTTCAATATGTTCTCATCAAGAGAGATGCTCTCAAGAGAGGGAGTTAGTCCATCACAAGTAATATATGAAGAATCGGAAATAGATGAACTAGAAGAAGAAGTGTTACTCTTTTCAAGGATGGATTGATGTTCCTCCTCAAGAACCTTGAACTTGTTGTTGAGCCTCTTGTGATCAACCTTGAGCTTGTCATAGCTCTCATCCAAGGTTATGAGAGAGGTGGAAAGGTGCTTGAACTCATCCTCTAGTAACTTGGACTTCTCCTTGAGCTTCATGTGGTCTTCCTCAAGCTTGTCATAGTCTTCATCAAGAGCCTTGTGAGAGATGGATAAGTCCCTAAGTTCACCCTCAAGTTGACGAACTCGGAAAGCGGCCACTTCATGTTCCTTCTCCAACCGAGCAATGGTCTTGTCCCTCTTCTTGATCATCTTGCCGGTTAGGAGAATGCTATCCAAGAGTTCCTCATATGTGGGCTTATCCTCCTCACCAAACTCTTCATCGGACTCGCTCTTCTCATCCTCACTACTATCATCATCTTTGGCCATCAAGCAAGTAAGTGGTGGAGGTAGAGTCTCGGACATGTTTGTGAGAGCAATGCCGGCCATCTTCTTTCCCTTGGAGGATGAGTCATCACTTTCTTCTTCTTCACTTTCATCATCCATGACCCACTCTCCAACAAAGAGACCCTTGCGAGATGATCTTCTCTTGTCTTTGCCTCTAGAGCTTTCCTTCTTGACAAACCTCTTCCTTGTCTTGTACTTGCTTCTAGGGTCTTCTTCTTCATCATCGCTTGACTCTTGAGTCTTCTTCTTGCTCTTCTTGATTGGCTTCGGGCATTCCTTGGCAAAGTGACCCTTTTCCCCACAATTGTAGCACTCGGCATCTTTCTTGTTGATGAATCTTCTCTTGAAGAAGTTGCTTCTCTTCATGAGGAGTGCTAGATCATTAGGATGAAGTTGCAACAAGTCTTCAACGTCTTCTTCAAGCTCTTCATCACTTGAATCTTGAGTCACCACCTTCTTCATCTTCTTGCTTGACCCCTCGGATGCAAAAGCAAGATTCTTGGAGGGCTTCTCATCAAGCTTCTTGTCGAGGTTGTAGCTCTCGAAGGCGGTGATCTTCCCAGGTAGCTTGTGGGTGGTGAGGTCTCGCATGTCGGTGTTGAAGAGGCATGTGATGAGTGCTCCATATTTCTCCCTTGGGAGAATCCTCATGATCTTCCGCACAAGGTCACCATCATCAATCTTGTCCTTCACACCGAGAGAGTTGATATCCTCTACAAGCACATTCAAGCGAGAGTAAGTGTCATTGATTAGCTCATTTGAAGACATGGCAAAGTCATCATATTTGTTCTTTAGCACATAGTATCTTTCCTCTTTCACGTCCGTGGAACCCTCATGAAATTGTTGAATTTGTGTCCATACTTCATGAGCGGTACCCGCGGACTTGACTCGAGCAAAGACCTCTTTAGTGATAGCTTCAAACAAGGCATTTTTAGCTTTAGCATTTGCCTTTGCGAGATTCACATCAAGAGTACCAATGGGAGTCCTTAGAGAGACACCGGAACTTGTCACCTCCCATGCGATAGGGTCGAGAGCCTCGAGGTAAGCTTGCATGCGAGCTTTCCAATAGGCATAGTCGGTCCCATCGAACGGGGGCGGTCCATGATCTCTCGACATCCTTACTCAAGGCGGTTAAGCCCTATTTGAGCAACGAGGCTCTGATACCACTTGAAAGGATCAAGGGCACCGAGGGGGGGGGGTGAATCGGTGTGTCAACAATTTCTCCCAAACATACTTTAGGCGTGAAGCTAGCAAGACTAGATATGGTGATAACAAAAGCAAGCGATGCGCGCACACAATCTAGTCTATGCAACAAGCAACACCCTAACAAGCAATTCTACCAAGTAGTAAAGAGACAACCTATCATGCAATTCTACTAGCACATAAGGTAAATGCGGAAACGTAAATGCTAGTAAGTAAAGGAGATCAGGATAGGAATGCTCATGATTTTTCCCGTGGTCTCGGAAGGATGGCGCCTTCCCCTACTCCACGTTGGGTCACTCCCGCCGGAGTCTCGACCCCGTCCCTCCGCTCGATGGCGATCCCTCCTAGAGCACACTTCACTCTCCGAGTGAAGTCGCGGGCACGTCCCGCCGGGCTCGATCCCGGGTACTCTTCCGGAGGTAAGGCTCCGCACTTGATGCGTGCCAAAGGGCGCTCCACTAGTGATGCTTCTTTCGTACGGGAAGCTCCAAGACCGTGTACAAACTTGTGTTAGCTTCCACAATCTCCTTGGACAGCTCAACACCGACGCCTAACCGGTCTAGGCCTTGCCATAGACCAAGAGTAACAAACCGAAGTGACTCTCTCAAACTCACACTAGCCTAGAGATCAAGTGGATGCAATTGCTACTCTCTCAAGCACTAGGATCACTCCAAATCCTTCACAAGTGCTTCTCTCTCTTGCTCTTGGCTTCCTCTGAGTTTCCTGCACTCCAACAATGGCCAAGAGACCCCTCAAGGGGCGGGCAACCAACTATATATAGGCTACCAACCCAAAACTAGCCGTTGCCCAAAAGTGCCCTGCGAAACTAGAGACCGTACAATAGGACCATACTGTCCGGTCTCTTCCAGACCGTACTGTCCGGTCTCTATTTCCAGGCGCATCTCCAACTTCTTCTTCATCTCCAATGAAGACCGTACTGTCCGGTCCCTAGGACCGTACCATCCGGTCGATTGTCCGGTCTTCATTTCTTCCACTTCCAGAAACTTCAACTTCTCTGTCTGGAAATCCTCTGATGACCGTACTGTCCGGTCTCCTTGAACGTACCATACGGTCCCATTGTCCGGTCTTCATTTTCTCAGCATCCCGAGACTTCACTTCTCTGTCTGGATCTTCAATGAAGACCGTACCATACGGTCCCTAGGACCGTACTGTCCGGTCTCTACCGGATAAGCTGAAAACTTGATCCACTCTTGATCCTTGCTTCCAACTTCTTCATTCTTGGTTCCTCTTCTTCTCTTCAGCCACCCTAGCCCTCGAGAGACTCACTATGCATCCATATGATCTCTAACCTAGTGTGCGCTAAGAGAACCAATTCGATCCCTCTTGATAGTCCGGATTTTCCTATAGACTCAAGCTAACATCTACCAAGCCAACACTTGCTTGGTCTATCATGTCCTTAGCCTTGATCCATCTTCAACCTTGACTCCATCAAGTTCTCGATCCGAATTGTCGAGGCAACCAATCACCAAGTCGTCGATAGATAGAGTATGTGAGACGACACTTCATTGACATGACCATTTGAATATCCTACAAGGAAATGTTAGTCACATCAATATGGTCACCCAATCACCAAAACATTCATACCTTTGGGGTTTCCGAACTCCAATGGTCATGAAGCTTACAATCTCCCCCTTTTTGGTGATTGGTGACAACACATATCAAAAGATAAAGAATGGAATGCGTAAGAGTGATCGAGAAGATTAGATAAGCATGAAGAACAAGTAAAACGGAGAACAAGGTAGTCATAGCTCAAAGGTATCACCTGCAAAATAGAGTTAGAGCACATGGGTGATATATAGGAATAAAACAAGAGCTATGACCACAACACTTGTGATGATAAGTTTATAAGACAATCCTGCAAAAGCAAGTGAGTGCGCATATCATCACAAAAAGAGGAAAACCTGGCAAGATAAATATAAATAAGCGCATCCAGGATAGCATACACAAACTCAGAGCAATATACAAGATATATAGATAACGAGCAAGTGTATGAAACGAAACCAAGTGCATTCTTGATGAGCTAAACACCAGCAAAAGCAAATCAAGCTCAATAAGAACCAGGAAGTACCAAGAGAATATACAAATGAAGTCACAAATGGTCTCCCCCTGGACAAAAACTGTCTCACACTCCCCCTGGACACAAGATCACTCTGCTACTCCCCCTAGACCTATACAAGATCTCTCTAACTCTCTCCCCCTTTGGCACCAATGACCAAAAAGAGAAAGAAGGAAAAGAGAAAAACAGCTGTCCTACGCGTCGGAGGCTGGAGGAGGTGCAGTGGCAGCAGGTGCTGAAGAACTGGTAGGCTGGGGTCCCACGCCGCGGGGGTTCCAAGGCTCCAGTACCTGGCGCGGTCCGGCTGGGGGCCGGACGTGTTGGTGAATACGCCGGAGGGTCCGGTCCCGCTGTCCGACTCGATGGAGTCGAAGTCCTGGCTGTTCATGACCCAGGAGCTTTCCAGCACCTACAGCAGGCTGGACGTGATCCAGGCGGAGGTGGACGCCGCGAAGAAGCAGATGATGAACGCGCGGGTTCCCCTCGAGGTGAGTAGGGGTATCTGTTTCTCTGGTTCTGCCTGTTATTCTTGCGAGCCTTTCCGCACCTGCTTTCTCGTCTCACGATCTCCTTTGCCGTTCGCAGACTTTGCTCGCGAACAGCAAGCTGAAGTCGAACTTCGTCCGGCACCTGATGACGGAGCACGTCGCCCGGGGTGCCGAGCTGGCGAGCGCGCTCCGCCGCGCCGAGGCTGCCGAGGCCGCGGTGAAGGCAGCAGAGAATGCGGAGAAGCGAGCTGAGGACGTGGAGTCGGTGCTGGGCGACATGGTCGAGCGCGCCGAGGCGGCAGAAAAGCTGGTGCGGACGCAAGCGGAGGAGCTGAAGACAGAGCGCGATCTCCGCACAGCCGCCGAGACGGCGCTGGGCAAAGAGAGGGAGCTCAAGCTCGCCGCCCAATCGTCGCTAACCAACATGACCGCCGAGCTCCAGAAGGTGCAGAAGGAGCTAAAGGGTAAGTCGATTTTCCTGTCCTTCGTTTGTCCTGCCAATCCAGCTTTTGTCCTCTTTCGATCAGAGTGGCTGGTTCTGCTGTTTTTGGCCAGACGCGAAGGAGCTCCAGGAACAGTCGCAAAAGGCACTGGCGGACCTAGACCTGCTGCGCCGGGCCATGGAGGTTGCGTGCAACGAGATCGGAGTGCCGCGCCCACCGGACGCCACATCGGTGATCCCGCAAGTGGCGGGGCTCTCCACCTACTTCCGCATGCAGGAGGAGGAGTGCCTCCGGACCGGGGTCCAGGTCACCTTTGCCGTGGCGAGGAGCCACTACGGGGAGCACTTCAAGATGGACATACTGGCGAGAGGCTACGATCCTTCCTGTTGCGAAGCCGACTTGGAGCAGATTGAGGAAGAGGTGGTTCCTTTCGCGCGCCGTCTTGCCGATGACAACCTGGACATGATTCCTTCGCGCCGAGGCGAAGGCGGAGATCAGTAGTTTAGATGGTTGTTAGTGGAGTCGGGCCCTGTGTTGGCCTCATTTTGTGAACAAGTACGCGGGCGTGCGCGCCCGTTTGTTTATATGTGTTTTCGTTTCGCTTTTCGCAAGTTTTTGTTTTGTTTTGCTCTTTTCGTGTGACGATTCGCTTCGAGCCCCCAGAATCTTAGAAGATCGACCTGATTCCGACTAGCCGCTCGGGCCGTCCCTATCCACTGGGGCGTCGGGTGCGCTGGCGTGAACTGGCCGATCCTCGAGTCGACATCCAGAATTCGAGGTTTTCGTTACGATTCGTCGCACTTCGAGCTTTAGGACGTCGATTTTGCGTTCGCGGGGTCTCGCTCCTAATCGAATTGCGTTGTTTCTCTTAGGGGCATCATTCCTCGCGCGTACAAAATTGACGCGGCACAAAGCCACACCCCCCGGGTGGAGCCCCGCGTGGAGCGCACCCAGACGGCTGCCCAAGAGGTGTAAAAAGAAAACCTCGAGTTCGTTCGATGATTACGAAACGGGAGAAATCAACAAACGAATTTACAAAGCTAAGGGTAGAAGCGACGTAGCTGCTCAATGCTCCAGGCGTTGGCGACGAGTTGGCCTTCTGAGTCCATGAGCTTGTACGTTCCGGGACGTAGCACCTCAGCGATGACGAATGGCCCCTCCCACGGTGGTGATAACTTGTGTCGATCATTGTTGCTCTGCACCAGTCGGAGGACCAGGTCTCCTTCCGTGAGCGCGGGGCCGCGAACTCGCCGCCCGTGGTAGCGGCGCATGGCTTGTTGATACTTGGCGGATCTCATGAGGGCGACCTCCCGATCCTCATCGATTTGGTCAAGGGCATCCTCGAGAAATCTTTTGTTGGCCTCCTCGTTGAAGGCGCGAACCCGAGGAGCGCCGTACTCGATGTCAGTCGGGAGCACCGCCTCTACTCCGTAGAGCATGAAGAACGGCGTTTGCCCTGTCGCCCGACTCGGTGTGGTGCGCAAGCTCCACAACACCGCAGGCAACTCTCGCACCCATCGGCCAGCATGAACCTTCAATTTGTTGAAAATCCTCGGTTTGAGCCCTTGCAGGATCATTCCGTTTGATCTCTCGACCTGGCCGTTGGCTTGTGGGTGCGCGACTGCTGCCCAGTCGACCCGGTTGTTGTAGTCGTTGCAGAATTCGAGGAACTCGTTGCCGGTGAACTGAGTTCTATTGTCGGTAATGATGGAGTTCGGCACTCCAAAGCGATGAATGATGTCGGTGAAGAATCGAACGGCTTCCGCCGACCGGATCTTCACGAGGGGTCGTGCCTCAATCCACTTGGAGAATTTGTCGACGGCGACCAGCAAGTGCGTATAGCCCCCGGGCGCCTTCTTCAAGGGCCCGACCAAGTTCCAATCCCCATACGGCGAATGGCCAGGTGATGGGTATGGTTTGAAGGGCTTGCGCCGGTATATGGGTCCTCCGAGCGTAGTATTGGCACCCTTCGCAAGTGCGTACTACCTCGGTGGCGTCGGACACAGCCGTGGGCCAGTAGAAACCATGCCGGAACGCCTTTCCGACTAGGCTCCTTGGGGCCGCATGGTGGCCGCACTCGCCTGCGTGGATATCGAACAGTAGCTCTTTCCCCCACTCGATGGGGATGCAGCGCTGAAGCACTCCCGAGTGGCTCTTTTTGTAGAGCTCGCCGCCGATTATGACGAATGACTTGGCTCGACGCGCGAGGCGTCTCACCTCCGTCTGGTCGGCGGGAAGTTGTTCTCGGAGTAAGCAGTCGAGGAAAGGGGTCCTCCAGTCGGACACTGGGTTAGACACAGCCCCTGAGCCCCCGACCGCCTCGTGGGCGGTCGTGCCCAAGCCCCCGATTGCTTCGCCAGCTGTCGGGATGGCAAGAACGGCTCGACCCGAGTCATCTCCGAGAGGAGGGGACGTACCTTCCATCGGCAAGAAATCGGCGCTGTCTGGTTGGGTTGTTGAAACGTCCGTCGTGGGTGTGGCTGGAGCCTCACGCGCCGACGGCTTCTGCTGGTCGTGGGAGAAGACGCCGACAGGGACAGGGTCCCGGTTGGAGGCCATCTTCGCGAGGCCGTCCGCTTCTTCGTTGTAGCGGCGAAATACATGGCTGACCTGGAAGCCTTCGAACTTTTCTTGAAGTCGCTGCACCTCGGCGCAGTACGCCGCCATCTTCGGGTTCGAGCAATTCGACTCGCTCGCCACCTGATCGGCGATAAGCTGGGAGTCGCCGAAGACCTCCAGCCTTTTGACGCCGAGTTCGATCGCCGCCTTCATCCCGTTGACGAGTGCCTCGTATTCCGCCACGTTATGGGACGCAGGGAAGTTGAGTCGGACTGCGTAGCGCAGTCGGAACCCGAGTGGCGAGACGAGCACGAAGCCACTTCCGGCGCCTCTTTTCGTCAACGAGCCGTCGAAAAACATGTTCCAACATTCTTGTTCGACAGGCGCAGGTGGTAGCTGGATCTCGGTCCACTCAGCAGCGAAGTCCGCGAGCACTTGCGACTTGATCGCGGTGCGTGGGGCGAACTCGAGCTCCTGTCCCATGAGCTCAAGGGCCCACTTCGCGGCCTTGCTCGAGGCCTCTTTGCTCCTTAACGCCTCGCTGAGAGGGAAGGAGATGACCACAGTGATCGGATGCGCGTCAAAGTAATGACGAAGCTTCCTTTTGGTAATGACGACCGCGTACAACAGCTTCTGCAGCTGAGTCCAGCGGGTCTTGGTGTCGGACAAGACCTCGCTGACAAAGTATACCGGTCGCTGGACCTTCAGGGCATGTCCCGGCTCACTCCTCTCCACCACCAGCGCCGAGCTGACCACCTGGGTGGTTGCGGCGATGTACAAGAGGAGGGGCTCGCGCTCGGTGGGGGCCGTCAAGACAGGTGCGTTCGATAGCACTGTCTTAAGCCGGTCGAGTGCGGTTTGGGCCTCGGGGCTCCAAACGAAGTGTTCTGACTTCTTGAGCAGTCGATACAGGGGCAGACCCCTCTCCCCGAGTCGGGAGATGAACCGACTGAGAGCCGCGAGGCATCCCATGACGCGCTGTACGCCCTTTAGGTTCTGGATGGGACCCATCTTCGCGATGGCTTCGATCTTCTCGGGATTGGCTTCGATGCCGCGTTCCGAGACGCAAAACCCAAGCAGCATACCTTTCGGAACTCCGAAGACGCACTTCTCCGGGTTCAGTTTTATGCCGCACGCCCTCAGCTTCTGGAAAGCTTGATCGAGGTCGGCGACGAGGTCGTCGGTCTTCTTGGACTTCACCACGATGTCGTCCACGTATGCTTCGACGATCCGACCGATGAGATTGCCGAAACACTTGATCATGCACCGCTGGAACGTTGCCCCGGCGTTCTTCAACCCGAACGGCATTGTCACGTAACAATACACGCCATACGGAGTGATGAACGCAGTCGCGAGCTGGTCGGACTTTTTCAACGGGATCTGGTGGTAACCAGAATACGCATCGAGAAAGCAGAGTGTTTCGCACCCAGCGGTCGAGTCTACGATCTGGTCAATGCGTGGCAAAGGAAACGGATCCTTCGGGCACGCCTTATTGAGATTCGTATAGTCAACACACATCCGCCATTTTCCATTCTTCTTTTTCACAAGTACAGGATTGGATAACCACTCAGGGTGGTACACCTCTTTGATAAACCCAGCAGCTAAGAGTTTCGATAACTCCTCACCGATGGCCTTGTGCTTCTCCTTGTCGTAGCGGCGCATGTGTTGTCTCACCGGGCGAGAGCCCGGCTTGATGCACAGGGAGTGCTCGGCGACGTTCCTCGGGATGCCCGGCATGTCCGAGGGCTTCCACGCGAATATGTCCTGGTTAGTACGGAGGAAGTCGACGAGCGCGCTTTCCTATTTGTCGGAAAGCGCAGTGCCGATGCGAACGGTCTTGCTGTCGGGGTCGGCCTGGTTGAGCGGGATCTCCTTGATGTCCTTGGCCGGGTCGAACAACCCGGTCGTGCTCTTGCAGTCGGGCCCGGCCTCCTCCGCCGTCGCAGCGACAGCTGGGAGCTCGTCCTTGTGCAGGAGTGCTTCCGCGACCTCATAGGCCTCGCGGTCGCACTCGTAGGCGCGCTGGATGGATGTGCTCACCGTGATGACCCCCTTGGGGCCCGGCATCTTCAGCTTGAGGTAGGTGTAGTTGGGGACGGCCATGAACTTCGCGTAACACGGCCGCCCAAGTACAGCGTGGTATGCCCCGGGGAAGTCCACCACCTCGAAAGTCAGCGTCTCGGTGCGGTAGTTGACGGCGGTGCCGAAGGTCACGGGCAGATCGATCTGCCCGAGCGGCACCACATGCTTGCCGGGGACGATCCCGTGGAACGGCGCCCGAGTCGGTCGGACGCGGTCCCGACTGATCCCCATGGCGTCGAGAGTCTCTCCGTAGAGGATATTGAGGCCACTGCCCCCGTCCATGAGGACCTTGGAAAGCCGCTTCTTGCCGATGATGGGGTCGACGACGAGCGGGTAGCGCCCCGGGCGAGGCATGTGCTCCGGGTGATCGGAGCGGTCGAACGTGACCGCGGAGTCGGACCACTTCAGAAAAGTGGGGACGGCCGGCTCCGCTGCGTAGACCTCGCGGCGGACGAGCTTCTGCTGCCTTCGCGGCGCGCAGGCTTCCGGTCCCCCGAAGATCATGAGACAGCCATCTGGGTGGGGGAAGGCATCGTCATCCCCGCCCTTGCCATCATCGTCGCCCTTGGGCGGCGGGTCGTCGCGCTCCGCCTTCTTGGAGCTGCCGGTGAGGAACTTGCGGAGCAACCCGCAGTCCTTGAGGGCGTGCTTGACGGAGAACGCGTGGTTGGTGCAGGGCTCCTCGAGCTTCTTCTCGAAGTAGTTGGACACGCCCTCCGCGGGCGCGCGCTTCGTCTTGCGCTCCGCCGCGGCGACAAGAGATGCCTCCTGTCGCGCGACGTTGCCCTTCTTCTTCTTCTTCTTCTTGGGCTGGCTGGAGGGGCCGGCCCCTCCCGTCGACTCCTCCCTCTTAGCCTTGGCCTTGAGCTTGGCTGGAGTCTTGGTGAAGATCGCCCCCACCGCGTCCTCGCCGGACGCGAAGTTGGTGGCGATGTCGAGGAGGTCCTTGGTCGTGCGGGGGCTGCTGCGCCCCAGCTCGTGCACCAGGGTCTTGTTTGTCGTCCCGGCGAGGAAGGCGCTGACGACGTCGGCGTCGGCGATGTTGGGCAGCGCGTTGCCCTGCTTTGAGAACCGCCGGATGTAGTCGCGCAGGGTCTCGTCGGAGTGCTGGCGACAGTTCCGGAGATCCCACGGGTTCCCTGGGCGTTCGTACGTCCCCTGGAAGTTGCCGACGAAGACGTCCTCCAAATCCTCCCAGCTCTATCCCCTCCGGGAGGTGCTCGAGCCACGCCCGTGTCGGATCGGCGAGGTAGAGCGGGAGGTTGCGGATGATGAACTCATCGCTGTCAGCACCGCCTGCCAGACAGGAGAGTCGGTAATCACCCAACCAAATAGCCGGGTTCGAGTCACCCGAGTACTTGGTAATGTTGGTCGGCGCGCGATACCGTTGCGGAAACGGTGCGCACAGAATGTGGCGCCCGAAGGCGCGCGGCCCCGGAGGCGGAGGGCTCGGACTCCGGTCCTCCTCCGGGTCATAGCGACCACCTCGTCGAGGGTGGTAGCCGCGCATCTCAGCTTCGCGCCGAGTGCCATGGGCTGGATCACGTCTGCGCGCGTCAAGAAGTATGCGCGCATCCCGCACGGGCCCCACGCGGTCCTTGATGGAAGGCAGGTTGCGGCCGCCCGATCAGCGCGTCGGCTGCGCTACGGACACCTCCTTGTCGTCATGGCGATCGGCGGAGCGTTGCAAGGCGCCCAGAGCACGCTGTCGGGACAGCGAGCTCTCGGCTTGCTGCTCCGCCGCCACCTCGAGTAGCCGCAGAAGCTCTTTGCTCTTCCGCTCGTCCTCCGGAGTCACAGGTTGCGGGAGGTCTCGCGCGAGGGCCGCTGCCGCCGCCAGATTTTGGCTGGCTCGCGGGAGGTGGAGCAGGGTGCCCGCGATGTCATGCACGATGCGGTGCTGCACATCGCGCGCTATGGTGCGGGCGCGAGCGGGGCACGCCTTTGGGCAATCGCCTGCTCCAGGAGCTGACGCTCCCGCTCGATGCCGCACTCCATGTCGGCGAGCTCCCGCCTCCACGCGAGCAGCTGCTCCAATGCTGGCGGGTCCTGTGGTGGGGGTGTAGCGCCCCCTACCACAGGCACTGGGCGCGGGTTCGGGCCTCCATCGCCGGATGGCTCGTTCCCGTCATTACCTTCCCCATCGCTGGGGTCAGCGATATCTCCGTCCCGAATCTCGGCCATGAGACACTCGCGGGACGAATCAAATGTGAGCGCGTCGAAGCACTCAGTAAGGAGGTCCTCGACAGAGTCGCGGTCCTGGGTATCGGCGGGCTCCGCGCCCACAGATACGGATGTGCCAACGGCGGGACCGGGAGGTCCCGTCCGGCTAGGCGGGAAGCGGCACGCGAGCTCGTGCTCCAGTGCCTCCATAGACTCCCGCAGCCGAGGCGGCAGGAAGGCTCGACGCTCCCAGGCCTCGTAGCCAGGCGGGAGTGGTGGACCCTCAACAAGGCAGTTGTTGAGGAGTGCCAGCGCGTAGAAAATACGCCGGCATTCATCTGGCCGGGGGTTTGCACCGAGGTACGCCTCGATGCGCACGGGCAGTGCTCGGGCCCCCGGTCCGCGCGAGAGGTGGACATCCGAAGTGAAGACGCGCAGCGGCTCCGCGCCGGCGCTGCTGCGCATCCGCTGCAGCTCGGCATGATCCGTCAGGAAGTCCACGTCGCCAAAGCGGAAGACACGGTACGGACCGTGTGCGGAGTGTAGAACCGGGAGGAGGGCGCAGCGGAGTGCCTCCGGTCCCTTCCGCGGGCGCTCCCGCAGGTCGGGAGACGGCCGCGGGATACTGGCGGCCACGAAGCCATCAGCTGGCGATGCGATCGCAGTTGAGCGCGCGGAGGTCCCCTACCTGGCGCGCCAACTGTCGGCGTTCAGTAACCGGCCGACGAGTAGATTTATGTGCGGCTCGACAGCGATCGGAGTGTTTGTGTTTGACACAGTGGGTTATACTGGTTCAGGCAAGAAAAGCCCTACGTCCAGTTTGAGGTTTTGCTCGTGTTGCTCGTAATAGGGGTTACAAGCCGTGGCGAGAGAGGGATTCGCTCCCAAGTCTCTGATTTTGCGTTGTGTGTGTGCGTGTGTGTGAGAAAAGAGCTTTCTGCAAGCCTAAGGAACTCTCCCCTCCCTCCTAGGCCCAATCCTCCCTTTTATACGACAAGGGAGAACGGTACAGATGGAGGAAAAAGGGATAAGAAAAGAAAGGTAAAAGATAGGTGGAAAGGCGGTGGAGATGGAGTCGGTCCGTCTTCGCTGGTTCCTGTGTCTTCCGCTGCAATCTTCGTGCCAGGTAATGTGATGAGGTCATCCGTGTCCCGTCTGGGCGCTGTGGTGCGCCCATTCCCTGATCCGCACTGTTATTCACTGTGGGTGCGCTGTAGGTACCTGTGGAGTTGGGTGACGGTCATTCCGCGCACAGTTACTACTGTGTAGCGTACTTGGTGCATGCATTCTCCGTTCCACGCCTGATCCGGATGCGACGCCCCCACTCCGCCGTACGTCAGTCATAGTGCACTTTTGCACCGTCCAGGAGTGGATATGGAGCGTCTTCTTATCCGAATCTGGCCGGCCGTACATCTGAGTTTGTCCAATGCATCCATGCCGCTCCCGAGCTCACTTCCCAGCCGGAGTGGTCGGGTTTGCTTCGGGTCGAGGCCCTCCGCCGATCCCGACCACTGCCGGGGCATACGGACGGCGAACGGCGGCTGGCCGGTGTTTGGTCGGAGGTGCCGCTCGACTCCGTGGCGCCCGACTCCCGCCGCGGGGAGTCGGGTTCGTTGCCACGTCCGAGCCGGGCTCTTTCAATGCTGGACCAATCGCAGTCCTGGGCGGGGGGCCGTGCCCATGCGGCCATGTGTGCCCAGGCCTTTAGCAGGCCGTGAGGAACGGAGGTTTTGTGGGCCAAAGGCCATTGTTGCGCCCTCCGCCCGATTGGGCCACCACACGGGCGCAGCTTTCCGCCATTTAGCTATATACAAGGCCCCTGGGTCTCGGTCAACTTCCATGCTTCGTTATTCTGTATGTATACTGTGTAGGGTACCTAGAAAATGGGTACCCGACAGCGGTCGAGTCGAGCTGCGTCGTCCTGGACGGGCGTTCCTGCATGCAAATTTAAAGGGCAGTTTAATTAGTGAGTCCAACACCGTAGACTACTCAAACAATTTAAGGCTCTCCGCACTCATCTTCCTTTATTTTCTTCCTCTAAAAAGAATATTCTGTCCTGGTCATCAAGATTCTCTCCTCTATACCAATTTCTCCGGCACCCATCCTTCCTCTATATTCTTACTCTATTCCAACTACCACATATTTTATTCAACATCTCCTACTACCATTCCCTCTCCTTCCTCACTTTTATCTTTTTCTTTATTGCTGGGATGGCGCGCGGGCCGCGCCTCGTCCGCGGTAGCGGACTCCTGCTGCCCCCGCTCGGAATAGCGGAAGAGAGCCTCTTCGCTTGCTTAGCGTGAGCCGTAACGGAGACCAGTGCGGGCTTGTTTCCGCTATCCGCTTCCTTCAGGAAGCGGTAGCGGTAGCCAGTGCGGGCAGCCTAATTACTCTACTTTGTTGGCGTCCTCCTTCCCTCCGGTCCGGCGACTCGATCGCTTGTTGGCGAGGAATACGTCGGTGAGATAGTCTTGGACCCCAAACCGATGTCAAGAGTCGATCGTCGATCACGTCCAAGACTATTCTGAGCAACGTACGTATTTCTCGCCAAGAAGCGCTAGCTCCTAGCCGTACACGTGTCCTCCTCTACGGGGCTAGCTGGCGACGGCTAGCTCTCGCTGGTGGGGGCTCGGGCGGCGCGGTGATGTGAGCGCAGTGCACCGGCGCCGCCGTATTTATAGCCCACAGCATGCACTGGCAGCAGATTGGATAGGATCGGATCGTGTGACCGATGCAGCAGCGGTTCGTTCCAAGCGAGCGAGGCGGCGCGGCTGGTTTGTTACGATCTGACGGAGCGAGTCCCCGGCCGTTCCCGTGGGCCATGCGCATGCATGGGCCACACGTGGAAAGCTACGCCGGCCGGGCTCCCTGCGTTCGGTTGGAGCACTTGTGAGTAATGAGCGGCCGAGCATCATGGCAGCCAGCAGCCGTGCAAGTTTCCCTCATAAATAAAAAAAAAGCAGCCGTGCAAGTGTGTGCGTCGACGGATCGAGCCCTTGAGTGAGATCCAGACGAGTCTGGTCATTTCCTTGCGCATTGATCGGTGATCGGCGGCATGTGCTGTACAACGTTGGAATAAAAAATTTGCAAAAAAAAAGAGAGAAAGAAATAATATAGTGCTGTACGAGCCGACGACGACTTCGTCGACGGTTGTACGTATATACGAGCCGCAATCGTCTCCTCCGGATCAAGTTAGAAACCCATGTTTCCCGCGCCGCTGCCGTCGGCTTTGATCTATGATCGGCATGCTGGACCTGGATTCCACCCACCGTGAATTATGCAACGACGTTAATAAGCTTTTTTTTTTTTTGGCGCGGCTTGACTTGCTGGATTTCCCTGCACACGTAGCTAAACTGCTTGAGCTGTTATTCAATTGAATATCTAGCGTGTGATTTTCGGAGGTGTCAATAATTTCGCTAATCGGCAACCGTTTTCCAGCACCCCAAACGTTTATTTGAAGGAATCTGGCCTTCGATCATTGCATTTCCAGAAATCACGGGAAACGAGGCCACATGCTGACGTGCATGTCGACAGCACGAGATCGGTGACCCAGAGCCGTCAAATGGTACGTAGTACCGTCGAATGCTCGTAAGAAGACTCTTCTCCTCCCCTCTCGCCCTCGCTACAGTGCTCCGGAGGCGAAAAGGAGGAGACCTCGTTCCGGCGGCGGCTCCCCTCGATCCCCTTCCCCTCCGGCGGCCCGCGTGGCGTCGGAGGGTCGGGGGATCGGCGGAGCTGCCGTCCGGCCATCCTATAGCTACTTGTATAGCTAGTAGGTTAGATTTCCCCATGCTAGGGTTAGGGTTGACGGCGTCGTCCTCCTTCGCGGCGACGGCGTCCGTCTTTTGCTTCTCCATCGGCATATCCGAAGATGGTGTCGTCGGTGGTGGCGGCAAGATCGACGGTGAGGCCCTGTGGAGCTGGTTTCCGGTGCCGGATTCGAGACGGTGGCCGGCTTTTGTTCCTCCCTCGGCGAATCTGTCGGTGGTGGCGTCGTCTGAGGCTGCTACTCGCTTGACTCGCTCGAAGGTGAGGTTGGTCGTTTTGCTTTTTGGCGAAAGGGAAGTTCCTGGCATCTCCGATGTCGGGCTGTTTTTCCGGGCTGCTGATTTGGTCGGCGGCTGCGGACTGTTGTTCCGGTCGTTGGCTGTTTGGCCGGCGGCGGCGGATTTCCATCCTTTAGCTAGGGGATGGGAGCTTTTTATTCCCTTGTGTGGATTTTGGTCTCCTGTCGATTTGGATCTGCCATGGAGGCGACAGGCGTCTGGTCCCCATCGACGGGTTCAAGCAGCGGCCGACGGCCGCATTCTAGCCAGGGCGTTCATCGATCTATGGCATGTCCGTTGGGTCATGCTACTGATGGCTTTGTCAAAATTTGTTGATGCTTCGCCTGTTGGGGTTCCGGCTTTGAGCTTCCTCCTCGTTGATGTTCTTCATCGTCGACGATGGAAACGAGACGAGCAGAGGCGGTTTCGAGCGGCGGAGAAGGCGATGAGCTCCTGTAGAGGTCTTCAATGTAATTTTCTTTTCTTTCAGGGGCTTTGGTACAAGGGCCTGGATGTAAACTTACCTAATTATATTTAATAAAATCCAACCCTTTCTCAAAAAAAAAAATGGTACGTAGTACCACCATTTCCAGCACCTAAAGTTGTTTGAATAAGTTTGGCCTTCACTCTCATTGCCGCTTCCAGGGAATGGATAAATCAGGTGAAACAAGGTCACACCACACGCACGCAGGTCAAGATCCAGCGCGGACTGAGGTGTTCGTGTTTTTAGGCCTAAAGGTCACATCAAAACTAATCTTACTATTTAAGCGTATTAAATAAGTCTAATTACAAAACCTTTTTACAGATGTGTGCTAATTTGCGAGACGAATCTAATGAGCCTAATTAAGCTGTGTTTTGTTACAGTGATGCTACAGTAACTATCGTCTAATCACGGATTAATTACTCTCATTAGATTCGTCTCGCGAATTAGTACAAGGTTCTGTAGTTAGTTTTTTAATTATACTTTATTTAATACCTTTAAATGACAAGATTCTAGACGGACTAAAATTAGGCCTAGAGAAATGATCACCCCCTTAATTTTCTGACAAACAGAGGACGCATGCACGCATGGGTCGAGAATAAACACGAAAAGACAAGTTCTCTTCAGAAAATGAAGATATAATAGCAATGTCCATTTTGTTAACATGGAGATGGTACGTCTCAAAATTTTTTAAAAAACATGGAGATGGTACTAGTAACAAAGTTGTTGCCCCACGTACGACGGTACGAGCTGAATCGGCGAGGAGTCTGAGCACGCAGGCCCGACGACGCACGTCGACGGTCCACGCCACATCAGCACAGCAGTAGAAGAAACACGGGAGGAAAAGCAAGAGATGGAGAAGAAGCAGGGGGAGGAGAACTGGAGAAGCAGGGGAATGGAAGCTCTCTTCCGATCTTCCGCGAGCGGCGAGCACGGGATTGGAAGTCGCCGACGACCGGGGGTTCGACGCCGGGAACCCAGGCCACGCGCAGCGTGGCGCCTTCAGAATGCGCGAGGCGGTTCCGTTCCGTTCCTGCATGCGTACGCAAAAAGGGCAGTTTAATTAGTCCAACACCGCAGGCTATAATAGTACAGATCAAATGGCTTGTTTTCGCTCACTTTGTTGGCTTAATCCTCCCTCCCTCCCTCCATCGATCTGGCCACTTGTTGGCGGAGAAGACGTCGGTCAGAACCGTCTTGGACACCAACCGACCAAACCGATCGATGATGACAAATTAGGTAAGGTCGTCGATCGATTACACCTGCAGATAACTAAGGTGCAGTCCAAAACAGTTCTGAGCGACGTCTTCCTCGCCAAGAAGCGCGTACGTGTCCTCTACCGCTGCATGCGCGGCTTCGCTCGCCGGCCGGCGGACGGCTCGCTACTGCATGCATGCTCGCTCTCGCGGGTGGCCATTGGCCAAGCCTAGCGGCGGTTGTGGGCTGGCTGGTTTGCTTTGCCCTGCCTCCATCCAACGCAGCACCGCCCATGGATCTATATATAGCCTCCTGCACTCTGCTCTCTGCTCTCTGCAGCAGATCCATCGGATCGGATCGGATGGTTTCTTTGTTGACAGCGTGCGTGCAGAGGGTTCGTTCGCTTCGAAGCCGTGATTCTCTCGATCGCGCGCGACCTGTTGGTTACGACGATTCGAGTGATGCGTGCGTGACGGACGGCGGGCCGGGATGCGTGATGTCGCCGCGCATGGGCCACACGTGGCAAGCTATGGGCCGGGCTCCATGCGCGCTGGTTGGATCGCTAGTTGGTTGGTTGGTTGACGACGCCACTGGCCGAGCAACATGGCGGCCATACGCCGTGCACGTACGACGTGCGTGCGTCGGTGCGTGGACGAGAGGCAGCGTGCACATATCGCTGATCTGATAGG
This sequence comes from Eragrostis nindensis, assembly GCA_012490785.1. NCBI lineage: Eukaryota > Viridiplantae > Streptophyta > Magnoliopsida > Poales > Poaceae > Eragrostis > Eragrostis nindensis. Next base: position 36,223 of record JAAXCT010000588.1, read on the forward strand.
CGGCTCGCGCTAGTTCCTTGCGCATGCGCATGCATCGGTGACCGTTCTGGATTCCGCGAATAAACGAGTCAAGCAAATCAAAACAATACAGTACAGTACATCCAATCTAGGATAGTCAGGCAGGTGCCGTACAACTATGACCCTCAGTTTTTTGCACCCAAAAATAAATTTTGCTCACCTTCTGAAACAAGAAAACTCGTTCACTCAGAATAAAAATAGTCTTTGAAAAATCCTTTTTTTTTGGGGGGGGGGGGGGGGGGGGGGGGGGGGTGGGTGTGGGCTGAAACAGTATTTTGTGTGACAATAAAAGATGGAAGAGACTCTGTCATTAGAGATTTTTTTTAAAAAAAAAAAAGACAGGGGAAAGCATTTTTCTCCATGGGTTCCGTTAATTAATTTGACAAATGACAAACATGTCTATATATACTCTCAAGTGTACCTAGGAATTTTTATGTAGCCTTATTCCGGTGTATTATAAGCCTACAAGGAATTGCAAAGTGCTGCAAACTACTAAACCGCCTTTTCTCTTTGATTGCCTCCGTTAAAACAAATGGGACCTCTGGTGGCACGCTCTTGCTGATAGTAACCATGAAAGAAAAAACACAAGCCAACTCTCGCTAAGACTTTTTTTTTTCATGTGGGGACACATGCACCATAAGAATCATGTAGGAGGGGAAATGATTTTGAATTCAAAGGGTGTACACATGGTCAAAACAAACAAAGCATCACTATGAGCAGTTATGGAACATGATCATGATACGGCTGCCAAGGTCGGAACGACGAGGGATGGAGAGTGCGTTCTTGCTTGTATGCTGGATGGAATGGAAGAAAGAAACGCCAGGGTGTTTGAAGCCTCGCTCCCTTTCTTTGGTCAGTCGAGTGTTTGACCTAATTAAAAAGAGATATCGGAAGGCAATGGAGCCTGGCGGGTTTCAAGTTGCAAAGGTTTTGGCCGTGACGACACCAATACATGGTCTCTGATGTGTTCCTTTTTGTTTTTGTTTCCTTGGTTGTTTTTTTTTTTTGCGAGGATTTCCTTGGTTGTTTTCCTTTGATGTACTCCTATATACAACCTCGTGACTGGCCGATAGTAACCGACCCACTTTGCGGTCTTTCTTTGATATAACGGGAGAGAAACCATCTGCCACGTCTTATAGCGCAATCAGCTAGGGAGAGTGTCCATACGATAGTGTGGTTGCTGCACATATGTAGAATTTCCTTCTAGAATGTACTGTCTAGCACATCATTTTATATTTCTGGAACTGTTACTTACTGTCCCCGGTTGGGTATTAGTATATTGGAGCCTAATCCATTGTGTGTAATGGCTAGCTTGATGATTTAGACAAAAGGCTTTCGCCCTGCTTTAACTTGAAAGCGAAATATGAGTTATTACACTGGCGACATAACCAGTTTAGCGATCTGCCCCACACAGCGGCGATTGGCAAGCTCCGCGACAATTCTAGGGAATCTAAAATCTCTAAAGTACTTCTACCAAAAAACACAGCCATCTATGTTATAGCCTAACATACGGAGTTACAACCCAAGTATAGCTAAGTGGCAGTAGAGCTCATGTTGGTCAGCGTCTCCACTTGTTGTGCGATTACTTCTGCTACTTTCTCCACTTCAGCGCGCCCATCCGCCTTGAGCAGGATTTTCCAGCGCAACATGAGCGACACCACCTTGTACACCACAGCCTGCGGTGAAGTACATATGACATCACGAAAAATGTAGTCATTACGAGTCAGCCAAAGGGCCCAGCAAATGCAACCTAGAAAGAAGAACGTGAGATTGTTATGATTGTGACTACTATTTTGCATTGTTAAATCTATGTATTCTTGTAAGGTAGTTGGCGTGGATGGCCATCTAAAAGATTCCCGTAGCACACACCACACCAGTTTGCCAAGGGACAAATGAACATAAGGTGTCTAGGTGTCTCTCTAGCTTTACACATTTTGCATAGCTCACTGCCTTTCCATTTCTTCTTTTTTAATTGTACAGCCGTGGGGATCTTATCCTGGAACAGCATCCACATGAAGATTCTCACTTTAAGTGGTAGTCTAGAATCCCACATTTCCATCATTCTGGAGTCTATTCTGCCCTCAAAAGTGAGATGCTTGTATAGAGATGTTGTTGTAAAGTTACCAGACCTCTCAAACGCCCACTTCACAGTGTCAGGGATGGTTGTCAGGTTAACTAAACTCAACATTTCTATCATCTGTTCCCATTCGGCTATCTCCACCTCACCAAAGTTTCTTCTAAAGGAAAGGTTGATGTCTGTATTCAGAACTTCCGCCACTGTTAACCCCTGCTGGCAACAAATCTTGAACAGGTTGTTAAATTTGATTTTCAGTGGACAGGGATCTATCCAAGCATCTAGCCAGAATCTGGTTTTGTCTCCTTTTCCAGTAACATATACCAGCCCTCGGATTGCATATTGTTTAACATCATGTAAACCCCTTCAGAATTGTGAGCCCCCGTCTCTCTTGCTGCTAAAGAAACCCTTGTCCTTCAGATATTTTTTTCTAAGCAGTCTACAACACAGGTCATCATCTCCTCTTCTAATTTGAAGATCCATTTAGACAATAAACAAACATTCATGATCCTGGTATCAGTCAGGCCCAACCCTCCATTTTCTTTTGGTTTGGCCATGGTGTCCCATTTCACCATATGGTATTTCTTTTTCTGCCCTGGGCCATGCCAAAAAAAATCGGCTCTAGCAGATTGGATCCTTTGGTGGATTGGTTCAGGTATCAGATACATCCCCATTGTATAAGTAGGGATTGAGCTGAGACAGGATTCTATCAATGTCAATCTTCCTCCATAAGATAAAAATGCACATTTCCACGTACTCATCCTTTTCTCTATTTTGATCCCCATGGAGAGAAAATCAGAAGTGCTGAGATGCCTTGTATGTACTGTGATTCCCAGGTATTTCATAGGTAATTTTCCCATGTTGCAGTTGAACATATTTGCAATTCTACTCTGTTCTTCCTCTTCTACTCCCAACACTATCACCTCACTTTTCTGGTAATTTATCTTTAGTCCAGACATGTTCTCAAAACAGTAGGGGATAAACTTGGTGTTTGTTATTGAGTCTTCATCTAAGTTTAAAAAGATCACGGTGTCGTCAGCATACTGAAGATGAGTGATTCCACCGTCAATTAAGTGTGGCACCAGACCTCTAATTAGGTTTTCATTCTTTGCTTTGGTCAACAAAGCGTCTAAGGAGTTTGCAATAAGATTAAACAACAACGGAGACAGGGGGTCTCACTGCCTGAGACCTTTGAACGTCCTGAAGTAGTTTCCCGGGGAGCCATTCAAGTTAATCCCAACTTTTCCCCCTTCCACAACTTGCTTAATCCATCTAATCCATTTTCCAGGAAATTTCTTATGTACAAGCACCTCTTCTAAGAATTTCCAACTTACTTTGTCGTATGCCTTCTCGAAGTCCAGTTTGAGCACTATCCCCTTCTGCTTCTTAACTCCAATTTCATGTAGAATTTCGTGCAATATGACCACTCCATCCAATATAAATCTACCAGGAATAAAGGCTGTCTGGTGCACACTGATCAGTTTACTTGCCACCCTGGTCAGTCTCATGGTGAGGACCTTTGTAAAGAGCTTGTAATCTACACCCAGCAGGCATATTGGTCTATATTGTCTAATGTTATTTGCTTCTTTCAATTTTGGGATGAATGATATCAAACCATAGTTCAATCTGCTGAGATTAAGTTGTTCACTGTGGAATAGATTGAACATTTCTAACATTGTATCCTTGATTTGGGGCCAGAATTCTTTGTAAAAAGTTACAGACAAGCCATCTGGACCTGGGGCTGTATTTGTCTTCATTTCTTTGAGAGCCATCTCAATTTCCTGCATACTAAAGGGTTCAATCAGTTTTCCTGTTTCTTCAGTCGACACTGTCTTTTCGCTTGACCAAGTATTCTCATGCAGATGAAAGTTTCCAGGAGGTTCACTCCCAAATAGTTCTTTATAGAATCCTTCTATATGATTCTTGAGGTCAGTTTCGTCACTGATTTCTCCTTGCTCAGTTTCTAGGGACGTGATTGTGCACTTTTTCTTTCTCCCATTTGCTACTTGATGGAAAAAAACAGTGTTGGAATCGCCTTTCAAAATCCAGTTTTCTCCACATCTTTCTTGCCATAAAATTTCCTCATAAAGATATATATTTTCTAACTCTTCTTCCAGTTTATATCTATGTTGCCATTCTTGTGATGTCAGGTCTTGGGCATCAGCTTTCTCATCTATTTCTCTTATCTTAAACAGCAAGTCTGCTTTCTGTTTTTTCAGCTGTCCACCACAGTTGGCTCCCCAACCTTTGCAGAATTTCCTGATTGAAGTTTTGACTAATTTCCAGTAATCTTGAGCTCCCATTTCTCCTCTTTCAGGCCATTTAGTAATCAATTGTTCCCTGAAACCCTCCTGAGTAAGCCATGCACCTTCAAATTCTGGTCATAATCCTGTATCCACTAATACAGGATTATGATCTGATCCAATTCTGGTCAGAGATTTACAGGTAGCTAAAGGGTACAGCTGCTCCCACTCATCAGACATAAAAACCCTATCTAGAACACATCTAATAGGATTATCTTGCTTATTTGTCCAGGTATATCTCGATCCACTTCTATCCATCTCTCTCAATGTAGTATCTGATATAAAGGAGTTAAACATATCCATCCAAACTTGTTCTACATTATCAGATGATTTATCTTCCGAGTACCTAATTAAATTGAAGGCACCTCCAATCAGCAAAGGTACTTCAGTTCTAATTATTTTCTTGTACAACTCCTGAAGGAAAGCAGGTTTTCTCTCATGTTGGACTGGACCATATACATTTATTATCTCCGATGGCACCATATTCTTCTTGCTCTTGAGAGTAATGCTAGAGAAAAAGTTCCCAGAGTCTTTATGGATTGCATCCAGGTCCCCCTCTCTTACACCTATCAGTGTCCCCCCAGAATGACCATTAGCTGGGGTCCAATTCCATGAATAAGGATAACCCTGCACCAGTTCCTGTAGTTCTCTAAGGACAAATTCTTTCTTAATTGTTTCTTGTAGGCACATCACATCTACATTGTTATTTCTTAGCAAGTCTTTCAACTGGCTTCTCCTCTTTTTTTGCCCCATCCCTCTGATATTCCAGAAGAGTACTATCATTTTGACTTTTTCTTGACAGAACCTCCCCTTCTTTTTCGCACTACTCTTCTATTTCTATTTGTTCTATTCTTCTGACTCTGCCCTGATGGTGGATCTGATTCTGCTCAGTATTTTCTATAATGGAGCCTTCCATATCTTCTTTCTCTGATTGTTGGTCGTATCTACGCACCCACTTATATACCGCAAGAGCACGGTGTACAGTTGTAGTCTTTTTCCCCTAGAAGAGTATTCCAAGGTTTCATCGAACCACAAGGACCAATGGGAATTAAGCAAAATCATCAGTAAAAGAGTTAGCCAAGCTTTCTAGCGAGCGTGAACGTGAGTTTCAGGAAAACAGGGGGCCGTGCCGATCGGCACAGGGGTTGTGCCGGTCGGCACTATGGCTAAGTTGACCGAAGGTTGTCCGAACAGCCTAGGAACTGATTAGATCATGGGGTAAGTTAGCCAAGTCTGCTAGTTGAGATCGTAACCAAGAAGCTTAATCAAATAGCATCATAAACGGGATTACTTAATTATTGATAACCAAAGATCGGTAGGTCAAGACCCCTTTCCGACGAGCCCTGTCACGACCAGTTCGCCTTAATCGCTGACCTCTTCCTACTCTACACATCATCTCAAGGATCATCGCGTATGCATTGGCGGCTGTGGGGGTACAGAGACAACGTGCAATTATGGCGCATTACAAGATCCCAATGCTACCTTAACCACGATGGAGATAGTGAGACATTGAACCTCTCACCTCTTTATGCCACCACAATTAAGATAACATCTAATACTTAGTCGTCACTAAGCGTAGGAACAAGTGCATGTAAAGACCATAAAATCCAGGCAATCAATAATCAAAACTATTCATCCACATATTCAACCATACTTCGATAATACATAGTGCAAGATACATCACCATCTAGTAGGCCTACCTTGATGGGTCACCTCTTTAGCACCAATGGTTCTTGATCAACAACTAGAGAACATGAAGAACGGGGCAAAGCCCCGGTGGCTCTAAACTTACTAGCTGTGTTGTCCCTCTGACGGCGGATCCCGAAACCCTAGGGTTTTTACAAGTTTATATAGGGCTGTACATCAGAAAGGAAAGGATCCTCGGGAAAAGAGTCCTTGTGCCGGTCGGCACAAGGGTTGTGCCTCGGCACGCCTCGTGTCCAGCTCGGTTTCCTCCCTAAGTCGGTTCCGAAGTTCTAGGTAGCTTCCATGTGGGCCTTCCAATCAGTTTTCTTCGAGATCAAGTCTTGTGTTGCTCTTTCAAATCTTCGAGTATCTTTTATCTCTTCGTGATGAATATCTCCCAAGATTGGTTCGGATAACTTCCTTCTAGAATAAACTGAATGTTGGGCCAGCTTCGGTGGCCTTGGAGTCCCATGTGCCGGTCGGCACATGGCTGTGCCGATCGGCACAGTTGCCTTTTTCTGCTGGTTCTCTTCTCTTCAGGTCCAGATCAACCTCAATGTCCAGAATGTCGTTCTTTTCATCTGTTTCTGCAATAAAGCTCCAGAACGACATATACAAATATGGTGCTATTATCAAGGGTTAATGGCCTATAATGATGACATTTATGCTCTAAATAGGGCGCAATTGGCATATAAAATGGTATGCTAGAAATCGCCAACAGCTCCCCCACACTTAAACCTTTACTCGTCCCGAGGAAAGTCAAGAATGAAAATCAACTCGCATATAGTCACATCAATCATAAAAGTATTTCAAATCTACACGAGCTGAGCATTTAGTCATTGTGTGATTAAATCAATTTAGTATTCAGCAAATATGTTCACAATATGGGTATCGAGCATGAAAAAGCACTTCCCAAAGCAAACCTTGAAAATATTCAACTTGATGCACATGACTTTTCCACTTATGTGAATCACCAAAAAGGTATTGTGAGCAAAAGAACTATCCTTCTCAAACGATCAAGTCAACAACTCAGCTTCAATCTCTCACCTAAAATCACTCAAAAGCCTAGCCTAATTTATCGATATATGTATGTGTAAGGCCATATGAGTAGCTTGGTGAGGAATTTCAAGGAAAATAGACATAAATCAACAACATATTGCAAAGTTAAGAAATAACTCTAATTGGTTTTACTGAGACTTGTCAAAAGGCCATTAGGAATTGATTTTGAGAAAGAAACTCACACCTTTAGAATAGTGGACATATACTTGTGTGAATGAACAATCACAAGTAGAGAACGTAATCTTTTAAACAGGTGACAAAGCTATCCCTTCTTCTTTGCATATCTATCAGAAACTTCCTGGCATTTTCGAAGGATATCGAATGCAAAGAATTGTGGACATGATTGGAAAAAGAAATTATTGGCTACTAATAGATAATAAGAATTCAAGGGAATTCACCCTTCCCCCCACACTCAAATTTTTGCTAGTCCCGAGCAAAACAGCGCAAGGTACAGACTTTTTTTCTTTCTTTCTTTTTTTTTTTTTTTGTGTGTGTGCCGGCCGGCACAACTGTGTGCGGTCGGCACACTGTCTGTACTTGCCAGTTTCGCTCTGGATTTTGCATTAGAACTGCTGTGTCAGATGATAGCCAAGAATACAGTAGGATGTGGTCAAGGATATTTGAATCAAGGATTTTGGTTCTCAAGTATCGGATACTCGGCGAATTGTGCATAATTCTAATGCGGTAATTTGCATAGCTCGAGTGGAAATAAGGCTAGAAAATCAACACGATACGCGAAAGATGTGGCCAATTTTCCAAGTCTCATACCCTAAGAATTAAATCTTAACCCAGCTCAATCATCAATCATAGTCTCTACTTAGCAAAGGCTTAAATTGAGTCTCATATATTTGGCATTGGTAGGCACAACCGAATGATACGGAGTAACTCTAAAGCTCACAATAAGAACATTTGAATTTTATAAAGAAATAGGTACTAAGTCATGTCATCCAAAATTGATCTTTTTGTTAGACCTTGCATGGAAATTTTGAAATGAACTACGCCACATATGAAGTATTTGCCGAATACATTATAGTGGAAGTTCGAGATTTTATTTATGCTCAACATCGCTCGATTATCATTAACACTTCTCAAGATAGACATACATACTCGTATCATTTTTCAAATAAAGCATAAAGATCATCATCATATTGGATTTGAAAGCGCGGGCTACATGATGATGTATCATTCTAAACATACTACTAGCACACTTGCATAAATAAAACTAGACTACTGGCACACATGCATAAATAAAAGCACACGAACAAACTAAACACACCCGATACATGGTTTCCCAACCCGCTCACACACACATAAGTAAATAAATAAAAAGAGAATGCGAAAGGGAAAGAAAAACGCAAACCGGGAAACCGATACAAGTTGTGCCGTACACAACACTCTACCCATCGAATGGAGGTGGCTGCGTGTAGTCGAAGCCGTAGTATGCCGCCTCCAATCTTGCGAACTCATCGATCATCGCGTCGGTGTTGCTCCTCATCTCGCCCGCCAAGTTGTCGATGCGTTCAACGTATTGAACGTTGTTGTCGATGTATCGATGCATAGGGGCAAAGTTCGCCCCCGGAGGACCTGCAGGAGCATAGTAGGGTGCCCCCTGGAAGTGCTGAGGGTAGACAGGGGGCATACCAAAGTACCTGGGGTCGGTGCCGGTCGGCACCTGACCTGTGCCGGTCGGCACGAAGCCCGTGCCGATCGGCACGGGTGCTTGCTGCGCCGGTTGGTTCTGCGCGGCTGCTGCCGCGTCCCAGCTGTCCCTGTCCGTGCGCTCGCCGAAGACTGGCCGACGGCCTCCTTCCTTCCGCGCTTGGTCTTCGTTACCTTGTATCGCTCACGGAGGTCGGCCTCAAGCCAATTCCCTCCGTCGATCTTGTTCGGGAGGAAGAGGGCGAGCTCGGGGCAGGGAAGCTTGATGCCGGTGCCGCGCACGTAGTAGCCGAGCTTGGCGCCCCCCGTGATGGTCTTCCCGCGCACCATGGACTCGTCGATGAGCGTGGACCTTATCCAACAATCATCCTTCATCATGAGGTTACCTTCGGTGACTTGGAAGATGATTGTTTGGAGGTAGCCTCCAAAAGCTAGTCTCGCCTTAGGGTTGGCCCTTTGGGTAAACCAACTCCCCACCATCGTCATGACGGGATTGCACTTGCACGGACTCGCAATGGCGTTGTAGAGCCAATGCAAGTCCGGGTCGGAGATGTTGGTGGTGTCGAGGCGGCCGGTGGTGCGTGCGGCCATCCACCGGTGGAGGATTTGGATCGTGGGGTTCTTGATGTGCCCCTTCTTTCGCTCGTCCGCGTCGGCGATGCGGCGCCAAAATGTGTCGAGCATCTCCGTAGTCGCCGCGCCGTATACGGGGGCCTCCCTATCAAAACCGAGAGCATCGGAGATGCCCTCGATCGTGATGGAGTAAGGCTCGTCCCGCACACGGAACTTGATCTTGTCGTCTCCTTGTTCGTCCACCTCGCGGCTCATGGTGGTGATGAACTCGGTGATGAGCTCGATGTCGAAGCTGCTTGCTTGATCGTGGAGGGTCTCCCACCCAAGGTTGACGAGGCATTGTTGGAGGTCCGGCCATACCCCGACCTTGGAGAGGAACTCCTCATCCATGTCGATGTTGGGGAAGATGCGGCCGCGGATGTTGGTGTAGTAGAACTCCTCCTCACGGCTCGTGAGGGTGAATCCCTCCCGAACCGCGCGCGGTACATATGCCGGCTCGCTCGGCTCGGCCTCCATCGGCTGTCCGCCCGCCGCGGCGGCGGCGGCGGCGGCGGCGGTCGCGCTCCTCGTGCGCGGCCTCGGTCCTCGAGGGATGCCGATGTCGCGGTGGCCGATGAAGAAATCATCCCGCCCTCGTGGCGGTGTCATCTCGACGGAGAGCTCGGGGCTATCATAGCCCGCCGAGCTTGCCCTCCGCGCCGAGGTGAAGGAGCCGGAGTCGCTGCCGGAGTTGTTATCGCCGACTTGGTGCGACCCTCCGGAGTGGTGTGATCCACCGGCGTGGTGCGATCCACCGGAGTGGTGCGATCCGCCGGAGCTGAACCCCCGGCGAATCTTCTTGCCGGCGCTCTTGAGCGTGGAACTAAACCTCTTCATTTCCTGCGAAAGAATGGAAACGAATCGCGCAAATGGAGGAAGTGGAGGAGTGGAGAGGGTTACCAGGAAGTTGTGGCGAAAATGGATGAGGTAATGCCTCTTCTTATAGCTCTCCATGGCGTCCAAGGGAAGGAACCCGCACAGGTTCAAATTCCCTGCGCGCGCCGGTCGGCACAGTCCCGTGCCGTGCCGATCGGCACGGTTCAAAATTTCGCGGATTCCGTCGTACCTCGGCTTCCACGCCTTCTTTTCCTCTTCCCCATGACTTGTACAGTGTCAGATGTCGGGGAACAGGGGCGCACCTGCAAAAGATTGGCCTTCCCATGGTGTGCCGATTGGCACGGTGACCGTGCCGGTCGGCACAGTTCAAATTTGCACAGATTCGCACGTACCTTGGCTTCAGCATCTTCTTTTCCTCTTCCCCATGCTTGATACAGTGTCGCATGTCGGGAGACAGGGGAGCACGTTCGAAATTCGAATTTTTCAGGTGGTGCCGATCGGCACTAGGCCCGTGCCGGTCGGCTCCTTGGCTCCGTCCCGAGGCTGGGTGCTCGGTGTCCCCCCTGTGCTCGGCAGCTGCATGGGCGTCAGTGATTTTTCCTCCTATGTGCGCAGACTTTGATGATCCGGTTCGTATTCTTGGTCAGTGTGCCGGTCGGCACAGGAGGGTGCCGGTCGGCACTTTGCAGTCCGCGCCCGATTCAAACTTCGTTGCTTTGTGTCGCCAAAAATTTCAAATTTTCTTGCGGATGTCAGACTTCCTGTAGCATCGAGATTCTTGGAGGTGGCGTCTCCATGCTATGCCGATCGGCACGTCCCTGTGCCGGTCGGCAACAGTACCAAATTCCCGCCAGTTCCTCCTTCTTCCGCAAGGGTTATCCAACATACTCCTGCGACACAGAAAAATACCAAAAGGACGGAAATATTCTCGGCACAATTGTTGCACTTACCTTTCTAATTCTTCCTTCCTCGAATATCCCGCATATTTTCTTCACTTTACCCCATATTAATTTTTGTCTCCAGTTCGGGGTAACTTACAAAGCACGATCTGACGTGCTTGCACCTGTGCCGATCGGCACAGACCGTGCCGGTCGGCACCTTCCAGAATTTCCTCTTTTTGTTTCTTTTCTTCCTGCGCTGTTAGCGAACAAGTAAAATACAAAAACAAAAACAGCAGAAAGTGAACAGACAGCGCAGGTGTTCACACAAAAGTTAAAACAAACACTTGGACGAACATTTTTTTATTCCGGGAGCATTATTGTGGATTACAGCAAACAATTTAAAGACCGGGTTGCCCTCCCGGTTAGCACTAAATTTCTAATTCACGGGTTGCCCTCCCGAAAGCACTAACACACAAAGACTCACCCTATGACTCGCTCCTGAAATTTGGGTTGCCTCCCAAAAAGCGCTCTTAGTTTTAAAAAGGTCGTAGAGCTTGACCTCCCCGCATAAATCACTTCCTTAGCGTCGCTATACGGGAAAAAGTTGCGACACTACAAGGTTCTCTTGTCTCTTCTCCTTTAATGATAGGACATGTCCTTCCTCCAATTACCCTCGATTGCTTTATGGTGCGGAGACTTGTATTTCTCAACCCACTTGGACACCGTACGGCCTTCTTCTCCCTTGGGCGAAAATTGAATGTGTAGGAGGCCCCACTTATGTCAAAGCTTATCTTTCCACTCCCCACATCAATGTTTGCCTTCGCTGTCCTCAAGAATGGCCGGCCCAAAATCAATGAAGTCTTTGTCCTTCTATCCATATCAAGCACAATAAAATCCACAGGAACTATATGATCACCAATTTGGACAGGCACATCTTCAGCAATTCCATCGGGATAGCGAACCGATTGATCGGCCAACTCTAAACACATAGCCGTAGGCTCCAACTCTGGCAAATTCAAACTTGCAAAGACATAGCGAGGCATGACACTTACACTTGCTCCAAGATCGCATAAAGCCCCTTCAAAGATTTGAGCTCCAATCAGACACCGGATACTAGGGGATCCGGGGTCGGGCTTCTTTTCTGGTGTAATGTCATTAATAGCTGCAGTGCACTCCCTTGTCATCTTCACTACTTCTTCCGATGCTAAGGACTTCTTGCTTTGCATAATATCCTTTATGTACTTAGCATAGGTGGGCACTTGAAGAGCATCAAGGAACGGGACATTGATATATAACTTCTTCATAATATCGACAAACCTGGAGAACTGCTCATCATGATGTCGAATTCTTTCTGTCTTGGTCAACAGCTGCGTGTTGGTGCTTTCTAGGGACTCATTTTATGTGACAAATAAGGTGTTTTTAATACCTTATTACGTCATTATTGCTAAGAATCAACCCCCAATATTATATATATGCGTAGTTTCTGTGTATTCGGAAGATTTGCAGGAAACAGGTGAAAATTAAGAGACTACGAGTAAACAGCTGCCGGAGGCCCGAAGAACGAGGAAATTGGAGTCCGTGCCGGTCGGCACGGCCTGTGCGCCGACCGGCACCATGGAGGTTGGGCCCCAAACTTGAAGCCCACTCGGAGAATATGAAGCCCAGAAGAAATATCAGAGTCGGAGTCGGTGGAATCCAGCCCACAACCGAAAGAGACTATAAAGAGGAGATCTTGGTCGCGAAGTAAGGGGAGAGACAGATATACAGAGGTTTTGACCTAGGTTGAAGGTTGTGGCGGCGAAGACGGCGATCACCGATCATCACCATCAAAAAGGAAGACTGTGCCGACCGGCACGCCGCCGTGCCGATCGGCACCTGTGGGACCACGCCAAAATCCTGCGTCCTACTGTACTCATGTTCATGTGTTGCAGTATGATGCGTGAGTAGATCTCATATTCTCTCCGTGGCGAGGGAAATCTGGTTATGTAACTCTCACGCTTACAATACTCTTTTGATGTGTTTGGTCTATGTGACGCTTTGAACTCGTATCCGATCAATACGTGTTTATTACATAGTGCAAGAAACCAGTGGGGAGCTATTAGTACCTTGTCGTGACAGGATCGGGGCGAACGAAACCACCATGTCTTGTAGAATACCAAACCTATCAATTGAACCATGACCTGAGTTGCATGCCAGTACCCCAAACCATAGGAGAGAATCCCTTTCATAACCTTTATACAACCGCAGGCCCTTTCATCTCTAGCTGTTAACCACCCTTTCCACACACACCTTTGCCATATTAATTTAGTAGTTTAAATAATAGTTTAAGTCCCGCTTGTTCTCTGTGGTTCGATATTAAACCTTGGAATACTCTAAGGGAAAAAGTGCTATAACTGTACACCGTCCTCTTGCGGTATATAAGTGGGTGCGTACAAACGACCAACAAGCACGTTTTCTGGCGCCGTTGTCGGGGAACAAGCCAGTTCTTTTACTATTTATTTATTCTACTAACCTCTAATCCTCTCTTTTCTAGTTTGTTTTTGTGTTTGCTTTCTGTGTTTTCAGGATGGGTACTCTTGAACCGGCTCATACGGTTAGGGAGCATTCGCTACCGTCTCCGGGATTGCTGATTCCACAAACTTCCGATGAGAAAGTCACTGCTTCGTCATACGTTCTCAACCCGACCATCATCAAAATGGTCGAGAACAACAAATTCTCTGGGACGAAGGACGAGAACCCGTACACACATCTGCAAGATCTAGAAGTTCTCTGTCAGACCTTTAAGCATGAGGGAGTGCCTCAGAATTGGTACAAATGGTTGCTATTTCCATTTTCTCTAGATGGAAGAGCCAAAGATTGGTATAAATCTGCAGCCCGTGAATCTAAGGGAAACTGGGATAAGCTTGTAGGAAACTTCTGTTTGCATTTCTTCCCGCTTCCGAAGGTGCAGAAACTGAGAAGAGAAGTGGTTAACTTCGAGCAAATGAAAGAAGAGACCTCACGCAAGCATGGTTACGCTTCAAATCTTTATTGAAGCAAGGCCCCGATTTGGGCATGGATGATAACTTGACTGCTCAGACATTCTATATGTCTCTTGAAGGAACCTCCAGGATGCATTTGGATAGTTCAGCTGGAGGGAGTTTCCTCGACTTGACTGCTACTGCAGGTCTGGATCTTTTGAGTAAGATATCGAAGACAGTAGCTATGCATAGACATTGGGAAGAATTCCAAGAAGATTCAATTCCCCCTGAAAGTTCGACGCTAGCAAAAGGTTCTTTGGATTTGAGAGCTAAAGCGGAAAGCTGTACAGTATCCGAAACGGAATTAACAGTAAGAACAGAAGAACCAGCGCAAGGTGATCTGAAAAGACCCAGATTGGAGGAGGTGCCGACCGGCACGGCACCTGTGCCGATCGGCACACCTCAGGCCATCGTGCCGACCGGCACAGCTCCCGTGCCGACCGGCACGCTGCCTGCTGTTAAAGGGATTTCCAAGACTGAAGCTGCAATATTAGAGGAGCACGAGAACAGCTTCGTGAATAAATTTCCAAGACCAGTAGGAGATCCAACCTTAAGCAATGCTAAACCGTTGGACGAGTTTGAACCGTTGGATTGGATTCCCATTGATTTCAGCTCAAATTTGCTAAGTATGAGGAGAACATATGATCCAAGGTATGCCTCTTCTACAGGAGTTCAGTATAACTTACCTAAAGACACTAGAACTTCGGAAATACTGGACAATGTCATCATTGGTGAAGTATTGGGGAAGTTATATAAGGACGATATGGAAATTGATCAGATGGAGGTTCAACAAGCAAAGAAGCTATTTGATAGTTGTTTTGTCCCATCGCCGTATGAAGGATTGTGCGGAGTATATGCAGTAGGCCTTACGGAACGAACGGAAGTTGATCCTTACATACCGTGCGAGATTGGATATAGAAGCTTTCCTAAAGCATTATGTGATTTTGGTTCCCGCGTCAGTTTGATGACGTATGAAGCATTCATGGATATGCCTTATGACATAAAAGGAAGATTGCTAGGAACCGAGCTTGAGCTAATCATGGCGGATGGAAGGAGAACTAAACCACTGGGAGTTATCAAAGATCTGAACATTGAGGTAAAAAAGAATACTATTCCGGTGGATATCTTTGTTCTTGATAAAGGTGAAGTAGGAGTTGAAGATATTATTTCGGGAAGACCTTTCTTAAAGCTTGTACAAGCTGTTATCGATGCTGGAAAAGGTCACCTCAAATTGACTCTGGGCGGAGAGGAAGTCCTCTTTGAATTCGAAGACCCACCCGTCGCTCAAGAAAGTGACGACCCACCCTCTCTCCAAGAATTCTTCACAGAAAAAGATGAAGAAATTAGTATAGGAAACTCAGACCCGTTAAACAAACTGTTTGAAGAGTCAGACAGAGAAGAGGCCGAGATTCAGGACGGTGCCGACCGGCACGACCCTTGTGCCGATCGGCACAGTGGTGGTGCCGACCGGCACGAAGGTGAAAATCCTCAATTTGAGCCTTTGGGTAATCTGGATCCTGGTGCAGCACCAGAAGTAGAACAGAAGCCACTTCCTGACGGTCTGAGATACGAATACTTAGGCAAAGATAAAACTTACCCCGTCATCGTCAATAGTGCTTTGAATGAAGAAGAGACAAAATGATTGCTTGCTGTTCTGAGAAAATACAAGAAGGCGATCGGATATTGTCTTGATGATATCAAAGGAATAAGTCCAGCTTTTTGCACACATAAGATCAATCTTGAAGAATCAGCTAAGCCAGTCGTTGAAGGCATGCGACGACTGAAAGAGGGCATGAAGGAAGTTGTGAAGAAAGAAGTGCTGAGACTTCTTAATGCAGGAATGATTTATCCGGTTGTTGATAGTGAATGGGTGAGCCCGGTGCATTGCGTGCCAAAGAAAGGAGGACTCACAGTCGTGCCTAATGAGAATAATGAGTTGATCCCTCAACGGACAGTTACAGGATGGCGAATGTGCATTGATTACAGGAAACTGAATACCGCTACAAAGAAAGACCATTATCCATTACCGTTCATCGATGAGATGCTTGAAAGGTTAGCCAAGAACTCTTATTTTTGCTATCTCGACGGTTATAGTGGTTTCTTTCAAATCCCTGTTAGACCTGAAGATCAGCATAAGACCACTTTCACTTGTCCTTATGGAACTTATGCTTATCGACGAATGCCATTCGGTCTTTGCAACGCACCAGCCACATTTCAGATATGCATGAATGCTATATTTGCTGAATTCATTGAAGACATTATGGAGGTATTTATGGATGATTTCTCTGTTCATGGTACTGATTTTGATCACTGCTTAGCAAATTTAGAGAAAGTACTAAAGAGGTGCGTAGAAGTTGATTTGGTTCTTAATTGGGAGAAATGTCACTTCATGGTAACCGAAGGGATTGTCTTGGGGCATGTTCTTTCTAACCGAGGCAATGAAGTAGACAAAGCTAAAATATCCACAGTTGAAAGGTTGCCACCACCTACAGATCTTAAGACGCTGCGAAGTTTTCTTGGACATGCAAATTTTTATCGCAGATTTGTGAAGGATTATTCAAAGATTGCTAAGCCATTGATGGAATTGTTGCAAAAGGATGTTGAATTTGAAATGAATGATGAAAGACTTACTGCCTTCCGGAAGTTGAAAGAAGCATTATGTTCTGCACCTATTATGCAGCCTCCGGACTGGAATTTACCTTTTGAGATTATGTGCGATGCAAGTGACTATGCAGTAGGAGCGGTTCTTGGACAACGAAAGGAAGGTAAAGTACATGCTATCTACTATGCTAGTAAAACTCTCAATGAAGCCCAGATTAATTATACAACAACAGAGAAAGAAATGCTAGCTGTTATATTTGCATTTGAGAAATTTAGATCCTACATCCTCAACTCTAAGGTCATTGTTTATACGGATCATGCTGCTATTAGATATCTTGTCTCTAAAAAGGAGTCGAAACCTAGATTGCTTCGTTGGGTCTTGATGTTGCAAGAATTTGATTTGGAGATTAGAGACAAGAAAGGGATTGAGAATTCAGTAGCAGATCATCTATCTCGATTGGTGATTGAGGACAAGAAAGGATGCATTGGCGATGCCATGGCACAAGAGCAGCTATTTCGAGTTAAGGATCATAGAGAATCATGGATGCAAGACATCATAAATAGATTCAAAGGGAAGCTAGATGATTGTGGCAAGAATTCAAAAAGGAGGATTGCCAGTGAAATGAGGAAATTCATATGGGATGATCCTTATTTATACAGATATTGTGAAGATGGAGCTGTTCGACGGTGCGTACCTCGCGACGAACGTGAAAGCATATTGGAAAAATGTCATTCATCTGAGTATGGTGGACATTATGGGCACTTTCGAACACAAGCAAAGGTATGGGCTAGTGGATTTTATTAGCCTTCGATGCATGAAGATGCGAAAAGGTATGTTGCTAGATGCCCCCAATGCCAAAGAATTGGCAATGTTAATGCTCGTAATGCTATGCCTTTGAAGTATAATTTGCAAGTTGATATATTCGATGTTTGGGGCATGGATTTTATGGGACCGTTTGTTAATTCGCATGGCTATGAATATATTTTGGTTGCTGTGGATTATGTCTCAAAGTGGGTAGAAGCAATACCATGCCGAGTCAGTACAACTCGTGAATCCAAGCAGATGTTGAATGAGTGCATATTTCCAAGATATGGTGTTCCTAGAGTCATTATCACAGATGGTGGAACTCATTTTACCGGACATGAGTTTACTAAAGCTTTGAAGAAGATGGGTATTGAGCATCGAATTAGGACAGCCTATCATCCACAGACCAATGGCCAAGCAGAAACTTCTAATAAACAGTTGAAAGGAATTCTCCAGAAAATTGTTACAAGAGAAGGAAAGGATTGGTCAAACAAGTTGAATGGCGCACTTTGGGCTTATCGCACAGCGTTCAAAACACCAATAGGTATGACACCCTATCAATTCGTCTATGGAAAGGCTTGTCATTTGCCTGTAGAGTTAGAACATAGAGCATATTGGGCAATCAAAGAGATGAATTTGGATTTAGATGCTGCTGCGGTAAAAAGAAAGATTCAAATTAGTGAACTCGAGGAAATGCGCTTAAAGGCTTATGAGAGTGCAGCAATCTATAAAGAAAAAACAAAGAAGTGGTATGATAAGAAGCTTTTGAAAAAGGAATTTCACGAAGGAGATAGAGTGCTACTATTCAATTCAAGATTTCGGTTATTCGGTAAAGGCAAATTGAAAAGTAAATGGGATGGACCGTATCTTGTTCATAAAGTTCTTCCTTCCGGAGCTGTTGTCATCATGGATGGAAAGCAAAATACATACACGGTGAATGGCCAACGACTAAAGGTATATCTTGAACCCGACACTTTTGAGCTAAAGTCATTTGATATATATTATGTGAATTGAGTGATTGGGTGGTCGAGCTTAACGACGTAAAACAAAAGCACTGTTGTATTTACTGTTTTTCTGTGTGTTTTGTGTTTCTTTGATTTTATTGAGTCGTTCGAGGCAACTTGGCCTCCGTGCCGACCGGCACAGCATGTGCCGATCGGCACGGGAGAGTCCGTGTCGTTTTGAGTCGAGTTTTTGCCCTTCCTCCAAGACATGCTTCGATGACTTCCAAATTTAAGAGATAGAATCCGGTTCGATCAAGAGAATTAAGGATATATATATGAAGGAGTTGTTTCGGATCTCATCATCAACAATCGAGCGCCGCCAGAGTTTCCACCATACCCTAGGCAATGCAAGGCGGCGGAATCGGCAGCAGAGGAGACGGTGCCGATCGGCACGACAGCTGTGCCGACCGGCACAGCAGTGCTGACCGGCGCGACAACGGTGCCGATCGGCGCAGTGGCGGACTTTCGCCAATGAGCCTAACTCTGCCATGGGACAGCAACAGAAGCCTTAACCCTACCGAGGACGATCCGATTGTCTGGTCGCACTTGAAGCAACGATGGATGTCGAAGAGTGAAGCGGATGCGTTCAATAAAGAGAAGAAGGAGATGGATGACGCCCTTCGGAAGAAGGTCAGAGAGGTGCTAGTACGTAAAGGTAAATCCAAGATCGATGATAGCACACCGGTCTCCGATAGGTATACAATGGATCGACTTCTCGCTATGGAACGTCCTTTGACATATGATGATCTTATCACCTTTGAATCGATCCTTACTGATAGCAAGAAGGAAGAGTTAGACAAAGACTGCTTTCTGACCATCCATAGGTCTAGGCTGAACGATGGAAGGAATCCTGATAGAGGTGCCGACCGGCACACGCAAGGTGCCGATCGGCACACTACACTACCACGCGTCCTGACCGACTGGGAAGACCTCCAAGAGAAGATTCTGCACAAGAACACCAGAGGTTTTGGATGTAAGTGTTTTTACTGTATGAAAGACCATCAGAGGCAGATTGAGAATTATCTAGCAGATCCTGAATGCATCCCTGCGACCTTCACCTTTGATGATGGCTTTCCCGTTGCTAAAGGGCGCATGACCCCTAAAGAGATCAATGATGAAATTCAGAGGCGTATTAACAGGGACAATGCTGCAAAGAGGAGAGCACGCAACCTGGCAGATCTAGAAGCGTATTTTGCAAGGAACGGAAGGCGTGCCGACCGGCACGGAGCTTGTGCCGATCGGCACGACGTCAAGGTTGTGAATTTTGTTGAAATATCTGATGATTCCTCCAATGATGAGCCGGATCCTAAGCGATCAAAAGAAGTAGAGGGAGTTCGGCGTTCCGCTCGTCTTTCTTCAAAGCCAAGAGCAAGATATACCTCCGAATCAGTGAGCTATATAGAGGCATCCCCTGCACATGAACACCCATTAGCTAATCTTGTTGCAAAGGATGAAGAAGATCCCGAAGAGGATCCGGAAGAAGATCCCGAGGAGGAACCAATGGAAGATGAGCCAGAACCTACTAATTCCGAACCACCCAGTGCAGAAGGAGCTACAGGAGGCCTTGCAGGAGCTCAAGGAAGTGCAGGACCGCGTTATCAGATGAATGGTGCCTCGTGCCGATCGGCACGGGTGCCGTGCCGACCGGCACCTCGGGGTTTTGACAGAAACTCGCCCCTGCGAGATGAGCGTCATGATCGTCCTGCCAATTGTTGCCCAATCTGCAGAAGAAACATCGAACGTCTCTATTATGATATGGAGAGATGCTATAGGCACCATCGGGACATTGATATAAGGATTGATGACATGGAGAGCATGGCCGCGGCGGATTACTCTTTTCTCATGAGGAACATTCGAAGCATCTTTTGCATGTTGAGGAGGCATGGCATTTCGGATTAGGTTGGTCTAGTCGTTTTTCTTTTGCAATAGGGACATTGCAAGGTTTGAGTGTGGGGGATTCGCCCTTACACTTCTTAAGGTCGTTTGCTTCGATTTAGTATGGTTTGAGTTAGTGTGTGAAAGTGTGAGAGTTTTCTTAGAGAGGTTTGAGATGGTATGCTTAGTTAAGCTTCGAGGTCAAGAATTATTGCAATGTCTTGAATAAAGTTAGTGTTAGTTGTCGAATCGATGTGTTACCCCATATTCTTGATTTTGTTTTTGACGATCGTTTTGCCAATCTACTTGAGTTCATTGAATAATCGCTTGGCTTTATATACCCACTTTTCGAAAACCCCTTCTATCATCATAAGTTGAAGCATGTAGCTAAGGATTTGATTTTGTACCTATTACACTAAGCCAAATGAGATGAGAGAGGCCTACACATAAGCCTTTTGATAGGAAGACGTCTTTGTCAACTCTTTGCTCTTGATTACGACTAAGCTAGAAGGAAGAAGTTTCATTTGTTCATCTCAGTTTGCTAGCCATCTATCATCAAATTCTTTCTACCCAAAAACCGATATTTCATCGTTTCTCCCTCCTCCTTGATACAACCTACAAGCAAATGTGAAGTCTAAACAGATTTCGATCCAAAATATGCTCTGATAGCAGTCTGCAAGGAAATAAAAGAAGAAAAAGAACGAAAAGAATTAAATTGGTCAGGTGCCGACCGGCACAGGCCTGTGCCGATCGGCACAAAAGGAAAAATAAAGGAAAATGGTCAAAAGAAAGAGAATAATGAATATCAAAGGAAGCAGACTGCAGGAAGAGTTAAAATTCTAAAAAGATCTGTATATGCTTCAGGCTTGATCCCTTCTTAATTCTATTTCATTCATTCTCGATTGTTTCCTTTTCCCTTGATCCTTGTGCTTATACTCTGAATTCCTATGATGAAAACTCCCTTTTAGAAGGCATGATTGAGCGAATTGTTGACTTAGTTGTTCTTTCGATTCAATTTGGTTATATTACTTTCCGAGATCCACAAAAGAGCCTTATATTGTAGAATAGGAGAGGGAAGGAAATACATTTGAGCGATTGAGTGAAGTCTGAAGCTTTTGCATTCTTCTTACTTGATATGATGGGAGACAAAAATATTTGTTTGATAAGCCTTGTGATTGATTTGGTCGACTCAAGTTTTGAGGTGAAATTGTTTTCAAAAATCGAGAGAAGGTTTCGTGGAGGGATACTAATTCGGTGAGATGATTGACAATAGCTAAGTTAGAGACTTGTGAGAGTTTTTGTTTCTTAGCATGAAGAAAGCACGGTGATGAGTTTCATGGTTTGAATTGCTCGAGGACTAGCAATGATTTGAGTGTGGGGGAGCTGTTGGTGCTTTCTAGGGACTCATTTTATGTGACAAATAAGGTGTTTTTAATACCTTATTACGTCATTATTGCTAAGAATTAACCCCCATTATTATATATATGCGTAGTTTCTGTGTATTCGGAAGATTTGCAGGAAACAGGTGAAAATTAAGAGACTACGAGTAAAGAGCTGCCGGAGGCCCGAAGAACGAGGAAATTGGAGTCCGTGCCGGTCGGCACGGCCTGTGTGCCGACCGGCACCATGGAGGTCGGGCCCCAAACTTGAAGCCCACTCGGAGAATATGAAGCCCAGAAGAAATATCAGAGTCGGAGTCGGTGGAATCCAGCCCACAACCGAAAGAGACTATAAAGAGGAGATCTTGGTCGCGAAGTAAGGGGAGAGACAAATATACAGAGGTTTTGACCTAGGTTAAAGGTTGTGGCGGCGAAGACGGCGATCACCGATCATCACCACCAAAAAGGAAGACTGTGCCGACCGGCACGCCGCCGTGCCGATCGGCACCTGTGGGACCACGCCAAAATCCTGCGTCCTACTGTACTCATGTTCATGTGTTGCAGTATGATGCGTGAGTAGATCTCATATTCTCTCCGTGGCGAGGAAAATCTGGTTATGTAACTCTCACGCTTACAATACTCTTTTGATGTGTTTGGTCTATGTGACGCTTTGAACTCGTATCCGATCAATACGTGTTTATTACATAGTGCAAGAAACCAGTGGGGAGCTATTAGTACCTTGTCGTGACAGGATCGGGGCGAACAAAACCACCATGTCTTGTAGAATACCAAACCTATCAATTGAACCATGACCTGAGTTGCATGCCAGTACCCCAAACCATAGGAGAGAATCCCTTTCATAACCATTATACAACCGCAGGCCCTTTCATCTCTAGCTGTTAACCACCCTTTCCACACACACCTTTGCCATATTAATTTAGTAGTTTAAATAATAGTTTAAGTCCCGCTTGTTCTCTGTGGTTCGATATTAAACCTTAGAATACTCTAAGGGAAAAAGTGCTACAACTGTACACCGTCCTCTTGCGGTATATAAGTGGGTGCGTACAAACGACCAACACTGCGTATCCAGAAAGGTAGCAGGACCGTGTTCCTTGTTCTCAGTTCCCTTTTTCAGACCCGAGAGGTCAACTTCTTCACTGTGCCGATCGGCACCATCTGTGTGCTGGTCGGCACCTTCCACTGTGGCGTGCCGATCGGCACCAGCGTCGTGCCGGTTGGCACGTGGTCGTCTTGCTCCAGCTGCAAACTTCGGATCTTCAGTTTGCTTCCCAGACCTCGTCTCGATGGATTTCAGCTGTTCTGCAGAGCGGGTATTACCGGGAAGAGCCCCTTTCTCGCTTTTTACCGACTCCGCTAATTGGGCCATTTGTTTCTCCATCATCTTCATGAATTGGAGGATTTGCTGATTAGAACTCCCCACTTCGATGACCTTGTCATTGATTGTCTCAAGCACACGATCAACTTCCTTGAATTTGGCTTGAGCGTCCTTGTTGACCTTCTTTTGAGCTTGAAAGAACTCTTGGCATTAAATACGAAGAGGGATGGCATTTTGCATAGACGACGACGGGGTGAAGCTACTCCTTTGTTGCTGATATGGAGTCTTCCATCCTTGACTCTTGACATAATTGAGCATTTTCACATCTTCGGGGCAATCCTTGCTCACATGACCAAGTTCTCCACATTCTTCACGTGTGGAACGGGCTTCCGCTAGCTTGACGGTCTCTTCCTTGGGAATATGATCAATCTTGTCCAATCTCCTTTGTATGGTGTCAAGCTTGTCCATAAGCAATTCATCATAAGCTCTTTCCACCACACTCTTCATCTTTCCCGTGGAAGGTTGAAGGCTTCTACTTTCTCTCTCACCAACCCATGATTGATTTTGCTCTATCTTCTTGATCAAGGCCGTGGCTTGAGCGGGTGTCTTGTCCAAAAACGATCCTCCAGCCGAAGCATCTAAGTGTTGTCGGGACAAAAGATTCAAACCCGTGTAGAACCTCTCCACTAGCTCCCATTCAGCAAGACCATTATGCGGACAAGCATCCTTGTACTCATTGAATCGATTCCATGCTTCTCCAACGCTCTCATCAGCAAGTTGAGTGAATCCAAGGATCTTGTTCTTCAAAGCTTGAGTCTTGCCTGGAGGGAAGTATTTTGCCAAAAATTCTGCAGAAAGTTGATCCCAACTAATCTTGGTCGCAGTAGGTAGCCCATGGTACCACTGCTTAGGACGCCCAATAAGAGATAGAGGGAACAATCGCACCTTGGCTTCATTGTCATTCATATGTTCCAATTGAAAGGTACCGCAGATTTCATGAAAGTGTTGCAAATGCATATTAGGATCTTCAGAACCTGTGAACGGTTGCTGACCAACCAAAGACATGTAGCGCTCCAGCCGAAAGGGTCGAGCTTGTGCAGTGAATTCAGTCTTGGTAACATTGTCCAAGGCAGGCTTGAGACGATTAGCAATTGGTGTAGCGTCTCCCATGTCTTCTTCTTCAGGAACTTCTTCTATCTTGTCTTCTTCTAAAGCTGCAAACAATGCCTTCGGGCTGAGTGGCTCGCGGTTGTCTTCTATGTCTCCCACTGACTTACTTTTCTTTTCCGCCTTACGCTTGCGAAAGAGAATCTCTGGATCATCGAGGTAATTAAAGGGTTTATTCGACTTAGCGCCGTCCACACCTGTCTGTTAAATAAAACAGGACATATATACTGGAAAAGACAGAGAAATCAAAGAAAGAAAGCTCTGTGCCGGTCGGCACATATTTGTGCCGATCGGCACAGTGACCAATTTCTCAACTTCAAACAATGCCTAATTCGAACAAAGGTCCCCGGCAACGGCGCCAGAAAAAGACAGCTTGTTGGTCGTATCTACACGCCCACTTATATACCGCAAGAGCACGGTGTACAGTTGTAGTCTTTTTCCCCTAGAAGAGTATTCCAAGGTTTAATCGAACCACAAGGACCAATGGGAATTAAGCAAAATCATCAGTAAAAGAGTTAGCCAAGCTTTCTAGCGAGCGTGAACGTGAGTTTCAGGAAAACAGGGGGCCATGCCGATCGGCACAGGGGTTGTGCCGGTCGGCACTATGGCTAAGTTGACCGAAGGTTGTCCGAACAGCCTAGGAACTGATTAGATCATGGGGTAAGTTAGCCAAATCTGCTAGTTGAGATCGTAACCAAGAAGCTTAATCAAATAGCATCATAAACAGGATTACTTAATTATTGATAACCAAAGATCGGTAGGTCAAGACTCCTTTCCGACGAGCCCTGTCACGACCAGTTCGCCTTAATCGCTGACCTCTTCCTACTCTACACATCATCTCAAGGATCATCGCGTATGCATTGGCGGCTGTGGGGGTACAAAGACAACGTGCA
The DNA here is from genome assembly GCA_012490785.1 of Eragrostis nindensis. Classification (NCBI taxonomy): domain Eukaryota; kingdom Viridiplantae; phylum Streptophyta; class Magnoliopsida; order Poales; family Poaceae; genus Eragrostis; species Eragrostis nindensis. The sequence goes on from JAAXCT010000588.1 coordinate 61,432, forward strand.
ATTATGGCGCATTACAAGATCCCAATGCTACCTTAACCACGATGGAGATAGTGAGAGATTGAACCTCTCACCTCTTTATGCCACCACAATTAAGATAACATCTAATACTTAGTCGTCACTAAGCGTAGGAACAAGTGCATGTAAAGACCATAAAATCCAGGCAATCAATAATCAAAACCATTCATCCACATATTCAACCATACTTCGATAATACATAGTGCAAGATACATCACCATTTAGTAGGCCTACCTTGATGGGTCACCTCTTTAGCACCAATGGTTCTTGATCAACAACTAGAGAACATGAAGAACGGGGCAAAGCCCCGGTTGCTCTAAACTTACTAGCTGTGTTGTCCCTTTGGCGGCGGATCCCGAAACCCTAGGGTTTTTACAAGTTTATATAGGGCTGTACATCAGAAAGGAAAGGATCCTCGGGAAAAGAGTCCTTGTGCCGGTCGGCACAAGGGTTGTGCCGATCGGCACGCCTCGTGTCCAGCTCGGTTTCCTCCCTAAGTCGGTTCCGAAGTTCTAGGTAGCTTCCATGTGGGCCTTCCAATCAGTTTTCTTCGAGATCAGTCTTGTGTTGCTCTTTCAAATCTTCGAGTATCTTTTATCTCTTCGTGATGAATATCTCCCAAGATTGGTTCGGATAACTTCCTTCTAGAATAAACTGAATGTTGGGCCAGCTTCGGTGGCCTTGGAGTCCCATGTGCCGGTCGGCACATGGCTGTGCCGATCGGCACAGTGGCCTTTTTCTGCTGGTTCTCTTCTCTTCAGGTCCAGATCAGCCTCAATGTCCAGAATGTCGTCCTTTTCATCTGTTTCTGCAATAAAGCTCCAGAACGACATATATACAAATATGGTGCTATTATCAAGGGTTAATGGCCTATAATGATGACATTTATGCTCTAAATAGGGCGCAATTGGCATATAAAATGGTATGCTAGAAATCGCCAACACTGATCTATTTTGTTCTACAGAGTTTTCCTCCACTAACATATCCACCTGTTTCTTTTCCTCTTGCAACCTGATTCTAGCCTCAGTCAGTGTTGCTCTAGCTTCCTCTAAGGCTTGCACCGTCGAGATGTTCTTACATATTTCCTCCATATCATGCCCTGTATCTATATTACAAAGATTTGCTACCCTAGCTAGATGCAAAGGATCGAAAGAATTAAAAAGAGCAAAGTTGAGTATTTTAGAATTGCCTGAAGTGTCATTCCTTTGTTGCTGGAGCAGCTCTGCCTTTTGCATAATAGTTCTTCCGTCCTCTTGAATTCTATCGCTCTTCTTCTGGGCCACTGTGATTTTGTATTTCCCATTCTTTGTCACTGTTTTGAACCCCTCCTCTAGATCACCAATGGTTTGACTTAAGTCTCCAGACAGGTCTTCTTGAACTTGCTGTCCACTGAGCTTTTGATTAGGCTGAGATGTCATCTTGATGTTCATGTGTGGAGCCAGTTCTTTAGTTCTCTCTTCTATTCTAGCCCCTAACAGTGCCATCTCCTCCCTTTGCTTTTCCACAGGATCTATTTCATAATCCACCTCATCAACTCTATCATCTTCTACAGTCTCATAAATGTTTGCCACTGGTTCAAAGTTACAGTCCTCCTGAGATATCATCTCTTCCTCTGGATTCTGTTCAATCTGCTTTGGCTTTAAAGGTGTTGCTAAAACCGACATGTGGTGTTGGAATTCACCTTCTTCCAGCATCTCATGGTTCTCTCCCTCTTCTATGGCCATTTTGTCAACAGGTTGATTGGTTTTAGTCCTGTGAGACTGAGGAGTGACTGTCCCTTGCTTGCCTTCAACGTCTTTCTGGTGCTCATCCATGAGCTTTTTGAACTCAGGATCATGGGTTTTGTCAGAATCCCTTTCTTCATCATCCTGATCCTCTTTATCTTTGTGTCTATCAAATTTGGATCTGACAGGAGGTGGGTTTTTTGTTGGGGCTTCTACCGTCCATGTAATTCTGTGACCCTCACCATTGATAAAAATTTCTGTATCTCCATTAATTTTACTAGCATCCCTGCACAAGATCTGGATTCTGACAGGACCTTTACTATTGAAGGTCTTATCATCAACAGCCATGGGGTCGCCAGCTAGATAAGCTATCTCAGTAACAGCTTCTTCATATTGAGCATGAGGTGGGATCCCCTTAGCCTTGACCCAAGTGAGTTCAAGTCTACCAGTAGCATCAGCAGACATGTTTGTGTCTTCCACTCTAGCACTGATCAATTGCTTATCCAGAGATTTAAATTCAAATTTCTTGAATCTGGTGAGCTGGAATCTCATATTTTCAGTGGGGAAGTTGATCATGAACTTATGTTCAGAGATCTGCCTGATGGACCATCCCCTTTGTTCACGGAAGAAGTACTCCATTTCCTTGTTGATGAGCTCTACAGTTGCTCTACCCTTTTCTATTGTCATCAAGCCAAGATATTCAGTCTTTAAGTTCCTTTTCTTTGGAGTATGCAAGCTGTAGAATCCCATACCAGGAAAGCCATATCCACACAGCTTAAGTCCTCTCTTCTCTGGGCAGTTTGTCGCTTTGTGGCCATAATTCTTGCAGTGGTAGCACAATGTGAGATTTGGGCAAGTGAATCTAGTATGGTTGGGATCATTACAGTTGAAGCAGTAGGGCTCTGGGTTATCAGCCGTGGGAACTCTATTGAATTGTCTAGGCTCCTGATATGCCCTAGGTCTGGCGGCTTGCCCCTCATCTCTATTCCTGTCATCATATTCCTTTCTCAGCTTGTTCCTCAGTTCTTGCTCTGTCAGCTGCCCTTCTTCATTTTCCTCAGATTTTCTCTTTTGTGTCCCCCTTCTATCTGAATCTATTTGCCTGGGGCCTTGCTCAATTCTTCTTTCTCTATCAATCTCAAGATTTCTACGCCTTTGATTTTCCTCCTCTTCAAATCTGTATCCACCCCTGTTCCTCCCCTGTTCTTCACGGTAGTAGTTCTCTCTTGGGTTTTGGTTTCTGAACCAGTTTGTTGATCCTTGCCCCTGGCGATATCTGTCCTCACCAGGTCTGCCCCCATACTGCAAATCTCTTCTCCCATAATCTTGCTTCTCCCCCTGGCCGAATCTCAAGCCCTCAAAATTTCTATCGCGCTGCATCTTAGACCCCACAACCGCTGCAAAGGATCTTGAATCAACTCTATGTGGAACTGCTCTACTAATCTTCCTTGCTGCTTTGCCGAATCGAGCGATTTCTGCGCTGGAAGCAGGGAACCCTAGCTCCGCCGCCTCAAGAGCTCTTCCTTTCGGGACCCAAACCCATCTGTGTGTCACTCTGCGAGGACGAGAGTGGTTGAAGATATCTTCTATGCAAGTCCCGTATGCATATGGCTGGGCCGAAGTGGGCTTTGGGCTTTGGATATCCCAGTTTCCTCCTTCTGTTTCGAAGTATTCACTCAGCTCTTCACCTGGCAGAGGTATCTCCACGATCTTTGGTGTAGCATTTTCATGGGCATTTTGAGTTTGAGCTATCTCGTTTTGTTTGGCTAGCTTGATGATGAAGTCAAGATTGTTGATAAGTTGTAAAGGGAAACAATGTGTGGTTCAAGTCACATGCTAATGGTGGATCGGAGCTTTTCTCTGAGTGGTTAGTTTGTTTAACCTCCTCGCTGGCAGACTTGGATTGGAACCTTAGCTATAGGTTGCTGTTCGTCCGCCTAGTTCGCTTGTGTTTCTGTTGTTGGAACCATCAACTCGATCGTACGTGTAGCTTGAAAGGCAGCTCTTGGATACGGCAATGATGGTAAACTTTTCCACACGGCATGCATGCTTAGCTTATATGTGTGGCGCCTACGAGTCGCAACATCTTTTTAACTCCATCACATGGATAAGGCACCGGTAGAATGGTATACTATACGTATGTATGCGTAATACCAAATCTCGGTACCTGCTTTTCTTTTGCAGTGAAGCAATGGCGCGCGGGGAGTTTTTCCGCAGGAGAAGTGGCTAAGGCATATTATTGTTTGATGATAAGGAACATTATGATTATTAACAGGCAACATGTTAGCGGTTGGTGTGACAAGTACACGTACACACAAAGTCGTACAAACAATTCGGCGGTTGCGGGGATAATTAGACAGTGATGGCGAATCTGTTGGATTCTCTGCAGATCATCAGGCGGATGACACATGTGAGCTCGATAGGTAGGGCCCTGCTAAACAAAACGAGGGTTGCAATTGAGTGAGTTTAAAGCGACAACAATGTGTGACCTAGTCCATGCATGGGCCTATCCTTGGATGGAAGATCGACCAGCTTGGACCATATACTGTAGTACTCATAATACGAACGGTACAATAACACGATTTTGAAAGGAAAGATTATACACGGATCAGTTTGACAAAAAAGAAAAGAACTTATACACAAATCGCATTTTAAATGCGCAAAAAGCGACTAAGGATTTAGTTTGTGTAGCTAGTCCTGAGTTTAGCTGAGGCATTTACCGTGTCTAGACTCTAGTGTCGCAATGTGTAAAGAAAAGCTCATTCGGACAGACACTCGACTACTCGAGGCGGTCATCATTCTAGTAGGTGGCATGGCAACACCATCGATTGCGAAATGATGCGATTACGACAATCATTACTAGTACAATACTAGATTAAGAATCTAATCCGCTGCAGATAGTCTCGGCCGCGGGCACGTTGACGGTTGACGCATGCAACGTATAGGGGCTTTCTTCTGAACAAAACGGGCGAGCCGTTGAGTGAGGTTAACGTGACAAACATGTCTCACCTAGCTAGGCTCCACTCTTCTGTCACGCACGCATGGGGGCCATCTTAAGCCGCGCGATCACCAAGCTAGGGAGCAGCAGTATACGTTTTGCAAACAGTTTGTTGAGGAAAACCACGAGCAACGTTACAATGCCTAGGCAGAGACCTCGAGTTAAGTATAGTACGAAAAGATTGGAAATGGCAAAATGGGTAAAAACTGAATGAAACTCTAAAAATTCCCATCATTGTACCTAGGGCGTGCGCTTCCAGTCCCCATCAAACCTCACGCACGAACGCCTTTCATCTCGTACGACGACGTGCATTTTCCCCTGGCTTCGTCACGGGAATCGAGACGCTGGATCAACAGAGTTCATTCATTCATTCAGCCTCGGGCAGTCAACCAGCACCAGCTGTTCGCCTGCACTGCGCCCGCAAGTCGGAAAGCCGGCCACCGTTGGCACCACCGCCCTCCCTCACGGCCGCGGGATGGTGGACGGACGGCGGCGCGCACCGCGGGCGCAACCGACGCTCGCCTGACGCGCGCGGGCCCCGCCACATGCAACGGCCACCGCAAAAGCGGGCAGGAGCCAAACCCATCGTCAGGTGCACGAAACGGCCAAGCTGCATACGCCAACCTGCTGCCTTCACTTCACTCAAAGTCCAAGGATTCTTTAGTATTTTGTTCTCATCGATTTTTTATCGGAACAAACCAAAAGAAAAACTAATCCTGTCGCTGGAATCTCGCAATCAAGCGACAAAGGCGGGAACCGTCGGCTAAACCGCCCACCGCTGATCCGGTGGTTAATGCAGCTGAGGTTGAGCTATAGAGAGAGAGAGAGGCAGGAGGGAGGGGACCGAGAGGGGAGGGAGAGCCAGAAAAGGCTGCTGCAGCGCTCTCCTCGGTTCGAGGAGCAATTGAGCTCGCCCGCCGCCGCGCCGCGCGGGAAGAAATCACGAAAACGGGGAGCAGCAGAGAGAGGAGGGCGACGACTAGGACTGCGACCATACCATCAGTCAGTCGTCGGCGAGGAAGAGGACGACGGCAATAGCGGCCCAGCGTCTCTACTGTACGAGCACTGCTCCCAATCAATTTCTCTATTATTATGTTTGGGTCCTTGGTTTCCATTTCGGGAGAGGGAAAATAGCAGCAGCAGCAGCAGCTTTGGATCCTCCCGCATTTACCGCGCCCGCCGACGCACGCGCCTTCCCTCTGCATCTGGGCGGCTGCAGCAGCTGCTCGTCTTCACCGCCATTCCCCTCGAGGCTCGAGAGCATACGAGGGAGGGGATCCAAGCGCCGTACTTTGGTGGCCTCCCCCTCTCACATGGCCGCGAGTCCCGCGAGGCCCGCAGGTGGTGTGACCCCCTTCTCCCCTTCCGCTTTTCCACGGCCGCCTTTCTTTTTCCACTTCGGCTCCGTTCCTGCGCCGCTGTCCCCGCCTCCGCTTCGATCCGCGTGAGCTGGGCGTGGCGTGACGCTTCTCGCTTTTCCTCACACGCACCGCGCGAGCTGGCCCGTCCAGCCTGCTTGCCTGCCTGCACTGAGGTAGTAGTAAAAGGGAAGAGAGAGGGAGGGCGGGAGGAGAGAGAAGCGATACGGCGTTCTTCGCTTCGTCACGGAGAGAGAGGGTCCTCTTCCTCTTGTGATGCGCGGCATTCTCCGTGCACCGGCGTAACTCCAGGTATCAATGCCGCCATTGATGGCGGCTTCGTCTCCCCCTCCTCATCCTCCTCCTCCTCGTCCTTGCTGGTACTGACCGCTGTTCCGTGCTGTACCACTCCAAGAGATTTTCCTTCGTCAAGTACTACTGCTCCGTTCCTCTCCCTCTCCCTCTTCCGCTCTCTCCGCTCGGGGAACCGCGTCGTTCGGTGATTCGAGAACTGATTTGGGCTCGCAAGACTGGATTTTTTTCAGAAGAATTGGTGGCGGGTTCCTCTGCTTTGCTGGTTGTTTAGGTGATTGGGTAATCGGAAATGAGGAATAGGGCGTCGAGCTGCAATCTTTACTAGGGGTTCTTGTGTCTGCGCTTCTTGTTGAAGCCCGAATTTGGGCACTCTCTGTAGTAGTAATATTTCTCAGCATTCATTCGAGAATCTTTTTTTATCGGCGTGAATACTTCAGGCCTAGTCCTTGGTTGCTGAATTTCTGAAAAACCTCTGGTGATAAATTCTGGGCTCGCAGATTGCATTTGTGTAGGGTGATCCTTGTGTTTTTCCGTCCTTCTGGGATCCTGCCATTCCGTGGTCGGATTTGGTGTCGATGATTAGTATAGTGGATTACTTACGTTTGGGCCAAGTTGTGCTAAAGAAAGGAACAGGTAGTCTTGCAGCACATGCTGTTGGAGCTGTGACAGGGACCAATTTTTGCCTTTTCCTTTCTGCCAAGTTGTATCATCCTAGACTCCCTGTTTCTTTTTCTTCTGCCTTTAACAGATGTGTGGAACACGCATACTACTTGTTTGACTTGATTCTATTAGGGCAGAGTGATTTGATTGGTAATCTTCAATGAACCATTTTTTTGTTTAATGTTAAATAGTGTGATAGAGAAAGATCAGCTTTGTCTTTACTTGTGCACCTTTATGCAGATACCAGTAGATCCAATTTTATAAAATGTGATGGACAATGGTAACAGCAAATTGGTCCCTGCTGCTCCTTTGATTTTGATGTCCTATTGGAACTGCATTTTCTGCAATTTGGTGTTACTATCTCGACAGATGTTTTCTGCTGCATTTTGTTTTAGTCTGACTAGGAACCTGAAACTCTTTTCATTGTGCAGAGATATCTCTCCAAATACAACCCTTCCTCTGTTGATGTTTTGATCTGTGAAATGTCCATATGATGGTGACTCAGAGAGCAGCCTAAACACATTTGATCATACAAGTGGTTGATGGTTATGGACCGTGCAAGTTGGCTCTGGAGGCGCAAGCCGTCGGATAAGAGCCCCGGGGAAAGCGACAATTCTTTGTCGGCGCCAGCACGTTCCGAGCAGTGCTCTGACGATCAGGTTCAGCTTCATCGCTTTAAGTTTGTATCCTGAAGATCTTTTCATTTCGTCAACACAGTTTGGTTGCAGTATAACATGTTCTGATCATAAACGTCGCAACTTTTTTTATTAATATATTTTTAGTGCACTACAAATTTTTTAAACTTTGGCCTTTGTTTCACCTCGTAGGACATGGAAACTTCTTCGAATAAAAATTTCCTAATACTTCAGCTTGGTCTGTTTAGAATTTTCCCTAAAGATCATGTGTCCTTTTTAAGGCACAGGCGAACCAAAAGTTTTCTGATGGTTCTACCGATGATAAAAATATTTCTAATAGATGGTACTTAACATAAATAAAGTACGAGTAAAATAAACTTGATCAGCAAATTTTACAATTCCTGCCCGATGGTTGGTTGATTGATACAACTTTTCGGTCAAGTCCCAGTTTTGTGTTTGCTAGCTATATAAATTTCAAATACTGCTGCCTCAGCTTGAAATAAACAGCTATATATCTGAATGTTTTGGGGCCTTCTTGAATGTTGGTCGTTCCTTTTTTTTCAATATAATAAGCAAGGGATTCATTTGCGATATTATTGCAGATTTGATCAAATTTTGCTTCAAACCAGATTATATCATGTCAGCTTTAGGCGCTTTTTTTGTACCTTTAGGAGCTATTGGATCACCAATGAACAATGAAATAGAATTAGTTGCATCCCTTAATTTGCTTGTGACAAGTGATTTAGCCCGTTTAGCTTGGTAAGTGGCAAAAGAGGAAAAAAATTGCTATACTGTTTATTGAGCAAATTGATTCCATCTCTTTGAATTTACGTGCATTAGTCATCTAGTCTTGTTATCTAGTGATATTAAGGTTTGCAAGACCAATCCCATTAAATGTCTTCTTTTGACAATCAACTTTTTTGCACACTTCGTGGAATAAGAAAAAAATTATTTGACTGCTGAAATATTTTTTTATTGGTCTGTATCCTCTGTATGAAGCGGAGCCTTGGCGCAGCGGTAAAGCTGTTGCCTTGTGACACGGGTTCGAGTCCTGGAAACAGCCTCTTGCAGAAATGTAGGGAAAAGCTGTGTACAAAAGGCCCCAAGTGGTCGGACCCTGCACAAGCATGAGCTATGTGCACTGGGCTGCCCTTTATCCTCTGTATGATTGAGTGGGTGAAAGCCGCGAATGGGTTATGATGATTGATCACTTTCAACATGGTTTACATATCGATAACTTCTAGTGCTTGCTCTGGTCATTTGCTATTTCTTTGAAGATAGTTTATTTATAGTTCATTTTACTTTGATCCAGGAGATACTGAGACCTGTCTCAAATATATCTTCTCCATGTATTGGCCGCACTCCTGAGGCCTCTATTAGAAGTAATGATAGCGAAGAAGCTGGAGTCACAAAATCGTTGAATGGCAAGGTAGCAGCAGGGGCTAATTTGAATGGTTTTACTTTGCAACATGGCCAATCAGTAGAACCACACATATCCTCCAATGTCAGAGACGAAGAGGTCGAGGAGACTATGAAGAGTTTGAATGACAAACTTTCTGCTGCACTTTTGACCATCAAAGCAAAAGAGGATTTGGTGAAGCAGCACGCTAAAGTCACAGAAGAGGCTGTTGCAGGTATATCTCACTCCTTAGTGAACATTATGTGTGAACTGAGTATTTTGTTTCTAAATTTCATCAGCAAGTCACCATAACTAGAACAAACTAGAAACAAAGCGCGACATTGTCGCGCTACCTCATGTATGCAACTTTCTTTTGTAACACTCATGGCTAGACCAGCAAGTTGGAAAGAATAATACAAGTTTTTATATGATGAATATTTGATGGAAATATTATACTTCACAATAAGTACATTTAAAGTTTACAACATTGCATACATTGAAATATCAATGTCATTGGCTTTACATTGAGAATTTCATAGTGATACATTTATCATACATATCCCTACAATACAAAGATACACAACTCTCTTGCGTGTTTGAGAGAAAAAAAAAACATTTATCATACATGGGTCCAGTCTAAAGAAAGTTAGCTTGCTATTACAATATTAAAAAAAATAATGATAGTAATCAAGACTTCATGTGTAAATTGCAAGTTTAGCTCTTCATCATTTCTGTAGCATGGACACCACATTTTACAGCAGCTAGCAACCTGAAAGGTCGTTCTAGATGTACAGGGCAACACATATCATTTTCTTTGACAAAGGCAGTTTGTTTAGTGACCTTGGTAGCTCTGCCTTTCATTCCATTATCTTTCACTAAAATCCAAAAAAAAATACTTAGGAAGAGGTTCACAACCTTCCTTGGCACACTTGTCTGTTCTGTGGTATTGTCAAAGATAGTGCCATCTCATTATAGTGTTCCAGTGGAGGGTCCAGGAAATCGGCACCGTCCTTGTGATCCTACCAAATTAATGTAAGTTCAAGCACATGCACCAATTTATGTCATATAGAGTAAAATTTTCACAAAAGAGGCAGCTAATAAATTGGCTTATTTAGTACTTAGTGCTAGTTTTTTTTTTGTAATTAATCATAAAACTTGCAATTTTCTTAGAACTATGTGGTCAAAGAGATCCATTAAAAGCGAAGTAGCTAGGACTAATCCTTGTTCAGTTTCAGTGGACAGAATAAGCAGATAACAAATTGCAAAAATAATTCAAAATGATATATGCTGCACTTCTGGCCGCAAAGTTGCATTGAAGTTGTCCTAAGTTATACACGGCAAGTTTCCAGATCAAAGCTGTGAAGTTATATGCAAAGACGCAGTCAATGACAACATGTTGACAGTTAAATGCAGCAAGCTTGACCACCGATGGTTAAAGTAATTTTGGCGTGAGTGCAAAATATGAGCAGAAATGACAAAAAAAAAAGGTGGCTGCTGCACACTTGCTGCTGTTTGACTTACTGCACAAATCAAATGAATAACCTTTGATGTGAGAGTAGAACCAGTTATACAGTCAAAATTTGTTCCAGACCTGCAAAAGTAAACATATGCATTAAACTACTGGTGTTGACCTGGACATAAGTACCTGTCTTGGAATGAGCATATGCTATCCAAATAACCGATACACTATAAAACAGCAGCAGGCAATCCGTTACCTGTTGTGTCTAGATGAAGCAGAGATGATCTAAGCTACTGTAGGAGGCAACATTGGATAAATGCTTTAAGAATGTAACACATTTGTTGTTACGGCCTCACCGATTAAGAATATAACAAATCAGAATCTTTCTTGTTGCTACGAGCTGAGAGTGCAGGTCTTAATCGTGACAAAGAATCATGACATAGCATGGAAAAAAATTTACAGTGTTTAATCAACGGATTCATTCAAATGTTGTTCTGATGTGCAGTTACTCAAAATTTAGAACTGGAACTGTTCATTTATCATATGTACACAGGTATCAGCACAAAGATCATGGTGCTCCATTGAGATTTCATCTATATGAGCCGTCCAGAATGTTTTCGCATTGTAACACATGTCGAGAAAAACATTGTCCAGAATGAAGCTCTTTTCAGTAAATTACTTGTCAACCTGTACGCAAAAGCTTTGTGTACAGAAATGGGTTCAGATTCATTCTTTTTTTTTTTTTGGGAGGGAGAACAGGGGGGGGGGGGGGGGGGGGGGGGTGAACCCTTGAACTCCAAATACATATTAATATCATTTGAACATTATGATTTCAGTTCTTAGGCCACTCTGCTGTTCACAACTTCACATGCATATCTATCTAACTATCTCTAAATTAAAGCCCACCCTAGGAAAACCAGCAGGAGCAGGGCCACCTCGTTCCTCCAGAAGTGCATAAGTGAAACATTGATGCCCATCAGTGGACACCAAGGATGATTCAGTCAGTCAATGAATCAAATAATCCATGTGTGCATATGACGGCACTAAGCATCATTGGACTGAAGTGTGAACGCAGGTGCGTGCGACAATTTAAGTGGTGCGCAGCTTCCTCTTTCTTCATCTTTCTGAGACATTTTCCTCATCACATAGTGATCAGGTCGTCCCAAGCCAAGGTATCTGTGGCTAAAACAGAGCAGTGTCGTGGTAGATGTGATGTCAAGCAACATTAGAGACGTACATGGATGGTTGAACAGCCGTGTTCCTCTCAGAAATTTCATCGAACAGGTTGTGTGCTAGATGGTGGTTGGGGTTGAGAGCGAGGATTCACTCCTAGGCACGGTTTCCTGTGTGTAGGATAGTGCCTTCGCTGACCGGAAGGTGGGATGGTGGTGGCGGACGGGCGCAGTTACCTTCGCTGATGGATGGAGAGATTCACCGCCGGTTCGGCGCCGTTGCCGGCTGGCGCAAGGGAACGTCCGTTTCCTCCTCAAATGGGCGCGCGGCCTTCTCGAGCGGTGATGACAAGGTGGAACAGCATGCTGAAGAGGCAGGCGGAGGAAGGAACACCCCATACGTGAGGCAGTAGAACGGCGCCGGCGCTGGCCACTGGCGAAGCTGGCCGAGATAGAGAGAGGAGGTGAAAACGGGCTCACTTCTAGAAGGGTGTGGATGCAAACATCCTGGTGTAGGAAGTGGAGTGGAGGGCCTATTTGCAGGCTGTCGTGATTCTTTACTTCTGGAAGGGTCTGGATTCAAATGTCGTCAGGGAGAATCTGATGGTCAGTGTTTCTTTTAGGACGAATCCAATGGTTGACGTTTTGATGATGACGCGGCGTGGTTCTTTTGCGAGAAAACGCACGCGTTTTAGAAGAATAAAGATTGAGTCATTTCTTCCAGCACTAAAATACCATTATAAATCTGCACTAGTGGGTTGCTTATTTGTTTTTTTTTGTTTTAGATAATGGAAACAATGTTCCATCCTTCTTCTCTGTAGCATTGTTCTTAAGCTTGTTGTTAACTCTTTTGTAGGTTGGGAACAAGCTGAAGCTGAAGTTAATGCTCTCAAAGGGTTACTGGAAGCTGCTTCTCAGAAGAATGCTGCTCTAGAGGATCGAGTCAGCCATCTAGACAAGGCCCTCAAGGAATGTGTCAGGCAACTGCGTTTAGCACGGGAAGAACAAGAGGAGAGGATCCGTGACATAGTTACCAAAAAGTCACGGGTGCTGGAGTCTGAGAACTCTGAGCTGAGGAAACGGCTAGAATTGACCAGATTAGAAGCATCTTCCAAGTTATTACAGCCTGATCTACAAGAAAAGCTTCAGATAATTGAGAAAGAGAATATGGATCTTAAGGTCAAGCTTCAGGGAATTGATAAAGAAAACATGGATCTCAAGGCTAAGCTTCTTGTGCAGTCCAAGGATATAAAGATACTAATGTTGGAAAGAGACCTGAGCAACCAAGCAGCAGAGGCAGCGAGTAAGCAGCACCTTGAAAGCGTTAAAAAGATTGCAAGGGTTGAGGCAGAATGCCGCAGGTTACAGCATCTAACTCGCAAAACATCATTGGTCAATGATTCAAGGCCAGTACAAAACAATGTTTGCATGGAATCACTGCCAAACATCCACTCCAATAACGGGGAGTGTATGGCTGTTGATGATAATGAACTGCGAAATTCTGACTCGTGGACATCGGCTTTGATTGCTGAGCTTGATCAGTTCAAGAGAGGCAAGGATGTTTCTAGACATCTTGTTAACAATCCTGTTGAGATTGACATACTGGATGATTTCCTTGAGATGGAAAGGATAGCTGCGTTGCCAGATTCAGACCACACGAGCTCTAGTTCTGAAACTGACTCTGACAAAGAAGTGGCAAGAAACAACTCAAAAGTTGAAATTGAAGAACTGCAAAATCAGGTAACAGATTTGCAGGAAAGGTTTGAAGCAATTGCAAGCGAGAAAAGGGAGCTTGAGATGGCCCTGATGGAGGTTAGAAACCAGCTTGACATTTCAAGCGATGCGCTGGTGGCTGCAAAGAACAGGCTGGTCGATATGCAAATGGAACTGGACTCCGCAAACAATTCTAAACTTGCTGCTCTGGAAGACGTTGAGCGATTAGACTCCGAGAGGAACGCTTTGGAGTCGCAGTTGGAGTCCAAATCTGTAGAAGTTGAGGAGCTAATTATGGTTATAACTTCATTGGAGGAAAATTCAGGGCAGAAAGAGTTGGAGTCACAGTTACAACTGATTTCAGCACAAGACGCAGAGCTTCGCCGAACTGTGGCGTCATTGGAAGAGACGGTTCAGGCTGAGAGGGTTCTTTCCATGCAACAGAAAGCAAAAGCAGAGGCTGCATGGACTTCTAAAGAAGAAATTGAGGCACAGCTGTGTTCAGCAAACACTGAAACAGCGAAACTGCGTGACATTATCAAAGCACTAGAGAATGATATAGAGAAGGAGAAGGCGCTTTATGAAGACCTCACAGCACAATTACAGTTTAAAATTGAAGCAGCTGTTAATGCAGTTAGAGAACCATTGGAGGCACAATTATGTTCAGCAAATACTGAAGTAGAGAAGCTGCGAGTTGTTATCAAAGCGCTGGAAGCTGAGGTGGATAAGGAGAAGGCATTGCATGAAGAGTTCGTAGCAGAAGTAGAGGTGAAAATTGAAGCAGCAAGAGCTCTATCTGTTGAGGCTGTTAAAGAATCCTTGGAGGCACAATTGTGTTCGGCAAACACTGAAATACAGAACCTGCATGAGATCAACAAAGAACTAGAGAATGAGATAGAAAAAGCGAAAGCAATTCATGAAGAACTCTCATCACAATTCGAGATGAAGATTGAAGCGGAGAAAATTCGTTCTGTGGAGGCTGTTAAAGAATCCTTGGAGGTACAATTATGTTCAGCAAATACAGAAATACAGAAACTTCGTGAGGTCACCAGATCAATAGAGAATGAGGTAGAAACAGAGAAGGCACTTAATGAAGAACTCTCGGCACAGTTAAAGATGAAGAATGAAGTAGAGAGAACTCATTCTGTGGAGTCTGTTAAAGAATCATTTGAGAAACAACTCCAATTTGCAAACTCAGAAGCTGTAAAGCTGCGTGACATGGTGACTGCACTTGAGCACGATGTGGAGAAGGAAAAGGTATTTTCTGCAGAGCTACAGATGCAGCTAGAAGCTTTAGAGACCATAAAGAAATTGTTAGAATCAGAGGTTGAGTCAGCACATCAGGACTCCAGAAATCTCAAGCAAAAGGTGGAGTCATTGGAGGCAAAACTCAAGGAACATATGTCTTCAGCCGAAGAGTTTGTTGCCCAGGCAGAGGTTATACAGTCAGAAAGAGTGGCTGCGGAGCATCGACTTCAAACAGCAGAGAGGGAACTCATAAAACTGACAAACAAGGTGAGCTTGCTTCACAAGGAGATTGCGCAGGAGCGATTACTGTCAGAAGAGTATGAACATAAATGTCGAAAGCTGGAGGCTCAGCTGTCAAGGGATAGTCGTGAGGCAAAGCTTTGGCGACTTGCAAACTCGAACGGAGAGCTGAAGGCCAAGAAGGTAAATTTCTCTGCTAGATTTTGAGAAACTCTTGCAACATGTTTCCTTGCTAATACCCATTCTCAACACGAAACATACTTCAAGCATCATGTCTGGGAACAAATAGGCCTATAAACACCCCGATTAAGATTGCTTAAACAGTATTCCATAACATGAATGCTCAAACACGGCTTGGTGTACGTATTGCATCCAAGTTGAATATTTGTGTTTTTTTATAGGAGAAGGAGCTTGCTAACGCAGCTGGGAAGCTTGCTGAATGCCAGAAAACCATTGCTTCTCTTGGACGTCAACTGAAATCACTGACAGACCTCGACAGTGTGGTGCTGGAGCCAGAAAGACCAGAACCCAAGGACATGCCATTGCCTTTGGACTTTAGAAATGGAGATGCTGAATTCGCGGTCTTTGCAGATGAGTTATATGACTTTGACCTCCCAAATGGGAACGAGAGCTGCTTTTCACCGCTCCCTTCGATTCAACCATTGTCCCCGCCCTCAGAGATGTCAGTGTTTGCAGGGGGGCTTTCGACTCTTAGCAGTTACAGGAACAAAAGAGCGGGTCGGAGGTTATGAAAAGATTGCCAAGATGCTCCACTAACAAACAGTTCATGGATGCTCACATGTAGGTAGATCAATGTACATTCACAGAAACTGATTGTTAGATTCATGTGTTGAATTCCATTTCACCAAGCTCAGTTTTTATAGCCTGCTTGATGAGGTCTCACTGTAACAGCGTGTGATTCCGAGGTGCCCAAACTGCTTGCTGCAAAATATAAACTGAGTGTTGCGTGATGCAAGGTCCAGGGATTGCTGATTGGCGCCATGGCAGATCCAAAGTTTAACTGACCTCTTGTTGTTATATCATGTTTCTCGTGGGACAATAGCATAATAATTCCATTCGTATTGTTAAATTTCAACAGCGACGAAAATTACAGTGGCAACTTGCGCGGCTGATGGAGACAATCTCATAAATTCCACATCCACGTTGGATTGCTTTCGGATTCCTTGAGAAGAAATGCTTGTGTTTATGGAGTATGGCTGCAGATGATTAGTTCAAGTTGGTGCTCCTGCTCATCGCCACTCTCTCTGACTACACAGCCTCTGCCTTAGCAGTGATAGCTTCAGCCTCTGCCTTACGATTTGGAATTCCCTTCTCGTAATCATCGAAAGGCCATACCTGAAAAACGTCAGTGAAAGTGATGGAGTGCTCAATATTGTCCTATACAACTGTTTGCATCTATAATAATTGAAGAGAAAGTGTTTTAAACTGGGAAACCAAATCGGGTTAGATGATTTCTATCACCTTTTTTTTTTATCATGAACCCTCGTGACTACAGGATAGGCTGCTCGTGCCCTTATGCGGTGCTCCACCCTCCATGATATGCTGCCGCCACCAACAACTCAGGAGACCAGACCATGTCAAGTATATGTGTCCTGAAACCACAATATCTAGTTGCATGACATGTCCTAATAGTGTTCGGTGTTGGCGTAGCAGTGATTGCAGATTGGGAAGAGCTATTATTGTTTTGTTATTTCAGAGCTTGGTGCATGATTTCGAGACATGAATCCGTACGCTATACACTTTCAGTCTCTCACTTCATGGCTTCTGGAAGACGGAAATGTTTAGTGTTCACCGTTGTTGCATAGCCCAATGGTGTGGCACCTTACATTTGAATACTGATGGGATTATTTACAAGGATTTAGTCACATTTGACTTAAGATTGACCATCTCTTTTTTCACATAGAAGTGAGATGCCTTGGAATAGTTTGCCTGGAAAAATAAATTCGATTTTGGTTTCATCCAAAAAGACAATTATTTCAGTGGTATGATGTACTTCTGTATATTTTGAGTATTTGTACTCAAACTTAAGTGTATAAATGCATTTATGCTTCCAATGATATGCAAGTTCATACAAAAATAGACATTCTCAAGTGGAATGTGTATGTTCCTCGGCTGTGGCTTGCGCCATAAGATGCAAACAGCACCATTCTGTAACACATCAGTTAGTGCACGCCTCTCATGGGATGGGAGCTACTATGCAGATATGGGTGCTTCCAATTTAAGAACCACTTGGCACCAAGACTTAGATATTTCTGCATTCAATAGCCAATAAGAGAACACTGAATATCATAACCATGTCATAGACAAGAAGGAATTCAGCATCACAAGAAATAAATTGGCCTCCCTTTTGGGTGAGCACTGCTGAGGGTTTAATCATAGGGGCAAGTTAATGCTTTAGGAGAGGTATGCTGAGTGGTTTTGGGTTAACCATCTTGCAAGTGATGGGTCTGGGGAATTAAATGAGCACGCAAGCAAGCCCAATCAATTGCTGGAATAGTTGGTTGCTGAATCTTCCCTCTTCTCCTCCCGTCCTGTTCTCTTTTCTTCGTCCCTTTTTTTTTCATAATTGATATAGCTTCTAGAAGAGCCAAAACAGAGGGCCTATTTCTCTCCTCTCGACTTTTCCCCTTGCTACAGTATCTCCAGGGCGAACTCGAGGCGGAGGCTCTTCCGGCGCCGAATCCGCCCGGTCTTCTCCTCCTCCGGTGGCCTCGTTGCTGCCGGAGGGAGAGCAGACCGGCGGATGAGGTGTCCGGTGTATATTCCCTATGCTATTAGGCTAGGTTCTTGTAGTATAGGGTTTGCTTTATCCATGGCGCCGTCGATGCGACATGGATTCCGTTTCCTCTGCGTTTCCGGCTCCGGCGAGCGATGCCACGGATGTGATGTTGGTGCTGGCCTGCTCTTCGGTGGGAGCACCGCAGCTCTCCTCGGTGGATTCCCTGTCTCGCCGGTCGCTGGAGGTATGAGGTTTTATGTCCTCCTTTTCTGCGGAAGGGGGGAATTTGTGTGCTTCCCTGCGGGCAAGCTGGCTGTCAGCGTCGATGTTGGCGACGCGCGATGGCTGTCCCGGTCGGCGACGGTGGCGGCGACGACCGTGGACTTCTTTTCCTCTCCCTCCTTCGGTGTGGTGGCGGCCGATGCTCCTTCAGCTCTTGCAGATGCGTTCTGGTGGGACCGGGCGCTGAATCTTGCGGCGAATCCAAGGTCTGGAGTCCCCGGCGATGGAGGGAGGTGGACGTTCTTCTCCGGCGTGAGCGCCGGTGTGTTCGGGAGGTCTCTGGAAGAAGGAGAAGGACTTTGTTGTAATTTTCTTTCTTTTCAGGGGCTTCTCTGTAAAGGGTCAGGGTGTACTGTGCTTTTAATTTAATATGACCCCCCTTTTCGCAAAAAAAAAAAAAAAAAAAAAAAAAAAAAAAAAAAGATATAGCTTCTAGAAGCCTTTTCTGATATACTTGGATTTCTTGGTCTGGAAAAACATAGTGACATTTATTGATGAGTGTTGATCATGTAGAGAGCGAGGGAGGTGTCGTCTTGGATATGCACGCTTTTGTTGAAATGACTAGCTGGAATGAGTTTGGTGGGAGATAGGTTGTTAAATTGTAATAGGCACACGTTTGGGGTAGATAACGACCTCTAATGATTTATTAATGTTTGTATGTAGATCGTTAATTTCTTAGTTTAATATAGTTTATTTTTATTTTTCTTTAAGCACTAGTATTCAGATACTGATTTTGTTAATTGGCATTCATCATCGATCAATCTATTCAGAGAGAGAGAGAGAGAGAGAGAGAGAGAGAGAGAGAGAGAGAGAGAGAGAGAGAGAGAGAGATCAAACCAGGTCCGCATCAACCATACGTATTATCTGGACAAATAAATCCCAGAGTCAATATACTTCGGTCAAAAAAGTACGGGTGTCTTGCTCCAATATTAGTTTCAATGGAATGAGAGAAAAAAATGCGGTTCCATTGTTGGCCCCTTTATTTCGAGTATAACTGACAGCAATATATCGTCAAGTACAAAGACCCTTGATTTGACAATAAGATGCATTTTAAAAAAGTGGATATCCTTTTCAAACTGTCAACGATGCTACCTGATGCTCCAAGTACAATTGTTATTTGTTGATCCTGCGAATATTGTTATTGGAGGATCAGTATCTCCTCCAAACATATTTTCATGGGATTGTTATTTATTGATCCTGGTATATTGCTGCACTGAATTGGAAAGATTGTACCGCTCGCAGCAGAGTTTATTTTGTTTGAAATGGCTCTGATTATAAGGTTGTAACTTAATTATTCGAATTGGATTCAGTAATCTTTCACCGAGAGAATTTTGTTTACTACATGCAAGTTGACCGTCGCAATTCATGGTCCCCCTCACTGGCGTATCTTGCAATACTCTGCCTGTGTACGCAAGAACAGAGTGTATTCAAGTGAAGTGATGAAACGTCATCGCTTAGATTATTGGCACCGATGGGGCGGCTGTAACCTCATTGTGAGGCCAAGGCTGGGATTATTTCTTCCCATTATCTAAAAAAAATTGGCACCGATGGGGTAGTGGTATTACACAAGGCAAAACATCCCCATGCCGGAAGATACCGTTGGAAACTACGCCAACCGTCTTCCTGATCCCCCTCCACAATTGCAACTAGAAATGTTACACACACAGACACACACACACACACACACACACACACAGAGAGAGAGAGAGAGAGAGAGATTGTCTTGTCCCTACTCCTTACCTCATCTCTCTTTCGCTCCATCCCAAATTTCCATCCTCTACCTATCCTTTTGTCCAGTCCCCTCCAATTAACTCTTTACCAAGAAATCACCCTTGGTTGTCCTTGTTCTTGTTGCTCTTCTTAGCTGTCACCGGCGTATATAAGCGCCAAATTCTCGTTCAGATCACAATCCACAAGCAGTCCTTGTCCACACTCCCAGAGCACCAGGCTGCTCTCGTCGTCCTCCATGGGTCTCTTCAGCTCCCCAGCCAAGGTCTACAAACCGGCCGCCGAGGTCGACCTCGGCCCCGGCAGCGACGAGTTCTACATCAGCCCCAATGTCAAAGGTCTGCTCATTCTGAATTTGTTGTTCTGAATCCAGTTCTTGGGTCACACACAAGTGCGAGAGAATTCTGCTGGTGCTTGTTTTTGAATTTTGTCGGTGGTCCTTGCATGATCAGCTCCCCGGGTTGCCGGGCTCCTGGTGAAGATCTTCGTGTGGATCCTCGAGATGCCGATCATCGGGCCCATGATGCTGTACATCTTGAAGAAGGATAATCTCATCAATAAGGTGCAGCAGAGCTCGAATTCCCCTGAATAAACTTCTCTTTTCTGACACTGGGAGGTTCGTCAGCTCCAATTACTACCATGCATGCATGTAGATGTGAAGATCAGTGACAACGAATAATGTTTCACCTGAACGTTGTGATCGCAGTTAGAACTAACTCACCCTTCTCTCTGATTTCTGAATTCCAGCTCGTCCAGGATGCCGACATCCCGGAGCCGCCGCTGTTCACCGCCACCCACAGCTGGGAAGGTTAGTTCTGAACTCCTCCTTTCTCTTCGCAAAAAAAAAAAAAAAAAGAAAGAAAGAAAAAAAAAAGAACTCCTCCTTTCTGCAAGTCCAGAATTTCCGACGGTGAGTGCAGGACAAGCTCTGAACTTCTGAATTTGAAACCGACCAAAAACGTTGTTGTTTGCAGACACCCCAGAGCAGAACGTGAGCCTGACGAAGCCCGACCTGTCGCCGGCCGAGCGGGTTCAGGAGGCCGTCAGCTGCCTCCCGGCGCGGTTCGAGGCGACGCTCGCCGCCGACGCGCCGCCGTCGGGGCTCAAGCGATGGACGATCAGGGACTTCTCCAACGCTTACCGCTCGGGAGAGACGACACCTGTCGAAGTGAGTTTCAGGTCTTTGTGTGTGTGTGTTTATTTAAGGGGAAAAAAAAAGTGACGACACCTGTCGAAGTGAGTTTCAGGACTTTGTGTGTGTGTGTTTATTTAAGGGGAAAAAAAAAGTGAGTTTCAGGTTGCATACTTGTCCTTAGAAGCAGCTGTGAGCTGGACTCATCGTAATTCTCTCAATTTATTACTGTGCTGGGTATGATCGACTTAAGTTTAAGCAGGATAAAAAAGTGTATGTTGTCACTAGCAGTTAATTACACCAAAAAAAAAAAGTTTGTAGAAAAAAAGTTGGTTACATGATGATTTGGGACTTTTTGACAACTGTAAGTGATGGATGGGCATTGACGCGCTGTTGCACGCAGGTGGCGACGAGGTTCCTGGCGGCAGTGAAGGAGTGCTCAGGCCCTGGTCTCAACATGGCCTTCTTCATCAGCTGCGACCCAGCGGACGTGATGAGGCAGGCTGAGCAGTCCACCCTCAGATACCAACAAGGTAGGAGTACTCTTTTTTTTTTAAGAAACAATAAACATAGGACCTTCGTTATGGACAAAGACCAAAAAAAACATCGGATTCTGACATGGCCGACGTTCCAGAGCAACTGCTGCTACTGTAGGAGTAATTAGTAGAAAAGTGCCATTTCGGTTGCTCTCAACGTCATGGGTTCTTCCTCCCGCACCTCACCTTTTTCTACCCTGTTTATTGTTTTGACCCTACTAGCTACTAGTCTACCAAACTTTGTTGGTCTGTCTGTACCCAGTTACCCACTTGCTAACCAACCGAGGTTGTGCAGTGACATCCATGCTTTTATTTCCCGGTAGTAGTAACTGGAGTAGTAGTAATCTGCAACCAGCCGAAGTTGTGCAAGAAAGAAAGCTTCTGAATTTTCTGCTTTGGCGTCCCGAGAGATGGAGATAGAGAGAGAATCGCTGTTTCCGTAAAAAGAAGGAAATGATAGGAGAGATGGAAGGAAATGGTGATACTGATACGGACGGATCCTGCCTGCCGGTTACATGTTGTTCTCAATCACGAGCGAGAGAGATCGCAGGAGTGGCAAAGGCCAAAGTTTGGCAGTTTGTCACATTCAGGTGAAGAACCTCCTTTCTTTCTACAGAGTGGCATGCAGTGGACTGCTGCCTGCCGTCTGTGCCATGCATGGTGCAGATCGTTGCCGCTCTTGCTCCGATGGATCCATCCGTATCCACGGTCCCAAAGACACACGCATTCATTGCGCAGCCGATCGATCGGTTTCAGTGGTACTAGTAGTAGCTGTCAGCCTGTCACTAGTACTAGTACTAGGAAGAAGTACCTGCTGTATCGGTTGCTGGTCTGTCGTTCAGGGCAGGGCTCATCCCTTGCAGGGTTGTGGCAAGGACTACTGTGTTTGGTTTATGCCTGGCAGGCAGGTGCCTGAGTCAGGCGCGCATCACAGCCCCATACGTCCAAAATCGGACGCCTGACGGCCACGCCTGACTCAGGCAAATTCTTCAGGGCGTCAACCATACTTGTTGACATGAAGAGAGGGCAAGTAGCCGCTGATTTTGGCCGTTCTGCTCTGTACAGCAAAGCCGTGGCTGCTGTCCAGTTGGAACTTGGAACAGATCTGAACAGCTGCATTGTCGCATGACCATTTGCATTTTTTCCTTGCAATGTGGAAAACTCCCGAACTGTAGTACTCTATCTGAATAACTGTTGTGACTGACGAATGGACACCGGGACAGGTGCGCCTCTGTCGGCGCTGGACGGCGTGCTGGTGGCCGTGAAGGACGAGATCGACTGCCTCCCTTACCCGACCACGGGCGGCACGCGGTGGCTGGGCGCGGCGCGGCGGTGCGCGGCCGACGCGGCGTGCGTGGCGCAGCTGCGCGCGTGCGGCGCCGTGCTCGCCGGGAAGGCAAACATGCACGAGCTCGGCGCCGGCACCAGCGGCATCAACCCGCACCACGGGTACGTTTACTGCGTACTATACTACTAGTACTCGCACAGTCGCACTTGCCACCACTCTGTCCTGCCAAGTCAAATCATCACCACCTGCTCTGCTTGTGCTGCTCATTAACCGCCGCCACCTACCTGACCTCCGCCACGCAAGCTTAATCACTGGCACTAGTAGGAGTACTGCTCAGCTCACGATCGATCGTTCCTTGCTGGTCACGGTGCCACCAATGGATCGATCGATCTCATCTGCTGATCTGCGTGCTATGTCCCCCGGCCGGCAGCAGCTGAGCAGAGCTGGGTCCGTGCGTGCGTGCATCCGGACAGCACGTGCGGCCGGAGCTGGTGAACTCTCAGGTGGTGTTTGGATAATGGGAAATGATAGGTGGGTTAAGGATTGGAAAATGGTGTCTGAGTGAACGAAAGGTTGAGATTTAATGTGATGGAGAAATGAACGGTCTTGATTTTCCATCCTATTTCCCTATCTCTATCCCGATGCCTATTTCCCTATTGCCAAACGCCCGGTCAATAGGTGAGTGACGACAGACACTGACATCCGTATCCACACACATGTGTGTCCGTCCGTGCGTGCAGGTCGACGCGGAACCCGTACAACGTCGGCAAGGTCGCCGGGGGCTCCTCCAGCGGCTCCGCCGCCGTGGTCTGCGCCGGCCTCTGCCCCGTCGCCCTCGGCGTCGACGGCGGCGGCTCCGTCCGGATGCCGGCGGCGCTCTGCGGCGTCGTGGGATTCAAGCCCACCGCCGGCCGCCTCTCCAACCAAGGGTACGTACGTTCTACTCGCTTTCTTGCCGGCCAGCATCAAATTCAGGCGAGTCTGAACAATGAACAATGAATGAATGACACTGCTAATGTGTGTTCCGTGTCATGTCTTGCAGGGTGCTCCCGCTGAACTGGACGGTCGGGATGCCGGGGATCTTGGCGGGGACGGTCGAGGACGCCCTCATCGCGTCAGTGATCACTCTCTGTTTTTCTTCACAAGCGTGTCACTGTGTCATACATACTCCTAAACTACTGTCTGCATCGCAATGCCATTTGACTCTGCAACGTTTTCACCTGATCAAATAAAATATTTTGCTTCTTTCGTTCAGCTACTCGGCGATCGTCGACCAGTCGCAGCCGTCTTACCTGCGGGTAACAAAAAGACTACTGCCATTTCAATTCTTAAGTTTCCTAGTACTGTTTTGTTTTCAGTTTACAGCAGTGAACTTTGAGTTACTGATGACGAGTGCACCTTCTGCAGCCGGAGCTGAACCTGCCGCTTCTCAACTCCACACCGTCCATCAGCAACGTCAAGCTAGCCAAATCCGCAAAGGTTAGATTACCTGGCGAGCATGTTTACTCTTTGCGATTCCATGCTCTCTCTTCCAAAAAAAATAGAAAAGAAGGAATTAACAGATTCTGAATATCGTGCTGACACTATGGGGGAAAAATTGCAGTGGTTTAACGACAGTGCCGAGGATATCAGGACCTGCTGCGACAAGGCTCTGCAGATGCTGCACACGCACTACGGCTGGCAGGTGAGGAACGTCCTATAGCAACAATCATTTCGGAGTGCCTGGAAGATCAATTTCCATGCAAGTTTTTTCAAGGATATTACGTTCCATGAAAGGAGGTCTCATTCTTGTGTTAATTTCCTTCTGGGTGCAAATGAAAGACTGTGGAGGTGACCATTCCCGAGATCGAGGAGATGCGGCTCGCGCACTACGTCACCATCGGCTCAGAGTGCACCACTTCGCTCGCCAAGTACCTCGACAACCTGTAAGTTAGGGTTCAGAACGGTTCATGCCGTTTCCAACATTCGATTGATGCAAACCAACCTAGCACCATACTATCTCCGAAGTCCGAACTACTGACATTTGTTGTCCTGTTACAATTGTGGCCAGGAAGAGGTCTGAAATCGGCTGGGACGCAAGGGTCGCGCTTAGCGTCTACGGGTCGTTCAGCAGCAGGGCTTACCTCAACTCGCAACGCCTTCGGTGAGTGCGTTGCTGCTTCAACAAGGACACTGCATAATAAATATCCTGAACATTCTAAGATTGAGAGATCAGTCGACTCGTCTCTTACTTTGCAACTGAACAAGAAATCGTTGATTCAGGAACCGACAGATGTACTTCCACAAGCAGATCTTCAAGACCGCAGACGTGATCGTCTCGCCGATGACAGGGTAACTCCATCAGTTCTCACCACTTCTCAGATTTTCAGACCTTTCTCTGTAAACTTGCCATGAACTAGTAGTATAGATTATCACCACCATTCATCCTTCCTTCTCCTTGACTGCCTACCACTTGTGCAGTGTGACCGCCTACACGCTGCAAGACGACGCGTTCCAGACAGGTGAACTCGACTACATCAACGGAGGTAATCCAGTGCTCAAGAACCCCCAAAAAAAGTTTCAGTGATTCCACACGTGACACCATGTGTCCTAACATCACACATTCCGTTTCCAATTTCAATCGACAGCCGCGCTGGTCCGGTACTCCATTGCAGGGAACTTCCTCGGCCTGCCGGCCATCACTGTCATGGTAACTGCCACTATATATCTTCAGTAACAACTAACAAGACCTGCATTTACAGATGCGTTTTACCACCAACTAACCTGGTGATGAATTTGTCAGGTTGGGCATGACAAGGAGGGCCTGCCCATCGGGCTCCAGTTCATCGGTAGGCCATGGTCAGAGGCCACTCTGCTCCACATAGCGTTCGCAATGCAGGCAAGTGACTGAAACGACTCACTCTGAATCTGAATGATCTCCCAAATCCCAATTGCTTACAGCTGAATGTACCAACATGTCAGTCAAACTTAACCTAGAACATTGTTTGGCTGCAGGAAGCGTGCGCCAAGAGCTACAACAAGCCGGCAGTGTTCTACGACCTCCTGAAGAAAGATTGATCAAAGGCATCCCTAGTAGGAATTAAAGGAAGATGCTGTTGCCCGGGAGCAGTGGTCGAAGAGGAGGAGTTAGTCGCTAATCGCGCCCCGAAACGTAGGGATTCTATTCACCGTACATGGTCCGAGAAAGAACACAAATAGACTGCAAAATTGTTCGAGTGCTGTGCAGGCTTTAAAAAAAAAGGGAAAAACGATCTGTTCATTTGATGTAACTCTAAGCAGGATGTGTGGAGTACTATAGTTTGTTGTGTAGTGTATGCCATGCACATGAATATAATATTACAAGTATGTTCATGAGTTGGGTTTCCTCCCTACCTGACTCTAATTTTCGTTTTACTCGTCACATGAACCTGCTATCCAGCTTGCGCCAGATTGATTTTGTGCAACGGGTTGACATCGAAAGGGGATGTGTGCCGATGAAACACGTCTATGCATGCTACGCTTTCTGGTAGACTAAACTGAACTTCAAACGAATGAACATATAAAATGTTGTATCGGCACAAAAAATTGCCTGGCTGAACACTGCCTAGATTGTGCGTGTGATTGTTTGGTCAGAGAGCTGCCTGGCCTGTACGGCTGTACCAGGCAGCTGTAAACCCCATCCGGCACAGCGAAACGAACTCTACTGGTTCATCGTCAAATATAGAACTTTCTAGTATTTATATAAAATAACAATTTTTAAATCAAAAAACTAGTACCTTATTTTTTTCCCAACCTATCTCTCCACCAACCTTCCACAACTTCAAAATTTGTCTTGTTCTCAAAACGTCCTATATTTAGAGACAAATCTCTATTCTTCTAAAACGCGTGCGTTTTCTCGCAAAACGACCATGCCACGTCATCTGAAATTCTACAACCGTTGGATCGCTATGCTGATAAACCTGGATCGTTCGATTTGCTTGTGATAATTTACATATAGGACCTTCGAGAAAGAGTCAATAATATTTTGATCCTTCCACCACTCTGCGAAACTTTATTCTAGACCCTTCGTATACAAAAATTCGTCCCGCAGTCCCTCCACCAAGCTCTAGACTTTTCCACCCAAACCTGGCAACCCAAGAGCTCACGCTCACAGCCGGCGCCCACAGCTCCCGCCTCCGGCCAGGCCGCCGCTCCGCCGCACTGCCAGGCCCTCCACCGCCTCCGTGCGCGCCGCCGGGCCATCTCTGCCCAGGCCGAGGTCACCCTCCCCCGCGCAGGCCGCAGCCTCCGCCCACACCCGGCCAGGTCGCCGCCTCTGCGCACACCGCTGGGCCATCTCCGCCCAAGCCGTCGCCCTCGCCCGCGCAGGACGCCGCCTCCGCCGACACCTGTCAGCACCGCGCTGCTCACCCTTTTGCTGCTTGTCCCACCGCCTCCACGAGGCGCGCCGGCTGTTCGTTGAAATGCCGCACCGGAGCGCCGTCCCTCCCACCATCCATCCGCTTCTTCTTCACCTAGACCGGGGAAAAAATCGCCTGCTGCGCGCTCCGCCTGCAGGTTGCACTCCGCTGCCCGGCCGTCGTCTTCTCCGCCCCCAGCGTGCTCAACCTCGGCGAGGCTTCCCGCCGGGGCGCCGTTTTGTCGCCCCGTCAAACACACCACACCCACACCCCCATCGAGCGCGAGCTGCTCCACTCCGTCGAGCAAACCCAGCCACCCTGCTTCAGATCCCATCGAACCTCAGCTGGTGCAGCTTCCGGCCTTGTCGCCTCGGCCACGGATTTGGTCAGCCTGGCTGGACGTGCATGGACCTACGGGATTCGTCCAGCATGTCCCATGTCGACCTTGAAGCAGGAGCGAGGAAACATATGCAGACGGCGCTGTACCTCCAGCAGGTATTGCAACCTAGATAAGGAGAGAAAAAATAATGCTTCCAAATGCTGTGAGATGCAATTTGATAGGCGAATATTCTAACTCTCTTCCTGGTACCCCCAATCCTCTTCCTGTTGAAACATTTTCAAACGAACCCACCAAGTGGTTTAGCCATTGATTGGATAATTTACTGATTAGCAACTGTCAATTTAGTTCAAGTTTCCACATCATAGCAAGTACATAGTAATATTTTTTGTTTTCTTCTGAAATTCAAGTACATAGCAAATCACACTTTGTTCCATGCATGATCTGAAACCACTACCTGTTGCTGCTACCTGCTGCTTTGTTACAGTTACATAGTGAGTAATAACTACACAAAATAGCATATAAAAACAACCCAATCTTAGACCAGCTACTGAAGAAGTTAGATATCTGCTGATCTTTTAGCCCCATTAAAACATCTTGGACTGTCAATTAAGTATCAGCTGCTGAAGTTACTAGAGTTCTAATGCATTGCCTTTCATTTTTCTTCTTCTTTTCATCTCTTTTGTGAAGAGGGATACTATATATTAGTCTAAACAACAAAAATCTAATTAACATGATAAAAAATCCCTTGGCTAAATCTGTTGTGAAATATATTACCCAATGATCATGAGTTTCCTCACAACCCTGTTTTTTCCTTAAATTGATAGTTGTGAGCACCATGACATTCTTTTCTTAGGATAAATGCTCAAGTCGCTTGCAGGTGCTGTAGTCTCCAATTAATCTATCTTAATAAAGACCAATTCATAAATTTTGATTTCTGAATTATGTAGAAATATAAGCATAAATCTGATAGAATTTTGGATGGCCTAAATTTGTATTTACAGTATGAGACATTGACTGTTCCCTTAATCATGCGTCTCTTTGTTAGTTTCATATAGATAGAATGCAAATACGGAATATGTTTCAACCTACAGCTCTGTTCACATTTACAGTGTAGCACTGCTGACTTCACATCTCTTGCACACATGTTTAGCTTGCAAATCCTATCCCATACTTGCTCTGCAGAAAATAGAATTTCTATAAGTTTAATGGTGATGACATAATACCTATTTCTGTCAAATTCTTCCTTCTACATGCTATAGACAGCAAGTATGCCATTGAATTTTGTATTTAAGTTTGAGCTGGTGAACTTCAAGAAGTAACTATTTTAGATTAAGCTGTTTATTTTCTTTATAATCTAATTTGTTCTTAACAATGACTTAGCGTGAGTAAGTGTTGGGCAATTACATTCCAATAGTCAAAACTACAATTTATTTGTTTATTATGAACTACAACTTACCAGTTGATCTACTCGGTGCCATTACATCCAAAGAAGCATGGGACATCCTCCAGTGGATGTACTCTTCTGCTACCCATGCCCGCACGGTTCAGATCCGTGTCGAGCTCGTCACAATAAAAAAATGAGATAAATCGACTAGGTCTCGAAATCGAACACAAACGATTTTCTGAATACAAGGTTTGTCATGTGACAAATTTGATATGGCACCACAACTGCAAACTTAGTTAGACAGAAATTTACTTTTATGAATAAGGTGCCAACAACCAAAACAACTCTTTCTAAAGATTTATAAAAGAATCTTATAGAATTTGTAGCAACTTTTAAAATATGCTGGTTTAACTAGGGTGTGCCGCACAGTTTTTAAAAGAAATTATGACAAAAGCGCGGTCCCGATACCCCGCGTTCGCAGTCAGGACGTTTCGGCGCATGCTGCGTGATGGTGTCCTTCCCATCGAGTAGGCCGTGTCCAGTGCCCTGGTTGCCTGCCTTCGCCAAAGTCCAAACTCGAGGATGCGGACGTTGGGGCAATGCTGCACTGCATCGATCTAAGGTGCGGTTTCTTTGATGACGTTGTTGTGGGAACTACCTTAGCGAACATGTGCCGTCACTTGCGCGCGACACACAATGTTCTCGAGGAGATGGAAGATAAGAACATGGCCACTTTCATGCCATGCTCTTGATAGAAGGTCACGGCTGTACCGGCAAGGCACGGCACGGCCCATCCATCTCTATAACTTTTCCCTACCTTATCAATCCATTCATCTTTCTGCATTCTTCTTCGTAAATCCAAATCTTGCTTATTTCTCTTTTGTATTCTAATCTCTGGTATGCTGGCAAGAGTTTTTCTTTTGTATTCAATCATGCTCTGCAATCGATCTATTTTCTTTGATGGTCTACCATAGGTTTGGACAAGTTTGATCGAACGCTGCAAGAGTTTTTCCTAATCAAAGCTCCGTATCTCATTGTACCCAGTGCTGTCGCCATCAATGGAAAATCCACCAGGAGTCCAGGACCTATTGAGCTGGTACAGCCGTAACATTCTATCACCTGAGCATCAGTGTAATGTAATCAAATAAGTTTGCTCCATGGCTTTGCACACACAACTAGATACATAGAAAAAACACCTCAATTAAACAGGAAGCCATAGAAGATATACTACCTGATGTCTTTATTTATTATATTTCAGCAACTATTGCAATAGTGATTTTACCATGGCTTGCACAATTGTTGATAGGCTGTTGTATCATGCTTCTATTCAGTTAGCAGTTGTCTATCCATTTTCCTTATGGCTAATGTATACATGCAGATTGTTATAAGTACTTTACCAGGCAAAAGCTCTTTTCAATTTCTAATGCATGAAGTGCAAGTATCACAATCAACATTGAAGTCATTAGGATAGTTGTCGAAACACTTTCTGCGACATATTAAAGCAGCATCTGTGGATTTTGGAGTACGTCTTTAGCATATGTGGATGAGTGAATCTTCTAAACATTTGCACTTACTAAAAAAGCATTGCCCCTGAATTAGCAACTGAACTTCTAGATATGAAATATTATTGACTAACCAGGAAACAAAGTAAACGTATCAATTTCACTTGCTTCCTGAAAATGGTAAAAACAATACATACATATAAAGTTCCCAGTTTTGTTCATCCTGCTAGAATATAAATTTATATTATTGTCATATTTACACTGCAAGCTTGGAGCCTTGGGGAGTGTGAAAGCCATTTATGAGGTATGCACTTGCAATGCCACTGGGATATATCAATTTGTAGTCGATGATCATCACCTATAATTATATGGAAACTGGAATATCTATATAATGTAATATCAATATACAAATGAGGGCCGCAACAAGAGGTGCAATACAAATAGCAATATATACGCGCAGCAATGCTGCGCGGTAATTTCTAGTTTGAACTCTAAAACACTCTATATTAGGAAATGGAGGGAGTAGCTCCTTGAAGTGCACTTGCCTAAGCTAGTTTGTAGATGTAGGTATGTACGTACTCCTCTTTAGGTTGAAATCATATAATATAGAATCCTATTTTCTAATTAAAAGATATGAATTTTATGAGAAACATATTTTTTTTGTTTGTATCCACAACAACGACGTCTTCCTGTCACCATTCTGTGAATACAAGTACATGTACACCATGTTGTTTATTTATTTATTTATTTAATTAAATATATTCTTATGACTACAAACGTCAACACTCACATACTTTACCTCATGGTCTAATGCAAAAGGTTTTGCAGTAGCCTGTTTTTAAGGCGGCCAACGTCAGTGTGCATATTCTATATGAAGAAAAGTGATAGTTTGCTTGTTTTTAACCATTTTTCATCTCTCCTAAACTAAAAAAATAAGACACACATAATCTCTCGCTTTGGGTACAACAAAGCCCCATCTACACGACTATATGACTAATGGTTTATAGATGTCGTGTATATTTAATCGTTATAGCTTCAGGACTACATTATTGTATATGCACCCACATGAAAGAAAAATATGGTGATGTTTGACTTGATTTGACCATGTCTACAACTTATTATTTACCCTTCAACACATGAGCCCCGGGTGCATATGCACCCACATGGAAAAAAAAACGTTAGTGCGAGGCACCCGCATCATTTCCCCTAGCTTTGCTCATTGTGAATTCCGTCGGACCACGTAAAACAGAACTTGGGAAAGCGTGGAATGGACTAGGAACACCGCGGCGAAGTAAACTGAATGCACGACAGAAGAAACAAACTTGGGGACGTGTTTGGCAGATGGATCCACGGGCTTAATATGGCTGCGTTGCTCACAACGTTGGTTATCTACCCATTGTATTAGGCGTGCTTAATCGGATAACTTACTTCTCCTTCATTTTCTTTTCTTTTTCTTTTGCGAGTTACTTCTCGATTTCATTTGAAGAAAGAAAAGAAACGGGTGCACTTTGGTGGATGTCTTCGAAAAACAAATAAAAGATAATTTGTTTCTCAATTTATGAATTTTTTTTCAGGTTTGCACAGGTGCTTTTGCTCCTGTTTTGATCAAATCGTTGCAGCATTGCTCCTGCTTGGATGGCAAAACTGAGTTTCTATTCATCAAAACCGGAACAATGGTGCAATAACTTGGAGGAAAAATAAAAACAATGCTGTAATGTTGAAAAATAATAAAAGCAAATTCATTATTAACACTTAAACACAAGGTATCGTGCAATTGCAAATGCCCCTCACCCCTGGTGGGGCAGATGGATAAACCGCGTATATGAGCGGCCCCACCAATCGCGTTATCGTCAGCGGCTCGGGCGCACGTACACGTGGGCGCAGGCGGCGAACCACAAACGTGGCAACGAGCACCTCCAATTATTCATTCATTCGTCCGCAGCTGGGTGGACACGGTCGGTCCTGCCCATCGGGCCCCCGCATCCTCGCGAGGGCAAAACAGTCCGTAGCTCCAAACTCTCCTAAAAAAAAAAAAGTCCGTAGCTCCAAACCCCGTCCGTTCAGGTTTGCCCTGTCGTATCCACCGGCATTTTTAACACCAACTTGTTGATGAATTCCTCAGGTTAGTTTATGGAAGCCTCCTTTCCTCTTCACTGTAGCTTCTCCCCCAACCTGCAGACCTCGCCCTCTCTCTTCCCGATCTGATCGGGCCCCCTCCCCTATCTCTTCTCCGGTAGTGTCCGGTGCGGAGCGGGAGGGGGTCCCTGCCCCTTGTACAGTAGATAGTAGGTGTAGTTTTCTTTTCTTTAGTCGTAGGTGCTTCTTCCTCTTCGCCGTTCATCGCCTTTGTTGTCTCTCATGGTTTCGGCTGGTTTTGCTCCTTTTGTTTCCCTAGTGGTGTTGCCGTTATGGCTGTCTTCCCCATCGGTTTCCTCCCCGATGGGTGTACTTCCCCCTTTCTTCTTCATCTCCAGTGCTCTGGATTCGATACAAGGAAGGTGCGGTGTTTGTTGCAGGTACGGCGCAGAGTACTTCGTTGGGCACTTAAGCTTCTGGGACTGGGTTGATCGCTTGTTGCTGATCCCCATTCTTGTTCCTAGAGCTTCAATTCGGTTGAGCCCGGTGATGCATCCTCCAGATCTACGGCTTCAACATCTTTTACCTCATCAATGGATGCGGTTTTTGGGGCGACCTCCGGTTGGGCCGTCGGAGTGTCAACCAAACTGCATCGTGAGGCCTCTCCCCATTCCTTCTGCGGTGGTATGCTGGCTTCTTGCCTCCACCGATAGGTCCCTGAAGGAATGAAGGCGTCCTTGTATGCTCCTCTGGTGCTGCTGCCTCGATGGACCTGCTCTCTCCGGCATGGGAAGCCTCGGCGCCGGCGTCGGTGGATTCTTCCCTGTAGACGGCGCAGGATTTACCCAAAAGGGCTTAGATGTTATTTGTATTTTCTTGTATGCCCTTTTTCTTCTACAGAAAGTGCCCAGTCTAATTTCCAAATCTTGTAAGGGTCTTTCTGTAACTGTACCGATGTTTCCAGAGTAATGGAGCTTCTTCGCCCCTTTTGGGGCGTGTTTCCATCAAAAAAAAAAATTCCTCAGGTTGGGCATCACAAGGAGGGGCTGCCCATCGGGCTCCAGTTCCCTGGGAGGCCGTGGTCCGAGGCCACTCTGCTCCACATAGCATTCGCAATGCAGGCAAGTGATTGAAACGACCCAATGAATCTGAATGATCTCTCCCAAATTCCAATTTCTTACAGCTGAATGTACCAACTGTCACTGAGGGTAAATTACGCCGAGGAGTCGGTCCTCCCCAGCGCGCACATGGCCGGCGCGCCCG
Organism: Eragrostis nindensis; assembly: GCA_012490785.1. Lineage (NCBI taxonomy): Eukaryota > Viridiplantae > Streptophyta > Magnoliopsida > Poales > Poaceae > Eragrostis > Eragrostis nindensis. Next base: position 95,018 of record JAAXCT010000588.1, read on the forward strand.
GAGGCTCTCCCTGCGCGCGGCGCGGTCCCGACGACGCCGCACGACCCGCGAGACGCCGCGCGCCGCCGCCCTTGGCGAGGTCGCGATCCGTCGGCGCGAGTGAACAAGCATCGCTTTCGCGGGGGCGCGCCGCCGCCGCTCCCCCGCCTTTCCTCGCCGCCGCCGGATCGGCCCGCCGGATGCTCCGGCCGGCCGCAAGGAAGGTGGCGGCGGAGCTTCTTCGTCCGCAGCTCGCGCCCCCTCTCCTTCTCACACCCTCTTGGTCAGGATCTCCTCACCGCCGGCCGGATCTGCGCAGAGGCTGCTGGATCCGGGCTTTGGTGGCCGATTTTGGTCGCGATCCGGCGCAGGCGGCACGGACACCCGCTCCTGCCATGCTCATCCCTCCCCCTGCCCCCACCCCTTGCGTCGCCGGTCGACGGTCGCCGAGGCCACGCGGCCCCTGTTCCGTGGTGCCGCCTCTCATCTCCCTCCCCTTGGTCTTGGTCGTGAGGATCATGGCGCCGGTGGGATTGGCGGCGGATTCACTGCCTCCGTGGCCGGATCTGACGTCGCCTCGCCTGGTTCTGGCGCCGTCGAGGGGCGGCAATGGTGAGGCCATGTGGGGACCCTGTGACTAGCCAGGTAGTAGCGCTGGCCGGGACTTGGCGGAGGAGCCACTGATGGTGGCCAAGCAGTTCAAGCTAGTTGCTGAGAGCGAGGCCATGCAAGATGCAGCCTCCCGTCCTTTTTTCTTGGTCGCTTGTTGAGGGTCATGGCGATGCCTCCCTCTCTTGTATTGGTAGCTTGGTGAGAGTCATGATGTTGTATATCTGGCCGATTGTGCAAGCGGCACCGGTGGTCGAATTCGTGTGGCATGCGATGGAGCACACCCAAATGCTCGGTCACCATTTTGTTCTGACCTCGCAATTGTTGTTCGCTCTGAGCGCCATCAGCCATGGATCATCGTTCTCTTTCTTGGTCGGTCGCGGTCGCATAAAATGTATGTGAAGAACCTTGTTTTCTTTTGGTCGCATGAAGGTGCTGGAAGGCACTCCAACCTGTCGCTCTCTTTTCTTGGTCGTGGTCGCATGAAGATGTGTGTGAACAACCTCCTGTTCTTTGGACCTCCTCTTCTTTGGTCGTTTGGAGGTGCTGAAAGGCACTCTAACTTGTTGTTCTCCTTTGATCTTTCTTGGTCGTGGTAGCATGAAGATTTGTGTGAACAACCTTGTCTCCTTTTGATCGTTGGGAGGAGCAATCGGCAATCTAGCCCCGCGGCGGCACATCTCGGCCTAATCCGGCGCATGTGAGGCAGCAGAGGCGCGTGGCGGTTCTGCACGGCATGAGGCGGCGGAGGCTCGCGCGCAGGTGGCACGTCGGCTCGATTCGCGACGTCCCCGACCTTCACGGCTCTGGCAGCGCGGCCCCGACCCGATCCAGATCCGCGGCGGCGGCAGGATTTGGGCGGCTGCGCGAAGGAGAAGGGCGCAGCTTCAGATGGCGCCGCGGGAAACCCTCCCCCCGCCGCCTCCTCCTCTCCCCCGTCCTTCCGCTGCAGTCGGTTGGCGGAGATGGCGTGGCGGGCAAAGCAGGATGCGGCGCGCCGCGGCGGGCGGCGGAGCAGGGTGCGGTGGGCGGGCGGTGGAGCATGGCGTGACGACCGGGCGGTGGAGCAAGGCGCGGCACGCGTGGACTCCTACCACCACACTGGCGACCTCCTCCACCGATCTCCGCCATCCCCGCTGGATCTGCGCCACCTCTGCCATCCTTTACCTCATGCACGCAGCCACTCCCTTTCTCTCTCCCTCACTGCTCTATCTCTTCCTTTCAGGATGCGGTGGCGGCTCCTCTACTCAGATCTGGCGCGGCGGGCTCCTCCACGACAACGAGAGCGGTGTGCTCGTTGGTTTCACGCGGTGTGGCCGAATCCGCTCGCCGGTGGTTCATGGAGGCCAGATCCTCGAGACACGTTGTCTTCCTCTTCAACTGGTCGTCGTGGTTGAGCAGAGCGCCAATCGCTGCTCCTCCCAGCCCGTTGGTCCTTCTTGTGGGGATCGACGGCGATGGCGGTACGATGGACCGTCTCCCTTATGGGCCGTGGTGGCCGGAGCTTTGTCGGAGAGCCTCCCCCCCTCTCCCTCATGGGTCGTGGTCGCCTTGGTCGCTTGGTCGTGTTCGTCGTGGTCGCTTGGTTGTGGTCGTCGTGGTCGCTTGGTTGTGGTGGCTTGGTCATGATTGACTTGGCCGTGGTCGCTTGGTTGTTTGGTCTTGGTCGCTTTGTCGTGGTAACCGTGGTCGCTTGGTCGTGGTCGACGCCGTCAGAATCACGCGTGTGTGCTCACTGGTTCCATGCGGTGTGGCCGGAACCGCTCATCGGTGGTCCATAGAGGCCAGTTTTGCGCAACACGTTGTCTTACTCCCCAACTGGTTGTCGTGGTCAAGCAGGGAGCCGGTCGTTGCCCCTCCTCCTAGCCCTCCTTGCTTGTGGGGGTCACTTGGCCGTGGTCACCTTGGTCGCTTGGTCGTGGTCGCCGTGGTCGTGGTTGCTTGGTCGTAGTCGTCGTGGTCGCTTGGTCGTAGGGTCGTGGTCGTCTTGGGTGTCGTCGCTTGATCGTGGTTGCCGTCGTCAGTATCGCCTTGGCCCTTCCTTGCCCCCCTCCATCTTCTCTCCTCTCTTGGTCGTGATGCCCTCTCCGCCGTTTAAATCAACGTGTTTGGCTTGATTGTCGTGGCCCCAATTCTTCCGCTCTCGTGTGTCCAGCGTCGACTTCGCCTTCCTTCCTCTCTTCACCTCATTGGTCATGTCGCAGGCTTTCGTTCGTGTCGGCGCCTCATCTCTCCCTCTCTCATGGTCAAGCTGTTAGTTGTTGTGGCGTTGGAACCCTACTCGTCGTCGCCGGACGCTAGCACGATCGCAAGGAAGGCGACTCGTTGCTTCGGTCGTGGTCGCAAGGCTATTCGGTCGCCTCCACTTTCAAGCATTTTAATTGGTCGCTTTTATCAAGAAAGCTATGAAAATGTTCTTAATAGGCTTTCTCATCGGCCGTGAAGCTATTTTGGACTATCTTGTGAGGTCGACAGTGAACTCTATCATTTTTGTTATGTAACAAGCAGTAGGGGTGATCAAGGGATCTCCGTTGAGGATTCTTCCCACCCGAAGCCGCGACTTACAAAGAACATGGATTGCGTTTTCACCTGCTGAATATTCTTATTGGAGGAATACTTGAGATTCATGGATGCTTAGGCGAGATATTGTTCTGGGTGCTCTAGCGTCTAGGCATCCACCACAACCCACCTACAGCACGAGCTCTCTCCTTGGCGAAGTGGTGGATTTGGTCGCGTAAAAGGATTGTTAAGGTGCGAATCTTGGTCATCCTTGTTGCCTGGAGGATCTGGAAAGAACGCAACAACAGGGTCTTCGAGTCCAAGGCAATACAGTCGGTCGAGCTAGCGCAGGAGATCATCGAGGAGGCCAATCTGTGGACATCCGCATGCTACTTCAAACTTCGGTTGCTGTTTCTTCTTCGGGCAGTTAGTGTTTAGCCCGTCGCGGCTCCTAGTTCTCTGGTGGCTAGCAATGTAATAGGAGCAAAGCTTTGGTCGCTGGCAATGTAATATGCGTAATGTTTTTGTATTTGGGAGCTTGTTCCCGCTTTTTGTGCTTGTTCTTTTATACTTCGATGGTTGGCTTTTGCTGGGTTCCCTAGGGGACCTAGCCCTGACCGCGTTGTACCAAACTTCTTCTTCTTCTTAATGAAATACGTGCCCCGCACGTTTAAAAAAAAAAAAAACTGTCACTGACACTTAACCTAGGACATTGTTTGGCTGCAGGAAGCTTGCGCCAAGAGCTACAAGAAGCCGGCGGTGTTCTACGACCTCCTGAAGAAAGATTGATCAAGGCATCCTTATAGGAATCACTGGAAGACGGTGTTGTTATGCGCCGCGCTAGAGCAGAGTGATATTGAAGAGGAGTTGGTCGCCAATGGTGTGTCGAAACGTAGGGTTCCTACTTACCGTAAAGGATCTGAAAAGAACATGAACAGAAACCAGAATTGCTCCAGTGCAGACGTGCAGTTCAAGGTATTGGGGGGGGAAAAAACTTGGTTCATGTGATGTTGTAACTCTGAGCAGGATGTGTGGAGTACAATAGTTTGTGCATGTCGTGCAAATTAAAGAATATGTAATACAGTATATCCAGCATTTTATCCACGAACTGAGTTGGCTTTCCTCCCTACCTGACTCTAATTTTCGTTTTACTTGTCACATGAACCACCATCCATTCCTGCTTGCGCCATTTTTGTCCGAAGTAAAGGACGAGCAAGAGCAACGGATTAACATGGAAGGGGGCGTGTCAGCGTGTGCGGTGTGCCGACGAAACACTTCAAAGCAATGAACATAGAAAATGCTGTATGGGTACAAAATTGGCTGGCTGAACACCTGCCCGGACTGTGCATGTGACGTGTTTGGTCAGAGACCTGCCTGTACCAGGTAGCTGTAAACCCATCCCGGCGCTGCGAAATCGAACGCTAGGTCCTTGCAGTACACTAGCCGAGCTAGTTTGCACTGGTAAGGGTAGGTACAATGCTACACATAGGCAATCTCATAGTCCGTCTCATGCATTACTATATAGAATTTTTGGTGACATGGAAGAGAGAGAGGGAGGTGAGAGAAAGAAGCGGTTGTTTCGCGAGACAACCGCCTCATATGCTAAAATTAGGAGTATGAGACGGCTTTCACACTATTGTAGGAGTTATAGTTGCCATGCAACTCATAAGTATTCCTTTTTTTATCCACAAACAAAGGAAGTATAGTATTTCTTTGAGACAACTAAAACAACCATCCATTGTATATATGGTCTCATAAATCGTCTTTATGATTATGAGACCACCTATGAGACAACACATTTATACTTGCCCTAAGTATGTATAACTTGCTTCTTCTCTTTAAGTGAAGTCATAATCCTACGAGAAAAACATATATCTTTTGTTTCTGTCCACAACAATAACATGGTCCTCCTGTTAAGTACATGCATGGTTAGTGACACATGTTGTTTATTTATTTTATTTATCTCTCTTTTTAAATTAAGAACATGATCGAGTACGCTTTTGGCTTACTGCGGCTGACTCCAAAAATGATAGCCATATTGGATAGCCAAACATTGAATATGCATCCTACACCCTCTGTTCATAAATAGATGTCACTGTTGACTTTTTGACATCACGTTTGACCGTTCGTCTTATTCAAGTAAATATTAAAATAAATATGCAATGATTAAAATACTTCAATAATGAAACAAGTTATAAAAATGTAAATAAAATTTACATAAAGATTTTAAATAAGACGAGCAGTCAAACTTGATGTCGAAATGCCAACAGTGACATCTATTTATAAACGGATGGAGTATTAAAATAAGTGTGTAGCTATGCATTAGAGCAGGGGTAATGGAAGTAGCCCGTTGCCGGCTGAAAGCTCACGCTCGGTCACTTCATCGCCATCATCGTATAGTGAGTTAGCTATTCAATCAACTGTTTCTTTGACTGGTTGCATGCATGCGCTGCTAGTAATTGGTGGAAAGATGTGATTTTTTCTGTAGTTATTGCTTCAGCCGGCTTGCACTCGGCGAGTGAAGAATCGCCCGCACCCCTCTCTCTCTCTCTTCCTCACTCTCTCCTCCACGTCAGATTTTTGGATGACCAGGCAGCCGTTTCGCCGGCCATTATACTTGCTCTTAGGTGCTCTCTCCAACAGCCGTTGTATTTGAGTGTTCTGTTGTCAGTGAGTCCCTAATGGCAGTTGGTCTGAGAGAATATGCATTCAGGGGGGGAGAGAGAGAGAGAGAGCGCGCTTTTTTTTTTTTTTGCATCTCCTCTCTTTCATCTATTGCAAACTGGCTTTTAAAGTTGCCTCGTCTGTTGGGTGCATGTTTAGCCTATACACAGTGCACACCGTTATTTATTTTTTATTCAGTCTAAAGCCGCTATGGCCCAGGGTCTAATGTATTCGCAGCATGTTTTGCAATAACCAGTGTTGTGTTTGATTAATGTGATCGACACCTGTCTTTTCACAAAAAAAAAAGAAAAAAGGTGGTCGACACCGGTATGCATGTTCCTCTCAAGAAAAGAAAAGAGAAAACGCAAGGATGCATATGCTCTATATAAAGAAAAGTGATATTTGGCTTGTTCTAACCATTTTTCATCTCTCCCTAAACTCATGACTTGGAAGTTAAAGAACTTGTATATATTTACTTGTTACATCTACAGAACTACATCATTGTATATGCACCCGCATGAAACAAAATGATGGTGATGCTTGACTTGTATATGCGTCCTATTATGAACCCTCGCAAAAAAAAAATATGTGTCCTATTATTTACTCTCCAATAGATGAACCCTGGGTGCATATGCACCCACATGGAAATAGCTGGCTTGTTTTTTTTTCATACAGTTATTATCAGGGAGAGTGTCTCTCAATCACCCGAGGTTTTTTGGAATGAGGCCAATCTCTCGATCACCCCGAGGTTCTTCGGAATGAGGCCAATCCCATATGAAAACTTTTTGTACTCCTCAATTTTCGATATTCTAATTTCCTCCAATAGCTCCAACATTCATTCAGATTTAAATTTGTCTCTGTACTGATTGTTGTACTTCATAAGAGAGATAGAAAACCCCAAAATGACAAGCCCGATCCTCGGCATCTCAACACTTGCTCGCTTAAAACGAGAAAGCAGCATTATAATCTTCAAAATCACAGATTGACATAAAAAATGCAATTCTGTTGTTTCAAAAAATACATGCTGAGAGATAACATGAATTGATCTTGAACATAACAAATAAAGATGGTGATGTTTGACTTGTTTTGAGCATGTGTACATCCTATTATTTACCATCCAACACATGAACCTCGGGTGCATATGCACCCTATGGAACTAGCTGACTTGTTTTTTCGTAGTTTTTTTTTTTTTTGAAGGAGCTTGTGGGGGCAAAGCCTCTTTCAGGGAGAGTGTCTCACCCGAGGTTCTATTCGTATTAAACGAGTCATCCGCATCATTTCTGTAATTTTGCTCATTGTGAATTTCCATGTTTAAAGGGGCATAGTACACATATAAAATTTTATGCGTGCTGCTCCATCGTGTAGGATGTTGCTGCTGCTCCATTTCATTTGGAAAAAATAAATTGGAGGGGCTGATGGATAAACTGCATCATCGAAACAAAAATGATGGATAGACTGCATTACTGCAGCCCCACACCAATCGTCATCGTCAGCGGCTCGGGCGCACGTACACGTGGCGCAGGCGGCGAACCACAGACGTGGCGACGAGCACCTCCAATTAATCATTCGTCCGCAGGTGGGGCGGATGGTTCTGCCCATCGGGCCCTCGGGCCCTTTGTGGCAGCGTACGCCGCATCCTCGCGAGGGCAAAACGGTCCGCAGCTGCAAATCCGATCACCCTTGCCGTTTCCTCTTGCACCGTGCGTGCGTGGGTCGTCAACCGGCGAGCGCGGCCAAGAAGATACGCGAGCTTTGCTGTCGTGCAATGCAGTTTGGACCGTGAGGGTTCGATGTCAGAAAAAGGGCTTTTGGAAAGTGTTCATGAAAAGCAGCCAAGTTACGCCCTGGTTGTTTATGTCATGTGGATGCACCACCGATGTGGAGCAGGGTGCTCAGGTGCCAGTCGCCTCCTGTTGACCACATTTAGGTTGAAAAACTTACCACGATGTTATTGGTAAAAGAAAAAAAAATGGGCCCAAAGGATGGAGTCAGAGCATGGTTTGACCTATATTGGATTCGCAGTTGACATGAGAGTTCAATATTAAAACTATCAAGTCAACTACATAAATGTCAAAGTAACTTTGTGTCGAACAACTAATGCCTCATGCAAACAGAAAAGAGTGACCATTAAACCCACCTTTTGAAAACGACTGACCCGCCCACCAAGATTTCATTGAAGTCATCCAGATAAACTGAATAAAATGTTTTAATCAACTTGTTATCGATGCTTAATCGAGGGTTTCTTGCCGAGCTTATATATTGTCTGAGATTTAAGTTATGAAATTAGTGAAATATTGCTTGTATAAGTTATAGAAGCAAAATAAGATTTGGATACGATCCGTCGAAGGAGGGGGGAAGAGATGAGTGTCAACGTCGTCACTATTTTGTTAAATCGTCACTCATCAACGTAAAATATTGGCAAAAAAAGTGCATTATTGATGAAAATAACACGAAATATCCAACAAACATAACAACAAAACAGTAGGACTTTATATATCTGAGCCGAATTTAAGACAAGTTAACCTAAATTTAAACCAGTCACTTCTCATTCAAACACCGTGAATAATACAGACGGAGATGCCCTTGTCACGACCGAGGAAGGGCAAAACCGTCCACCCGGCCCCGCGCCGTGCTCCTCTCGTCTTCTTCCCTTCCCCCCACCCCACCCACTCGCCTCCTCAGATCAGATCAGAGCCCGCGACCAGCGCAAAGGAGGGAAATCTCGAGGGCTCGCGGCGGCGACGACGAGGGGAAGGGCGCAGCAAGGGAGCTCCTCGACTTCCCCCATCGCAGCAGCAGGAGGAGGAACAAGATGTCGTCGACGTTCAGCGGCGATGAGACCGCCCCCTTCTTCGGCTTCCTCGGCGCCGCCGCCGCGCTCGTCTTCTCCTGTAACTATCTCGTCCTCCCATTCGTAACCTCACAGCTTACGATTTTGTTTGGCGTCGCGTTCAATTCTCCGATCCGTTGGGGTCGGTGAGGCTTGGACTTTGTAGTGTTGCTGTTCGTTAATGTTCGCTCGATCCATGTTGCGCTGATGCTTTCTTCGCATTTTGGGCGCTTTGATCTGATCTCCGAAAATACTGGGTTGAAAATTGAGCGAATTTTGGGTGGATCCATGTGTTGGGATGCTTGTGGAGGCAATTTTGGTGGCCTGACGAGGCCTCTTTTGTTCCTTGCAGGCATGGGAGCAGCGTACGGGACGGCCAAGAGCGGCGTCGGCGTGGCGTCCATGGGAGTCATGCGCCCCGAGCTCGTCATGAAGTCCATCGTGCCTGTCGTCATGGCTGGTGTGCTCGGTATCTACGGCCTCATCATCGCTGTCATCATCAGCACCGGGATCAACCCCAAAGCCAAGCCCTATTTCCTCTTCGATGGCTACGCGCACCTCTCATCCGGCCTCGCCTGTGGTCTCGCTGGTCTCGCCGCCGGCATGGCCATTGGCATCGTCGGTGATGCTGGTGTCAGGTAGACACATGTGCTTTATCATTGACTGACTGATTGCGCCACGAAGTTCATTGTTCATTCTTTTAAGTTTGTTTACTATCTGTTCATAAGATTCTCTGCTAGCTGATGAATAGCTAGGATCATATTTCCATCCCTCTTGGTTGCTTAAATCCAGTCACTCAAATTGTTTCACATTAATTCATTGATTAGCCGTATGTCAACTTATGCCAGCTTTTCCTTGCCATCCATAATAGTTAAATGCTAATGGCATTATCGTTAGAATTCTAATTTATGTCAATGAGGCCACTACTGCATAATGCCAACCCATTCTGTGGGCAGACTGCTTCAAAGTGCTACTCATTACATAATGTGAACATCATTATTTCTGGTATGAACTTACAAAACATCTGACCGGGAAAAGATGGATGGCCTAGTTGATTCTTGTTTATCGTCGTCTCTGGGCCGGTACTTTCCTAGTCAGGAGGATTTTGTATCTGGACATTGTTCCATTTGTTTTCCTTTCTGAAATTGAGTGTACTGTGTCTGTGAGCTGTTCCTCTGCCCATTTCTGAGCAATTTTTGAAGCAGAGAGAAGGCTAATTGCTTTGTGTGTAATCTAAACGAACTTATGCAGATGTAGAGGTGTATCGAAGGAGTTTCTGAACTTGAAGCCGTTTAATAGATATCTATAATATGTAGTGTGTAGGAGTCCCTTCAGGGATTGTAGAAGAAGGAGGGGGGGGGGGGGGGGGGGGGGGGGGGGGGGGGTTAAGAAAGGGTCGAGGCTATAAAATATTTATCTGTAAGATTATTATGTTTCCATTTGAGCTCTTATTTTCCGTATTTATGGTGTTAATAATGTCAAGAGTTAGTTGTGATTTCCTCTTAAAAAGGAGGAAGTTGTTTTCTAGTTCTGTGTGGCTTAATAAGTTGATGTTGATTTCGTCGCTTGATACTTTGGCACATTAACAGTTGTAGCAATGCTCATTGTATTGAATTAGCAGATAAACTGGGTTGCTTGGATTGCAGTTCTAACACTGGTCATTGTCTGCAGGGCAAATGCACAGCAGCCAAAGTTGTTTGTGGGCATGATCCTCATCCTCATCTTTGCTGAGGCGCTTGCCCTCTACGGTCTGATTGTCGGCATCATCCTGTCATCCCGTGCTGGCCAGTCCCGTGCTGATTAAGCATGTTTTCGTTTCCAGTCTCAATACCATGTCAGTGGTGACCCTGCCCTTGCCGGGTCATGTTCTATATTCCTGAAACAAGAAGCTGGAGCTCTTTAGAGGTTATTATTGTGTCCGCTGTTCGATCGAGAAAAGACACCTGTAGCTGAGGGATGACTTTCCCTTGTGCCATTCTTTTACCGTCGTGATGGTAGGCTGTGGTTTATGCTTATTTATGCACAGTATTTTTGGAGCTGGCTGGACGGCGATGTATCTGGTGAATAAGCGAGACGTGCAATGCAATGGTTGTGTGCATGACACTTTATGTTCACCCTTTTGTTCCATTGTTCTTCGTTCTTGTGACTATGACTTATTCGGGAAAATTATTCGTTGTTCACTATCTAGTGCCAATCCTTCATTGTGAACCCGTGATCTACTGGCTAGAACTTTTGAGTGTTTGTACCGTCTGTGTTGAAATTTCTGAATTTAGGGTAGACAGTCTTTGTTTGGGGAAGAAGTCTGAAGGAAACACGTTACAGCCCTCGACTTTAAATGCCAAGATATTATAATGAATACTTATGACTCAGCGTCTTTCCTTCTGATTTGAGAATCTACTCTCAAGTCCAAAGAAATGTGATAATATGACTTGACGAGGGATATATTGCATCTTTCCTAAATCTGTCAAAATGATATTTTGGTACAATGCTGCACTTCGTTACGCCAAATTTAAGTAGGTTTATTCAATTATTGGTGGCCCTTTGAGTGTAGTTATGGCTTGCAGTACATTTCTGTGTTACAAATACGATTCCTAGCTCGAACTTTCACACGGATATATATGGTGAACGGTTTGAAGGCAGTTTGGTAGACTACCATACTCTGCCGACCAGTGTCATGCAGACATTTTTGCTCTGCCTCATCAGTGTGAGGGCAGGTATAATGCTACACGTAGGCAGTCTCATAGCCCGTATCATGCGTTACTGTATAGAATTTTTGGTGACATGGAAGAGAGAGAGGGAGGTGAGAGAAAGAAGCGGTTGTTTCGTGAGGCAATCACCTCATACGCTAAAATTTAGGAGTATAAGACGGTTTTCACACCATTGTAGGAGTTGTAGTTGCCATGCAACTTATAAATATTCTTTTTTTCATCCATAAATAAAGGAAGTATAGTATTTCTTTGAGACAACTAAAACAACCATCTATTATATATGTGGTCTCATAAATCATCTTATGATTATGAGACCGCCTATGAGACAACACCTGCCCTGATATCATGGGTGGATTAATTGCTAGAATACATGTAGGTTTATATCATTCCTCCCGGGTGCTACGTGGCTTGTCATGGAAATATTTTCCACAAATCAACCGTCCTTGCACAACTTTTGCTAAACTTCCACAGACAACAAGAACGACAATAATAGGCTTCACTTTACATGTTACTATTTATAGAAAAGTATCCGGTTCAGCTCAAAAAGAGCCCTCTATTATTGCCTGGGCTTGCTACTTTTGGCCCTCCTTAGCTTGGTGCGTTTCATTGTGGGATGGGTGCACTGGACACGCAAAGGTGGTGGTATTTGATGCGTCGCATCAGGCCCGGCCCGGTATGGGAATCGTGTAGGCCAATTATTGTGGTTATTGGTCCACAAAAGCAACATATAACCCTAACATCACGAGTTGCATCGATCACTCTCACCACTTTACATCTCTTCTCCCTGTCTTCTCCGCCGCCGCTGCCGCCGCCGCCACCCTCCCCATTACCCTCATCGTAGATCTCCCTTCTCCGTCCCCATCGCCGACCAGAGCCACCATGTCTGGGAGCAGAGCGTTGAGGGCTGCTTGATTAGGTCCTGCCCGTGGGCAAGACAACGTGGCCATAGGCTCATCCGATCCGAGCGTCATTCGTTCTCGTGGGGCGAGCAACGTTCAGAGGTCTGACAACGACGACATCGAGCGGTACTTGGTCTCCATCTCTGGTAATTTCACACACCGTGTTTGATTGTTGTCTAGATCTAGGGTTTGATTGTGTGCTCATTACGAATTGAGGGCTACTTATAGTAAACCATCGAGATGAAATGTTAGTTTTGAATCCTCCTCTTGTGCTCGATTGGTATGCCGAATGGATGAATAGGTTCTTGACTTGTCATTTTCCCGTTAGTTTTGCATCCTCTTGTGCTCGATGGGGATGCCGACTGCACGATTATTAGTATCTTGAGTTGTCATTTTGCGATCTGCCATCTCGGAATCGAAGGATGGTGGCTACTGACTATTGCTACAACCACCGTTCAACTATAGCAGCATGGATCTGTTTTTCCCTCTTCTGGGAGTCAATAAAACTACATTTTTTACTCCACTGGCTCCTAGAAGTTGTTCATGCAGTGAACAACGGAATAGATGGAGTCGCAAGGTGCTATGCCAAACTCACACCACAGGATAGTTCATTCTGGGCTGGTGACTGATCTTTTGCTGGGTAATTCAAACTTTCCTGATATGAACGTGGCCAAGTATGGTACGAAGGACCAGAAGGGGCTCAAAGCAGGTGGCATTTTCCAATTTCAGTGAAGGCATTTAAGGATGGTTCATTCAATGTGAATGTGAACGGACGTGCAGTAACCTCTCCCCTAAAATTAACAGGGAGGAGGGGGGGGGGGGGGGGGGGGGGGGGGGGGCAAGATTCCTCAAAACATTGGTCAGTCCTCCCACCTACTCGCCATTGCACCTTGGAGCCCCCCCCCCCCCCCCCCCCTCCTCCCTGTTAATTTTAGGGGAGAGGTTACTGCGCGTCCTTACGCGCGTTAGCGAGTGTGCGTCCTCCGCTGGCGCCCGCCACGTGTCCGGCCGGCTGTCTTCTTTGTTGCCGGGCGCCGTCCCGGCCGACATCGGCACCACCCCCGACAGCGCTGCGTTGCCCGCACATACCGCTGCCGCTAACTCGTCGGGATGTGATGCCCCCGCCGCCTATCCCCCCCCACCGCGCCGCATCCCCCCCCCCCCCCCCACCCCCCCCCCCCCCCCCCGAACCCCTCCTCTATGTCCGACGGTGAACAGAGCTCCCCCACCCCCCCCCCCCCAGAAACCCTAACGCCTCCCCCCTCCCCTCCACCTCCGGCGACGCGGCGGCGAGCTCGCCGCCGCATCGCGCCGCCCGCCCCGCCACCTTCTGAGCATGGGCCGGGCCGCCCGCGGATGCGCGCGTTGCGTACATAGGCGCGTTAGACTTATCCTCTGGAAAATAGGAAATTGCTGCCAGCTGGGCCATCCTTAGTAATCAATGGAGCCCAGAAGCAACAACCCAGCCTAAAAACCTGAACCTGCAGCCTGCTCCGTGTGCTATATGCTTGCTTGGAATGGCTGCGGTGAGGTGGCATGTGGTCAAGTGCATAGGCGCGAGACAACCCGAGAGACGAGAGCTGCAGGAGGGTGTTTTTCTCTCTGCATTTTCCTTCGTACGGTGTGGTGTTTTCTTAGTTCTGATTGAGCGGAGACTCCCAAATTATTCTTCCTGGATGAATAAGTAAGAAGAATTGTTCCAAATGACACCGTGCGGCTGGCTGGCGGAGGCAGCGCCGTGGCGGTGAACTGGTGACTAGGCACGAAAATTAGCAAACCAACATTGTAGCATGCACCGAGTATTCAGTCCAATAGCTAAGCAAATCTACGCATGCTTTTCAATATACACTGTACTAGCACTTTTGTCCACGCTTTGCAGCCGTGGTTCATTCTACTGACCATCCTAAAATTCTTCACTGAATTTGGAAACGGCCACCCTGCTTTGGGCTTCACATGGTCCTTTCTTTCCCTTCTCGGCCACATTGACATCAGGAAAGTTTGTCAAACTTGTAGCAGGAAATTTGCTTGTGGAAGTTTACCCAAGTTGTGAACTGCCGACTGATTTGTCCAAAGGGAAAATGCAAAGTTATTTTAGTCTGGCTGAAGCATAGCCCATACATGACGTCATGACATGCTCTATCTGTCCATGCTCACTAGATACATTGCTGCATCTGAGATCCCAACATAAATCTTGCTTCTGTCCTGCCCATGTAAAGTTGAAGTGTATGCAATCCACTTCATTTGCAGAGAAATATTGATTTGGCCATCACTCAGAGGATTGCATCCGCTTCAACTTTACCTGGATGGACCTGACAGAAGCATGATTTATGTTTGGATCCTAGATGCAGCAATGTACTATGTGAGCATGAACATGTCATCACGTCTATGTATGAGCTCTGCTGCAGCCAGACTAAATAACAGCGGCTACCTGGTTAAGATCAATCCTGCCATGATAAAATTAACTAAATTCTACACGGAAATTTTCACCATGCTTGGAATGGTTGCGGTGAGGTGGCATGCGGTCAAGTGCATAGGCGCGAGACTACCCGAGAGAGGAGAGCTGCAGGATGGTGTTTTTCTCTCTGTGTCGAGGTGTGGAAACCACGGCAAATGGGGGCCTAGCACGGCCTCCCTTTGAGATTCGGAGGGGAGCGAACGGTTCTGAGTGTTGGAATCGCGCATGAGAGAAAGGAGGAACACAAGCAGTTTACCCAGGTTCGGGCCACCAGAGGTGTAAAACCCTACGTCCTGCTTGTCTGGTATTGCTCAAGTGTTGTGTGTTGGTTTCATGTACAAGGCACTCCCTTTTATAGTGCAAGGAGAGGCCAGACCCGTTCATGGGCCGTTAGGAGGGCGCCGGCTGGCCGCCCTTCTTCGCCCGAGATGCCGGGCGTCTTTTCTAATGTCAGCGGGCTTCGCTCGTCCTGCCTTCATTGTTCGATTGACTCCCGTCGTCTTGTCTTGTCGTTCGTACAGCACGCGCGCAGCAGCCGGCGTGGTGAGGCGCGGAAAGGAGCCAGATGCACCGGACGGCCCCTCGGTTTGTGCGACGCGCCGTACGGCAGCAGGCGGCGCTCGTCAGCCGACGCCCCCTGCCAGCCGAACAGTGCGCTACAGGGCTACGACTGGTTGGGTCACGTCCATCAGTCGCGGCCCTGCGTGACGCGCACGCGCATTGAAGTCCAGCGACCTGCCCGCGCGGCCGCGCGGGCTGTCGCTGGCAGGTGGGACCCCTCTGCGCGGATTCCCCGCGCCCCGGATCCGCGCGCATGGTAGCCGCACGAAATCCCGAGGCGTTTCGTCGTGCCGCGGCGCTATTAAGGCGCCGCGAACGGCCGTCGCCACGCGCCGGGCCCCCACAGGCTCGCGGGGTCCCGCCCTTATCCGCGTCCCGCAGCGGGTCGCGGGAGCGATAGGGCGTAGCCACGTGGCAACGCCGGGTGGCTCGCGGCCGCAAGCCGTCCGGGAGCCCATCGCTCCGTGCTAGCCTGCTGGGCCGCCTCGGCCCATTTGGCGCGTGGTTGTCTTCCCCGGCCCAAGACGGACTCAGGCCGGCCTTTTAACCGGGGGAGTGGGGACCCTGGTTCCCAGTACACCGACAGGAGTCCCCGCCCCGGTGGGCGCCAAGCGGGACGCTGGGGTCGATCGGGGCCCATCTGTCAGCCCCGTTAGGTAGGTTTTTGCGCGCGCGCCGTTTTTTTCTCGGAAGGCGAAACGCCGCGACCCTGTCAGTTGCGCGGCGCTCGCTCGCGCAGATAGTGGCGGGGCCCACGCAGACCTCTGTCGTCTTCGGGGCGTCGTTTCGCCTGCCCCGTCCTGATAAAAGGACTGGCGCAGCGTTCCGACTTCACTACTTCCACACTCTTCCGCTGCGGTTGCACTTCTTGCGCTCTCCGTCTTCTTGCTCCCTTGCATTCCAGGGTTTTTCGAGTTCTTGCCTTTCTCGCCCCCCTCGCCGATGGCCGGAGACAAGAAGGCTCGCCGCCGCCACCGCTCGACTTCGGCGCACCCGGTTCCTCCGCCTGCGGCTGCAGCGCCGGAGGAGCCGGCTCTGCCGGTGTCGAACTTTCTAGAGGAGGGGGATCTGGAGCAGGTGCGGTTGCACCTGCCGGACCCCGAAGGGCAGGATCGCGTCACGGTGCGCGCGGCGACCGCCAACGTCAACCCAGACCACGATGGAGGGGAGATCGTTTCCTTCCTCTCCTTCGTTCTGGCCGGGGCGATTCCGCCGTTCTCTCTCTTCCTGATGGAGGTGCTGCTGCAGTACAAGGTCAAGCTAGCGCACCTTACGCCCAACTCCATCCTGATCCTGTCCGTGTTCGCGCACCTCTGCGAATCTTTCGTGGGGGTGCGCCCGTGTGTCGAGCTTTTCCGGCGCTACTATCGGCTTCGCTCGATGGGGAGGGACGACCCCGTGGGGAGCGTCCGCTTCAGCCGCCGGACCGAGGTCGAGTCCGAGTCGTACATCGACTTCGCGCCCAGGGCGCGGTTCGACCGGTGGCGCAGCGATTGGTTCTACCTCCGTAGCGGCGCGCCTTTCCGTCGTCTTTCCTTCCCGCGGTCCGCGCCGACCGAGTCGACGGAGTACTGGGAGGGCTGCCCCCACCTTCCTTCATGGCTCCAGCCGGTGACCAACCGCATTGCCATCCTCGCCGCTGCCGGCCTCCACGGGGGAATCGTGATCCACGACTTCCTGCGGAGGAGGATCGCCCCGCTGCGGGATCGCCCCCAGCTGACGTGGAGGTACTCCGACTTCAACTTCGTCGGTCGAACCCGACGGGGATCCGGCTCCGATCTGGCGCCGTCGGAGGAGAGGGCGGCGTACTATGCGCTGACGGACACCAATACCCCGGATACCTTGAGGTATCCGGATGACGCGAAGCCGCTGCACCTGGACCCCCGGCGCCATGACATTTTGGCGGCGATGCCCAACATCAACCACGCCGGGCTGATCGAGACTGCGGCGCCGCAGCAAGCCTTCCGGGTTCGTGATGCCGCCGGCCCTCCGCAAGGTTCGACGGCGCGCCCGGAGCCACAGGGGCCCGCTCCAGCCGCCGGCGACAAAGGGAAGAAACCCGCCGAGTCGAGCCCGCCGTCTTCGTCCGCCACCGACCAAGCCGCTACCCGCGGTGACGCCGGCGACACCGGGTGTTCGAAGAGGGGACCGGAGCCCGACGCCTCCCTCCGTCGTGCAGCAGGTGCCGGACGTCGGGGTCCGAAGAATTTTTTTTTTCTTTTGTGTCTGTGACAGGGGACCGCGCCCGGACCTTGCGGCCGCCGCCGGCGCGCCCCGCTCCGAGGGCGACAGCCAGGCAGAGGCCGGCGATGGGTCAGGGGCGGCGACACCACTGTTTGCGGCCGCGGACGCCCCTCGCGTGGAGCCATCTTCTCGCGCCGAGGTGGAGCCTCGGCCCGAGGCACGTTCTGGTGCCCCCAGGTCGTCGGAGCCGGAGGAACGTCGTGCCGCTTCGCCTGCGGCACGGCGTGAGGAGGAGAGGGCACCGTCGCCGCTTCGTCCCGCCTCGCCGCCTGCGTCGAGCTCAGGGCCGGGGGTCCAGGACTCGGAGGCGCGGTCGTCTGCCCCGGCGCGCCCGAGCCCAGCTCCGTCAGCGGCTTCCGTGGGCTGCCGTCGTCCAGTGGCGTCCCGGGCCCAGCGGCGTCTTCTTCCGAGGCGCGGTCGCCGAACCCAACACCGCCGTGGTCTGCTCCTGGTGGTGGCCCACGCCCATCGCGCGCGGCGCGCGCCGCTCGGGGCTCAGGGCTCGCCGCGACCTCCGCAGCGGCCGTCGTCGAGGAGGTGATCGCTGGTGGGGGCACACCGGTGCCGCCCATGACCCGCGTCATGTCCGAGGCGCTGCGCATGGCCGAGTCCCTCCGAGACGCCGCCGAGCATGAGGGCAAGAAGCTGGTCGAGCGCGAGGCCGCCGTCCCCGCCGCCGAGGAGGATCTTCGCCGCGCCGTACGGGCGGCCCAGTTCCAGCACCGGGAGCGTATGGAGGAGCTGTCCCGTGATCGTGCTGCCACCGAGGAGCTGCTCCGGGAGAACCATCGGCGGTCGACTCGCCTCGACAATCGTGAGCAGTTCGTGAAGCTCCGCGAGGACAAGGTTCAGCGCCGCGAGGACCGCGTCCGGGAGCGCGAACAGCAACTGAACGCCCGATCCGCCGACCTGGATTCGCGTGAGGAGGCGCTGGCCGCGCGCGAGCAAGTCATCGCGTGGCGCGAGCAGGGACTGGACATCGCCGAGGCCGGCCTCGACACCCGTCGAGAGGAGCTGCAGCGCGAGGATGATCGACTGGCCGCCACGGCGCGGGACCTGGGAACCCGCGAGCACGCCCATGCTGCCGCGGTCCGGGCCCACGAGGAGTCGATGAAGACCAGGGAGGACCGCGCGCAGGCGACGTTGGAGGAAGCCCGCGGGTTGGCCAGTGCACAGGCCATCAGGATCCGGGCGGAGATGCGGGAGGAGATGCTGGGCTCAATCGCTCAGCGCGACGAGCTCATCCGCCAGTCGGCCGCACGCATCAAGGACCTGGAGGAGCGCGCTGAGGGCTGGGCGACGGAGAAGAAGAAGCAACAGGAGCGGATCCGCGAGCTCGAGGTGCAGGCGAGAGCGCTCTTCGACGCGCAAATCAGGCTCCGCGACCTCACGGTGAAGGTGCAAGACCTGAACCAGAAGCTGCCTTATTCGGACGCCGCTCCCAGTGAAGCCACCCCGCCGGGGGCTGTTGATGAGTCCGAGTGGAACTCGGAGCGTCGTCGGCTCTCGGCGATGGCGCGCGACATCTTCCGGCGCATCAACGATGGCCTGGAGAGGGCGAACATGGACCAGCTCCGAACCGGGAACCAAGAGCCCTCCCTTGGCGAGATCCTCCTCGCGCCGCTCGCGCAGTTCTTCGAGAGGCTTGGTGCCGACGTCCGCGGTCGGCTCGCGCAGCAGGGCGAGGCCGCCATTCGAGCCGTTGCCTCCGACCTTCTGACCGTCGTCTTGGAGCGCGTCCCCGACTTCCCGGCCGACCTGCTCCTGGCAGGCCCCGAACCTGCCGAGGCGACGCGCCACCAGGACCGCGTGGCGCCGGTGGTCGAGGAGCTGGTGAGGGTGTACGTCCCGGACCAGGACGAGGGGCCTGCGAGCCCGGCGTAAGGGAGGTGCCCCGTGTAATGGTTGACTTCCGTCCGTTCCTGCAACAACGGAACTGGTGCCCCGGCAAGTAGGGGGCGGTGACAACTTATGTTTAAATTTGTAGGTTAAGTTTCGTGGTTTTCTTCCTTGCTCCCTGTGTTTTTCCTATCCCGTGATGATCCGTTCTGCTTTCGGCTTTGGCTCGAGCACCGCCACGTTTTCAATCTGTGTTTTGGTGATAGCTTGGGCCTTTTGCATCCGTGTTCTTGGTCGTGGTTGCCCTCCCAAGTGTTTGCGGGGTTGTTGGCTGAGCCGATCGACCATGACACGGGATTTTCGACGTGGGTGACGTCCTTGCCGTGTTGTCCGAAAGACACGGGTTCATCAGCGAGAAGGGGTTATGAACAGAGAACAAAAGATGCGTAGTAGGAGAAAACAGGACTTTATTGCTAGCTGAAAATCGTAGAAATAAAGATACATGGTGGATACAAGTGCGATGCCCCGGGGCTCACTGGTAGAGAGGCCAAGTGTCTCTGATTGTGAGCCGCCGAGTGAGACATGCACGCCGCTAAGGGTAGAATTTGCGCAGGTGCTGGATGTTCCAAGCGCTTTGCTCCGGGCGGCCATCTTCCGTGGCTAATCGCACCGCGCCGCCCCGTGTTACCCTAGTCACCAAGAAGGGACCTTCCCACATTGGGGACAGCTTGTTCTTGCCTTTGCGGTCGAGCGCGCGGCGTAGAACTAGGTCGCCCAACTCGAGGGATCGGGGGCGGACACGGGATTGGTGGTAGCGGCGTAGGCCCTGGAGGTACCGGGCGTTCCGGACGTTAGCGCGATGCCTGCATTCTTCCAAGAAGTTGATGTCGTCCCTGCGATGCTCATCTTGGGTTGCTTCATCGTATAAGGCAACTCGCGGAGCTGCGAACGCCACTTCAGCTGGTAGGACCGCTTCGGCGCCGTACACCAGAAAGAAAGGTGTTTCGCCGGTGGCGCGGTTTACCGTGGTTCTGAGAGACCATAGTACTTCGAGTAGCTCGGCGGTCCACTTCGATCCTCGTTTTTTCAGGGGGTCGAAAGCTTTGGTCTTGAGGCCGCGTAAGATTTCAGCGTTGGCGCGCTCAGCTTGACCATTGCTTTGTGGATGTGCCGCGGAGGCGTAGCAGACTTTGATGCCGACTTCCTCACAATACGCCTCGAAGGCATGGCTTGTGAACTGGGTGCCGTTGTCGGTGATCAGTCTGTTCGGTACGCCAAAGCGTGCCACGATGCCCACGCATGAACTTGACCGCTGAGTTCTTGTCGATGTGGACTACTGGTTCTGCCTCAGCCCACTTGGCGAATTTGTCCACGGCGACGTAGAGGAACTTGTAGCCTCCCACGGCCGCGGGAAATGGTCCCACGATGTCCAAACCCCAGACCGCGAATGGCCATGAGAGGGGGATGGTGTGGAGTGCTTGCGAGGGTAGGTGCGTCTGCTTTGCGTGGAACTGGCACGCTTTGCAGCGTCGCACTAACTCGATAGCGTCCGTGAGGGCTGTCGGCCAGTAGTAGCCTAGGCGGAAGGCTTTCCCGGCCAGCGTGCGGGAGGCCATGTGACTCCCACACTCGCCCTCATGGATGGCGTGGAGGATTTCCTTGCCCTGCTCCGTCGGGATGCACTTGAGGAGGATTCCGTTCGCCGCCCGGCGGTATAGCTGCCCATCTACAAGGGCGTAGCGCCTGGCTTGCCGGGCGAGGCGTTCGGCGGGCTCGTCGTCCTCGGGTAGGA
The DNA here is from genome assembly GCA_012490785.1 of Eragrostis nindensis. NCBI lineage: Eukaryota > Viridiplantae > Streptophyta > Magnoliopsida > Poales > Poaceae > Eragrostis > Eragrostis nindensis. The sequence continues at coordinate 116,097 of JAAXCT010000588.1, forward strand.
CTTGACCGCGAAGGTACCCCACAAGCTCGTTCATCCATGGGGTACCCGGGTCGTCCGTGGCGAGCACGTAGGGCTCGTCGGTTGGCGGCGGGCCTGCGTCAACCGACGCGGGCGGCTCTGCCAGTGTGGCGCTGCTGTGATCGGCGCCATCCGCCATGTTCGGGACCAATGCCGATGGCTGAGCGAGTTGCTCCACGAAGGTCCCGGACGGTGGGTCTTGTCGGGAGGAGGCGATCCGCGACAAGGCGTCGGCGTCCGTGTTGTCGCCTCGCATGATGTGGCGTGTTTTAAAGCCGAAGAAGTTCTTTTCCAGCCGCCGGACCTCTGCTAGGTACGCCGCCATTTGGGGGTCCGAGCACTGGTACTCCTTGGAGACTTGGTTGACGACGAGCTGTGAGTCGCCCTTGGCGAGGAGCTTCTTGACGCCGAGTTCCGCGGCGATTCGCATCCCCGCGATCAACCCTTCGTACTCTGCCATGTTGTTGGTGGCCTTGAAGTGTAGCTGGATGGCGTAGCGTAGCTCCTCTTTGGTCGGAGCCACCAGCAGCACTCCTGCGCCTGCGCCTTGCAAGGTGAGGGACCCATCGAAGTACATGGTCCATATGTCATCACCTTCATAAGGCTCGTCTTTGGCTGGACGCGCGGTGAGCTCTTCTCGCTCAACTACAGGACCGGGCGTCCATTCTGCCACGAATTCCGCGAGGGCCTTGCTCTTGATTGCGCTGGAGGTTGTGAACTCGAGCTCGAACTCAGACATTGTTGGCACTCATTATGACCACCTTTTAGTGCCAAATTCTCTTAATATATCTATGATGATTCACCATATTGTATTGATTATTGTCACTAATCATGACGTTTTGCTTCTTTTGTGTCTTTTTGTATCTTTGTGTCATTTTAGGTGAAATACAACATATAATGCAAACGGGACGAATTATCCATGAAACATGGGTCGAAGCTTTAGCCCGCGGCACCTCAAGCGCTCCTTGGACGTCCATGAAGCCCAACACGCAAGGCCCAAACACATTTGTTTGGTTTTCAAGTCTTCTAGAAGGCTCACCCAAAATATTCCCAAAATCTGGAGATTTTCGCGGAGTACAGGATAGCAATATCTTGTGACGAGGATTTGGAGTTCAAGACGACCTCAAATGCAAATCTGTTGAATACCAAAGTTGAAGATCTCGTCGAGTTCTTTCCGGAACACATATGGATGACATTATTTGGACTCCGGAGCTAGGAGATATGGGGCCCGCAATGAGTACTGCGCAGAGAAGTCCGAATCAGGACAGAATATCTTGCGACGCGATTTTGGGCATGAAGACGACAGAATCTGGAGATCAAAATATACCAAAGTTGTAGATCTTTCCGGAGGCTACAAGATAGAGTCCAAGTTTGCTTGATTTGGAGTCCGGACGATGGAGATATGATTTTTAGAAGGCGGAGCTGCGAAAAAAGGAAAATTGAGTCCGAGTTGTACACGTTTCGTGCCGACCGGCACAACCCTTGTGCCGATCGGCACCGACCTAGATTGGGTGGAGAACGTCTCCAGGCACCTCCCCACTACATATATGTCTCAAAGGACGTCCCCCTTTGTACGCATTGTCATATAATCAAAGTATTTCGAGTTGAGAGCCAAAAACTTGCGGCGTTACGCCGCCGGTTTCACCATGTAGCATAGTTGTCTAGATTTCTTCTAGTTGGCTAGTTGGAGGAGATGGCTAGGGTTCTAAGAGGAGTCAACCCACGTGGTGAAGCTCTAATTAGGGTCTAGTTAGTCTATGAATTCAATTAGACCAAGGTTCAAGAGCCGGATGTCGTCATCGTCGCGGTAAGTGATTGTGATGATTTTCTATGCGATATATCGATTGACCTATCTTGTGTTCATGCTTGCTTTCGATCTTGTTCTCCTCTATGTCTTTCTTCTTGTTGCAATTTGCTATATTCATGTCGTGCCGACCGGCACAACCCTAGTGCCGATCGGCACCATCCTTGGATGCAACAGAAAGGTGCGTTGTTTATCTTGTCGGTGTTGTTTAGCTATTAGTAGATTAGTTGCCGTCCTAGGATCGCATGTGAAAACTAATTCTATTAGTAGATTAGCTGCCGTCGACAAGGATCGCATATGAAATCTAATAGTGACGCAATGCTAATAGATGCTCACCGTAGTGCCTTTTCCTTTGCCTTATTAGCCGCCGCCGTGACAGGGTCGCAGCAAACAGCTTAGGTGCATGGGTGCGAGACTAGAGGAGATGATAGATTGATGTGCTTCATTGAACTATAGTAGATTACCTTTTGCTATGAACTGCAACTTGTGCTACTGGTGTGTGCTTCATTCATATTCGGCTAAGACTCGTTAGCTTTGTTATTGGCTTTGCAATTCTCTCTTATTTTGTTGTTTCGCTCTCTGTGCCGATCGGCACGGCCGTTGTGCCGATCGGCACAACAACAAATCTCTTCAATTTCTCTCCTGTTCAACGTCATATGCAATTGTGCTTAATGCTTAGGATTAGTTTGATGTGCTTAATAGTAGATTGCTTATGGTTTGCTTGCCGGTCCTTGGATTCGATAAACCTTGGAATACTCTTCTAAGGGAAAAGCTACTACAACTGACCCGTGCGCTTGCGGTCATAAAAGGTGCGCGTATCCCGCGCCAACAAGCTTTTCTGGCGCCGTTGCCGGGGACTGGCAACTCGAACCGTAGGTATTTCTATGAAAATTTTGTTTCAAGCTAACCCTATGATCTATCATATTGCATATACTCTGTTTTCTTTGTTGTGTTCATTGGAAACAGGACGGGAGCAACCGCCGTCAACCCTTCTGCCGACCAGCACAATGTTGATGCCGATCGGCATATGCGAGCTTCGGTGATTCTGCAACAAGAGCTAAGTACTCTTCCCTCTCCTCTAACTTTGTAGCAGTAGGTGCTAACGCTGTTAGTGGCCCAACATTTGCTACTTAGTTCTTCTTTGGTCTTACTTTGCTTGTTTCTTTCGTATCTAAATTAGACTTTGTAGTGCTGCTAAGAGTTCAACCTAGTTTCTTATTCGGTTTGTTTTTGAATAAACAACGTCATGGCGCTATCTTTGTTATCAATAATCAATACTTTGGTGCTCTCATTGATTTTGAAGAAGTGATGAATGTTGCTATTGTTGTATGCTTAGCATGATTCTTGACATGTTTGTTTTCCCCCTTCACTTTACCATGAACTTCACTAAATTCCAGCTCCAAGAATCACTGAGATTAAATTGCTATGCTTTTGACAAAGACCCCACTAGTTATCTTTCATGCACATGATTTAATTTTATATCAATGATCTCTTTGACTCGGGATATTTTTAAAACTATGCTTCATGGTTACATGTCTCTACACCTTGCATTGGTTGTCTTCTATCATGATCACTACCTACCAAAGCCAAATATGCTACACCTATATGATAAACCTGTAGATTGCAACATGTAATTTGGTGAGTTGGGTCAAGTTTGTGTTCTTTAGGTATGAGACTTAGAAGCTGGCCATTCCGTTTGCGTAACTATAACTTGTTTTCTAGCCTTATTCATATTCAGCATTGCCTATTCTACTCTGGAATGTGTGCATACTTCGCTGAATATTCCCACCTGTAAACCCATATTTCTTTTGGTGTTGTCCAATCCTTGTCCACAACCTATGATATGAGTCTCTCGTCAAACCATTGCACTATTCCTATGGTTTTATGCACAAATTATCAAGATATCTTGCTCAAGACGAAGATTTTTCATCACCAAACACCTCTGAAGACTTTCTAAAGCGCAAAGGATCAATTTGAGGCGAAAACGGAGAAAAGTCGGGTCCGCGCCGATCGGCACAAAATCGTGCCGACCGGCACAAAGTACAAAATCAGCAAAAAGCCCCCTGTTATCTTCAGGAATCAAGTATTTGTGTTTCAGATGGTCAAGAAGAAGAAATAAAAGGTTTAACTAGTGCTTTTTCTTTTTCCACTTCCTATATGCTCGAAACGAGCATCGTTTAATCATGGGGGAGATGGATCGTCATCATTCCGAAGCACTAGTTAATGGACTTCAAAGATTGTTGATGAAAGATCAAGATTGTTTATAGTGTTATATCAAGTCGCAAGAGTGGACTTCATAGAAGATTGTGCATAAAACCATCATATTCAAGTAAGTGCATTCAATTGGCTGAGACTCTATCCTTCCAACCATGTACAATCCGATTTTGAGAACTTCGTTTGTGTCTTGAGATCAATTTTTGCCATTTGCACATGTCCACCTTTCTAAAGCGTGTGTTTCCTTTCTTCATCATGTTATTCCAATGGCCTTTTTGACAAGTCTCTGTAAAACCAAGTAGAACTATCTCTTGATTTGACAATATTCTAAGTTACATTGTTTTGTTAGAACATCTTCCCTACCAAGCTACTCATTTATGCCTCCACTAAATACTTGTAGATTAGGGATTTTTCTTGGCTGATTGAGAGACTTGAAAGTTGAGTGCTCATGTGATTTATAGTATGAAGTTTTCAATTCTTGGTCGAGACATGTGTTTTTATAATAGCTTCTCTGATACAATTCCTGAGTTAAAGAGTGATTTGTTCATATACTGTGCATCGATTTTTTATTAAACTATGTGGTTGGTTCTAAGTTAATGGTTGCTGTCTTTGATCTTTGAAACTTATGAGCTGGATAATCAATAGAATACTTAAATGATTAAGCATGGGGGAGATATGTGTCTTGATGATTGTGAACCATATGACATGATTGCAATGCTGATCTTCTATTTAGAGAATTTTCGTGTTTGGATTTGCTCGAGGACGAGCAAAAGCTAAGCATGGGGGTGTTGTTGGCACTCATTATGACCACCTTTTAGTGCCAAATTCTCTTAATATATCTATGATGATTCACCATATTGTATTGATTATTGTCACTAATCATGACGTTTTGCTTCTTTAGTGTCTTTTTGTGTCTTTGTGTCATTTTAGGTGAAATACAACATATAATGCAAACGGGACGAATTATCCATGAAACATGGGTCGAAGCTTTAGCCCGCGGCACCTCAAACACTCCTTGGACGTCCATGAAGCCCAACACGCAAGGCCCAAACACATTTGCTTGGTTTTCAAGTCTTCTAGAAGGCTCACCCAAAATATTCCCAAAATCTGGAGATTTTCGCGGAGTCCAGGATAGCAATATCTTGTGACGAGGATTTGGAGTTCAAGACGACCTCAAATGCAAATCTGTTGAATAACAAAGTTGAAGATCTCGTCGAGTGCTTTCCGGAACACATATGGATGACATTATTTGGACTCCGGAGCTAGGAGATATGGGGCCCGCAATAAGTACTGCGCAGAGAAGTCCGAATCAGGATAGAATATCTTGCAACGTGATTTTGGGCATGAAGACGACAGAATCTGGAGATCAAAATAATACCAAAGTTGTAGATCTTTCCGAGGGCTACAAGATAGAGTCCAAGTTTGCTTGATTTGGAGTCCGGACGATGGAGATATGATTTTTAGAAGGCGGAGCTGCGAAAAAAGGAAAATTGAGTCCGAGTTGTACACGTTTCGTGCCGACCGGCACAATCCTTGTGCCGATCGGCACCGACCTAGATTGGGTGGAGGACGACTCCAGGCACCTCCCCACTACATATATGTCTCAAGGGACGTCCCCCTTTGTACGCATTGTCATATAATCAAAGTATTTCGAGTTGAGAGCCAAAAACTTGCGGCGTTACGCCGCCGGTTTCACCATGTAGCATAGTTGTCTAGATTTCTTCTAGTTGGCTAGTTGGAGGAGATGGCTAGGGTTCTAAGAGGAGTCAACCCACGTGGTGAAGCTCTAATTAGGGTCTAGTTAGTCTATGAATTCAATTAGACCAAGGTTCAAGAGCCGGATGTCGTCATCGTCGCGGTAAGTGATTGTGATGATTTTCTATGCGATATATCGATTGACCTATCTTTTGTTCATGCTTGCTTTCGATCTTGTTCTCCTCTATGTCTTTCTTCTTGTTGCAATTTGCTATATTCATGTCGTGCCGACCGGCACAACCCTAGTGCCGATCGGCACCATCCTTGGATGCAACAGAAAGGTGCGTTGTTTATCTTGTCGGTGTTGTTTAGCTATTAGTAGATTAGTTGCCGTCCTAGGATCGCATGTGAAAACTAATTCTATTAGTAGATTAGCTGCCGTCGACAAGGATCGCATATGAAATCTAATAGTGACGCAATGCTAATAGATGCTCACCGTAGTGCCTTTTCCTTTGCCTTATTAGCCGCCGCCGTGACAGGGTCGCAGCAAACAGCTTAGGTGCATGGGTGCGAGACTAGAGGAGATGATAGATTGATGTGCTTCATTGAACTATAGTAGATTACCTTTTGCTATGAACTGCAACTTGTGCTACTGGTGTGTGCTTCATTCATATTCGGCTAAGACTCGTTAGCTTTGTTATTGGCTTTGCAATTCTCTCTTATTTTGTTGTTTCGCTCTCTGTGCCGATCGGCACAACAACAAATCTCTTCAATTTCTCTCCTGTTCAACGTCATATGCAATTGTGCTTAATGCTTAGGATTAGTTTGATGTGCTTAATAGTAGATTGCTTATGGTTTGCTTGCCGGTCCTTGGATTCGATAAACCTTGGAATACTCTTCTAAGGGAAAAGCTACTACAACTGACCCGTGCGCTTGCGGTCATAAAAGGTGCGCGTATCCCGCGCCAACAGACATCTCCACCGCCCACTTGACGATTCGCCCCGTGGCCTCGCGGTTGCGTAACACCGTCTCCAGCGGGAAACTGGTGACCACCCGGATTGGGTGGTTTTGGAAATAGTGCCGCAGCTTCCTTGACGCTATGAGGACCGCGTAAAGGAGCTTCTGCACTTGAGGGTAGCGCGTCTTGGCGTCGTGCAGTACCTCGCTGACGAAGTAGACAGGGCGTTGCACCATGCGCTTCTTCATTTCGGTGTCGCCCGTACCGATATCGGGCGCGAGAGCTGCGTTGTCCGTCGACGTCGGAGCCGGAGCTCCTGGGTCGGTCGTAGGTGTAGCCCCCGAGCCATCATGCGAAGGCAGTGCTGCAGCCCCCGGGCGAGCCATATTGGTCGTCGACATCGGAGCCAGAGCCCCCGGGTCGGCCGCGGGCGCAGCCCCCGAGCTTTCATGTGAAGGCGGTGCTGCCGCCCCCGGGCGAGCCATACTGTTCGTCGACGTCGGAGCCGGAGCCCCCGGGTCGGCCGCGGGCGCAGCCCCCGAGCTTTCATCTGAAACCGGTGCTGCAGCCCCCGGGCGAGCCATGTCGTTTGACGACGTCGGAGCCGGAGCCCCCGGGTCGGCCGTGGGCGCAGCCCCCGAGCTTTTATCCGAAAGCGGTGCTGCGGCCCCTGGGCGAGCCATGTCGTGTGTCGACGTCGGAGCTGGAGCGTCGAGGACGGCCGTGGGCGCAGCCCCCGAGCCATCGTCCTGATTCGGCGCGGCGCTGATGCGCCGTTTCTTCCGCCGGGAGTCGTCGAGCATGAACTCTTCGCGTTCGGCGACAAGCGCGGCACTGACCACGGCCGGTGTTGCCGCGATGTAGAGTAGGAGCGGCTCCTTGTCCTGGGGTCCGACCAAGACGGGTGCTGAGGAGAGGTAGACCTTGAGTTCTTGAAACGCGGCCTCGGCCTCGGGAGTCCATTGGAAACGGTCCTTCCGCTTCATCAGCTTGAACATGGGTAGGGCGCGCTCGCCGAGCCTTGCGATGAAACGGCCGAGCGCGGCCATGCAGCCTGTCAGCTTCTGGACATCCTTGAGGCGGGTGGGCGGGCGCATGTTCTCGATGGCCTGAATTTTTTCCGGGTTGGCCTCTATCCCCCGGTGCGAAACCAGGAAACCGAGGAGCTTTCCCGCAGGGACACCGAACACACACTTCGCCGGGTTGAGCTTGACCCGCTTGTCGCGTAAGTTGTTGAACGTTTGCTTCAGGTCGGACAGCAGGGTCTCGCTCTTATGCGACTTGATCACGATGTCGTCGACGTAGGCCTCTACGTTCTTCCCGAGTTGCTCATCGAGCGTTTTGCGCATTGCTCGTTGGAACGTAGGGCCCACGTTTTTCAAACCAAAAGGCATGGTCACATAACAATAACACCGCCGGGGTCATGAATGCGGTTTTTTCTTCATCCCCCCTAGCCATGGGAATCTGGTGATACCCGGAATTCGCATATGCGGAGCTTGCCGTTGCTCTTGGGTACGACCACCGGGTTTGCCAACCAGGTGGGGTGTAGGACTTCTCGTATGAAGCCGGCCTCGAGGAGCCGGCGGATCTCCTCCCGGATGAACATCTCTCGTTCCTGGGCTTGGCGCCGAGCTTTTTGCTTCACCGGCCGAGCGGCCGGGTTGACCTTCAACTCATGCTCAATCACCTCCCTTGGTATGCCGGCCATGTCGGACGGCTTCCAAGCGAAGACGTCCGCGTTCTCCCGAAGGAAGGCGACGAGCGCGAGTTCCTATTTGGGGTCGAGCTCGGCCCCGATGGTGACGGTCTTGGAGCCGTCCGCGTTGATGGCGACCTGTTTGGTCTTCACCGGCCCGCCGGCCGTCATCTTGGAGCGCTTGGGGGAGGATTTGAGCGCCTCCGGTACATCACCGAGGTCTGGATCCGCCTCCGCCGCCTTTTCGGCAGCCAGGATCAGCTCGGTGCACGCGATGGCGCTCTTGTAGTCGGCCCGGACGGTGATCACGCCCTTGGGCCCCGGCATCTTCATGGTGAGGTAGGCGTAGTGGTCGCACGCCATGAACTTGCTGAGGGCCGGACGCCCGATGATGGCGTTGTACGGGAGGTCGATGTCCGCCACGTCGAACACCACCTTTTCCGTGCGGAAGTTGTCCTTGGTGCCGAACGTGACCGGGAGCGTGACCCGCCTGAGGGGCTGGGCGCGTCCCGGCAGGACCCCGTGAAAGGGCCTTGAGGGCTCCAGGTCAGCCTTGCTGCCCTGGAGCATCTCGTACACCTTCGGGGTAATGAGGTTGATGCTTGCGCCGCCGTCAACCAGCGTGCGAGCAATCCTCTTGTTGCACACCGTCGGCGCGACGATGAGCGGGAGCCGGCCGTCCGAGTTGTCGGGGCCGACCAGGTCGCTCCGGTCGAAGGTGATCGAAGCATCCGACCACTTGACCGAGCGGGTGGGAATGGTTCCCGCGTTCAGTGCGCACACCTCGCGGCGAAGGAGTTTCACCTGCCGCTTGGTCGTGATGGGCGCGGAGCCGCCGCAAATGACCGCCACGGTGTCCTCGTGATCCTGGAAGAGGAGAGCTTCCTCGTCCTCCTGGGACCCCTTCTCGTTACCCGCGCGTTCCTCTCTGCGCTTCTTGCGCTTCTCCGCGTTGGCGAGGATGTACTTGCACTCCGTCTGGTCATGGAACGTGGAGTCGTGGAACGCGCAGTACTTCCCCGTGGTGGGAGCTTTCTCACCACCTTTGGCCGCCTTCGGAGCCGTAGGAGGCTTACCACCCTTGGCACCCGACGGCGCTGTAGCCAAAACTTCGCCCGCCTTGCGTTTTTTGGCGAGCTTCTTCTTCTGTTTCCGGGACAGAGGACGGTCGTCGTCCTCGTCCTCCTTCTCCGGGTCGGAGTCGTGCCAGGCCTGCGCTTCCTGCCGGCGCGCGCACCGGTCGACCAACCCGAAGAGCTCCACGACGGTTTGGGGCTCGTGGACCCCGAGCTCGCCCAACACGTCCTTGTCGCGCACGCCGTGTGCGAACGCCGATATGACCCGCGCCGGGTCGATGTTGGGGATGGTGTTGCGGACGTGGCTGAACCGCTGCACTTACTTGCGCAGTGGCTCGTCCTTCCGCTGAATGACCTTGTCCAGGTCAATCTGCGTGCCGGGGCGCTTGGCGGTACCCTGGAAATTGACGAGGAAGTCGCGGCACAACCCCTTCCACGACTTCACCGACTCGGGCGGTAGGTTCATGAACCAAGACCGCGCCGAGTCCTTGAGTGCGAGGTGGAAGTAGTTGGCCATCACGTCCTCCGAGCCTCCGGCCGCGCGTACCGCGGTGGAGTAGATCTGCAGGAACTCGGAGGGAGGCGCGGTCCCGTAGTAACGCTCCGGAATATCGGGGCGGAACTTGTTGGGCCACGTCACGACGCGCAGCCTCTTGGAGAGGGCCGTGCACCCACCAGAGTACGCGACGCGACGCCCTTCGCTCTCCGCGCGCCGTCTCCTGTCCGGCGGTGGTGAGGCTGACGAGCCGGATGACGGTGCGCGCGTCGAGCGGGAAGACTGCGCGCGATGCCTTTCGTGGCGTCGCTCCCGAGAGCGCTCGATGCTCATGCGAGCGTCTTCCCCGTCGCGGCGGCGTCCCCCCAGCTTCCGCCGGAGGTCGTCTGGGCCACGACGGGGTGTTGTCACGGAGAAGGAGTAGTCCTCCGTGCCCGTGTGCGTGCGCTCGGTAGGCACGTACGTGGGGCCCTCCGATGAAGAGTTTGCGCGTGAGCGCGACGGACCCGACCTGGATCTCGCCTGACGCCGCGCCGTGTCCACCATCTTCGCGACGTCCCGAAGCCAGGGCCCGGCCGGCGAACCCTCCGCCAGCTCCGGCGGTGGGTTGCGCAGCAGGTCCCTCGCCCGGTCCAGTGCTGCCGGTGGGGTTAGGCTGTCGAAGGAGAGGCGCCGCCCGGGGGCGCGGCGCTGCTCATGCTCGGGTGAGGCGGTCCGTCCGCTGGACGGCCGCAGAGAACCCGTCTGCGAGCGAATGCGGCGCTGGGGCCGCGCGCCCTCCGCCCCTCGGCCGAGCAGGTCGAGGAGGGCGCGAGCCCTTGGCTGCCTTCGCCGTAGGTGGCTGGTCCGCCATGATCTCCTCGTCCACCGACTCCGAAACGGAGCGGCACCGAGGGTGCACGTCCTCGTCGCTAGAGGACTTGCGGCTGTCTCGTCCGGCCATGGCAAGGAGGATCGGACGCGAAGAAGGAACACAGGAACTATGATGCCCCCCTACCTGGCGCGCCAAATGTCGAGGTGTGGAAACCACGGCAAATGGGGGCCTAGCACGGCCTCCCTTTGAGATTCGGAGGGGAGCGAACGGTTCTGAGTGTTGGAATCGCGCACGAGAGAAAGGAGGAACACAAGCAGTTTACCCAGGTTCGGGCCACCAGAGGTGTAAAACCCTACGTCCTGCTTGTCTGGTATTGCTCAAGTGTTGTGTGTTGGTTTCATGTACAAGGCACTCCCTTTTATAGTGCAAGGAGAGGCCAGACCCGTTCATGGGGCGTTAGGAGGGCGCCGGCTGGCCGCCCTTCTTCGCCCGAGATGCCGCGTCTTTTCTAATGTCAGCGGGCTTCGCTCGTCCTGCCTTCATTGTTCGATTGACTCCCGTCGTCTTGTCTTGTCGTTCGTACAGCACGCGCGCAGCAGCCGGCGTGGTGAGGCGCGGAAAGGAGCCAGATGCACCGGACGGCCCTCGGTTCGTGCGACGCGCCGTACGGCAGCAGGCGGCGCTCGTCAGCCCACGCCCCCCTGCCAGCCGAACAGTGCGCTACAGGGCTACGACTGGTTCGGTCACGTCCATCAGTCGCGGCCCTGCGTGACGCGCACGCGCATTGAAGTCCAGCGACCCGCCTGCGCGGCCGCGCGGGCTGTCGCTGGCAGGAGGGACCTCTCTGCGCGGATTCCCCACGCCCCGGATCCGCGCGCATGGTAGCCGCACGAAATCCCGGGGCGTTTCGTCGTGCCGCGGCGCTATTAAGGCGCCGCGAACGGCCGTCGCCACGCGCCGGGCCCCCACAGGCTCGCGGGGTCCCGCCCTTATCCGCGTCCCGCAGCGGGTCGCGGGAGCGACAGGGCGTAGCCACGTGGCAACGCCGGGTGGCTCGCGGCCGCAAGCCGTCCGGGAGCCCATCGCTCCGTGCTAGCCTGCTGGGCCGTCTCGGCCCATTTGGCGCGTGGTTGTCTTTCCCGGTCCAAGACGGACTCAGTCTGGCCTTTTAACCGGGGGAGTGGGGATCCTGGTTCCCAGTACACCGACACTCTGCATTTCCCTTCGTACGGTGTGGTGTTTTCTTAGTTCTGATTGAGCAGAGACTCCCAAATTATTCTTCCTGGATGAATAAGTAAGAAGAATTGTTCCAAATGACACGATGCAGCTGACTGGCGGAGGCAGCGCCGTGGCTGTGAACTGGTGACTAGGCACGAAAAATAGCAAACCAACATTGCAGCATGCACCGAGTATTCAGTCCAATCGCTAAGCAAATCTACGCATGCTTTTCAATATACAGTCTGTAGCACTTTTGTCCACGCTTTGCAGCCGTGGTTCATTCTACTGACCATCCTAAACTTCTTCACTGAATTTGGAAACGGGCCCTTGAGCTTCATTCACATGGTCCTTTCCCTTCTCGGCCACATTGATGATATATCAGGAAAATTTGAGTTTCCCGTGGCATTGAAGTGCGGGGGCGCATCGCAATTTCCTTGTGGAAGTTTACCCAAGTTGTCTACTGCCGACTGATTTGTCCAAAGGGGAAATACAAAGTTGTTATTTTAGTCTGGCTGAAGCATAGCCCATATATGACGTTCATGACATGCTTTATCTGTCCATGCTCACTAGTTACATTGCTGCATCCGAGATCCCAGCATAAATCTTGCTTCGGTCCCGCCCATATAAAGTTGAAGTGCATGCAATCCACTTCATTTGCAGAGAAATATTGCCCGATCTGGCCATCACTCACTGCAAGGAGGATTGCATCCGCTTCAACTTTACATGGGTGGACCCGACAGAAGCATGATTTATGTTGGGGTCCTAGATGCAGCCATGTACTAGGTGAGCATGAACATGTCATCACGTCTATGCATGAGCTCTGCTGCAGCCAGACTAAATAACAGCGGCTACCTGGTTAAGATCAATGCTGCCATGATAAAATTTACCAAATTCTCACGAAAATTGTCACGATGGAACACAGGAACAAGCACTCCCCGGTCACCACGAAAGTTAGACAATTGTGTATCGGAGAAAAGAAAAAAGAATAGTCTCATCTAAACTGAACCTGGATTACTCCTAGGCTCACTAGCCCAATTGTATACTCCATCTCACCAAGAAGTCGTTGCCGTCGACGATCAGCGGCGCAGATTGGCCCGGGCAATGGCGAGTCCAGTGCGTCCGCCGCGGAGTCGCAAGGAGCCCGAGAGGAGGCGTTGCACGGTGGCCGATTGGGTAGCTGCAGGATTTGATCAGCAGCGAGAGCAGTAGAATCGATCGTAGGTGGGAGCAGAGGAGACAGTCGGCCTTTCTTTTGCGCTTCTGTGGAGCACCTCGGCGACCTTCTGCGACGTCTCCGTTGTCGGTAAGCAAGGCCGTGCCGATGCCCACTGTCAACTGATACGGTACCCATGGGTGTGAGCTGTCGTTGGAAGAAAAAATATTTTAGGCCCCGTTCGGTTCAAATAATAGGGCTCTAAAATTCACTGTAGAGGTCACATCAATACTTCCGGCACGATTTATGTGTACTAAACAAAGTCAAATCACAAAACTAAGTCCAGAACCCCCCTCTATTTTGCGAGACGAACGTAATGAGGGTAATTAAGCGGCGATTAGACGATGGTTACTGTAGCATCACTGTGTCAAAACATTGCTTAATTAGGCTCGTTAGATTCGTCTCGAAAAATAACGCCCATCTGCAAAAAGGTTTTGTAATTAAATTTTATTTAGTACCCTTAAATCATAAGATTCTTTTTACTTTAGAGGGGTAAACTTTAGAGGGCACTTTAGAGGGTGGAAACGAACGCCACCTTAGCAAGTTGGAACTGGGAGCAAGTAGTTGCTCCGCTCCAGATTTCTGTGCACAGCATGATGGGGAGCGATTCCTCAAGTCGAAAATGTGATTCTAGGAACCGATGGAACGAAACGGTACACTATGGAAGGGCTTAGGATGATGGTTCTTTCTAGCTAGGCAGGTGACTGATCTTTTGCTGGGAAATTCAAATTTTCCTGTTACCACAGCTTGACAAACTTTCCTGACATCAACGTGGCCAAGTATGGTACTACTAGGAAGGACTAGATGGATGGCACTCAAAGCAGGTGGCATTTTCTAATTTCAGTGAAGCATTTCAGGGTGGTGGTTCATTCTAGGCAGTGGACTGATTTTTTTGCTTTTGTGAAAGGTCCAGTACTAGCTCACCGTGGGCGGGCAACAATCTGGAACTCTAGAAAGGGGTAGGTGGTCTCATGTTCTCAGTGCAGAGAATGTTGCCCGATTTGGCCATCAGACCACACACTACAAGTAGGATCGCATACTACACTTCAACTTTACGGACACGACAGAAGCATGATTTAGGAGTATTTTGGGATCCTAGAAGCAGCAATGTACTAGTACTAGGTGAGCATGAACAGACTAAATAACGAGCATAACAGACAATTACCCAGATTAAGATCAATCCTGTCATGATAAGATAAACCCAGATTCTACACGAAAATTGTCACGATGGAACGAACACACGAACAAGCAGTCACCACGAACGAACAGGAACAAGCAGATAGTCACCACGAAAGTCGACGATTGTACCGGAGGGAAGAGAAAACGATTAGTCTCATCTGAGCTAGACCTGGATGGATCACTAGCAAACTATCTGACCAAGAAGTCGGAGCCGTCGACGATCAGCGGCGCGGATGGCCCGAGCAGCAGCGAGTCCAGCGCGTCCGGCGCGTCAGCGCCACCGCCACGCCCCGCCGAGTCCTTGTTGCCGCCGACGCGCGGGTCATCGTTGTTGTCGACGAGTTGCAGCAGCGGTCGATGCAGCGGGGTCGGCGGGTACTCCTTCACCGGCCGCTCCCGGCGCACCAGGAACACGTTGTTCTTGTCGTCGCCGGGCTTGCCGTCGTCGTCGTCGACGACGACGGCGACGGGCTGAAGCTGCTCCGGGGGCTGTTGCTGCTGCTGCTGCTGCAGCCGGTGCAGCTGGAGCACGTCGCGGTGCCTGCTTGCGTGCTCCGACGCCTTGAACGTGGGGCTCGCCGCCGGCCGGTACTCCGGCAGCAGCCGCCCCTGCCTGTAGCGCACGCCGCAGGCGTTGCAGAGGGTGTGGCGGCCCATGGGCCCCTCCCTCCACTGCGGCGTCGACGTCGTGCCGCAGTGCTGGCACCGTTGCCCCGTGTTGCGGGGCCGCCACTTCTTCAACGACGGCTTCTTCTTCTTCACCAGGTACACCACCGGCGACGGCGGCGGGGACTCCTTCCTCGCGGGCCGCCTCTCCCGCGTCGGCGGCTTCCTTGGCAGGTACACGTCCTGCAGCGGCGCCTGGCGCTGCCAGATCGGGCTGTCCGGGGAGGAGTCCGAGGCCGGGCTCTCCGGCGCCGGCGCCGGAGGCGGCGGCGGCGGCGTCACAACGGCCTTCTTCGCCGTCGGAGGGCTGAGCACCGCCTCCCGCAGCGCGCCGGCGGCCCGGAGCCGGACGCCGCAGGCGTTGCAGAGCGTGCTGCGCCCATTCGGCCCCGACCTCCACTGCGGCGTCTCCACCGAGCCGCACTGCACGCACATCCTCGCCCTCTTCGCCGGCTTCTCCATGTCCGGCGGCGCGGCGGCGGCGGCGGCGGCGGCGCCGAGATCAGGCGGCGAGGGCGCCAGCAAGCCCAACACGGGCTGGCGTTGGGGGCGGGGAGACCCCGCCTTCCCCGCCGCCGGCTTCTTCTTCTTCGCCGGCGGCTTCTTCGCCTTCACCGGCGGGGGAACGGGCAGCCGGAAGGCCAACCAGCCGGCCGGCCTCGGGCGGGGGAGCTGGCGACCGGTGCGCGCCTTGCGGCGGACGCCGGCGTCCATGCGGGAGACGGCGTCCCGCAGGGGCAGCGCGACCGGGAGGCCGAGGACGAAGGGGAGGGGGCCCTCCGGCTGCCCCTCCTCCGCCCCGCCACCGGCTGCGGCGGCGGCGGCGGACGACATGCCTCAGGTTGCCGTAAATCGCCGGGAACTTGGACCTAATCCTCGCGGCTGCGCAGCTAGACCTTAAAAAAAAAAATGCTATCTTTAGCAGGCAGGAGCGTCCCGAGCTAGATGAGATACGGACCGATCTTCCCAACCACCGAAAGTACCCAGAGAGAATTGAATCGATACCCGTACCTCTATTCCGTCGCCATGGACGGAAGGGCGAACGAGCGGCGGCCGGCGTCAGCAGCAGGCCAGAGGAAAGAGAGTTGCGAAAGAGAGATGACGAGTCATTCCAATTTTTTTCTTCCCCCTTATTTCCTCTTCCTCGAGGGAGTGTCACGGAAAACAGCAAAACTTTTCACGATTTCCGGCGTGCGTGTCTGGGTGCCGAAACTGAAGCTACGCTCTTCTCGTGCCCCGGTCTACAGCTTCCGTCCGCAAAACTGACGTGGGATACGTATGAGCTGTCGAGTGACGGAATTTCTGTACTCTAGTGTAACAAGATGCAATTTCCAGCTCTAACATTCATGGCACTACTTCATGTCAGCAAGAGCAGTAGAAATTCTAGAGTCAACTCTAGAAGAGTTTTTGCTATTCCCACCCTGTTTCTTTTTTACATCAAGAAAATAGTAAGAAGTACTGCTAGTATATAATTATTTGGCATCAAGAAAAGAGTAAGAAGTACTAGTATATAATTATATGACATCAAGAAAAGAGTAAGAAGTACTAGTATATAATTATTCGACATAAAAAAAGAGTAAGAAGTACTAGTATTAATTACTTTTACACATTTTTAAATGGAAATTATACTATTTTCTTTCATAATATCAATTGGCAAAACGATGTGGCTCTCTATTTGGGTTTGAATTGATTATTTCATGTTCTATGTGTTATTTTCATAAGTTGCTAGTATAGTTTTACTTTTCAGCAAAAGTTTTCTATAAAGAAATCACAAGATTTACTCAATAACTTTCCGCAAAGTTTATCTAAATTTTTAGAGACAAAACAAGAAAGAAGAGATAGAGAGAGGAGCACGAGAAGTTGAATAAATCTAGAAGAGGAAACATCTCGATTCTCCTATCCTCAGATCTAGAGGGGAAAACTCTCCGTTCCACGAACCAAAGCTAGAGATGGCATAAAAAGTTAGAGACGACTTACCTAGAGCAAGACGGAGGAGCACGAACATCTGGATTCACCCTAGCAACGGGTAGGGTGGGGCCAGGGGAACGGGGAAGGAGCACGAACAAAAGGCTTCTAAAAGGAAAACGCAAGATTTATTGAATAATTCTCCGCAAAGTTTTTTAAATAAAGAAGTGATAGAAGGAGGAGCACGAGAAGTTGAAAAAATCTGGAGGGGAAAACATGTGGATCATCATATCCTTAGATCTATAAGGGAAACACTCTTTGTTCCACGAGCAAATCTAGAGAAGGCAAAAAATGTTAGATACAACAAACCTGGAGCGAGAGGGAGGAGCACGGACATCTTGATTCGCGGGGTCGGGGGAGCCGGAACCATCCCCGCCTCGCCAGTTCGTCTTCGTCCCCAATCGCCCGCCCGCCCCATCCCAGCCCCGACGGATCCGTGAATTCCGATGGGGGCCCGTGGGAGGCGGCTGACATGGCGTAGTGGAGAGCCAGAGCCTCGATGGGCAGCCGTGTGGGACGGACTCAACGGCGGCGGCGTGACACAGACTTGACGGCGAGCGGGCCGACATCTTCTTGTGCTGCGGGATCGAGAGAGGAGCGAGAAGAGTGACCGAGGAAGAGAAGAGATGACGACGGGAGAAAGAGAGCGAGAGGGGCGAGAGAGAGGAGAGATGGCGGCGCAAGAGAGGAGAGAATGAGGGGTAGGTTTTGTGTGGGTGAGAGAGGGGAATTTATATACGTCGCTCTTCCGTCTTTGTCGGATGGATGGGTCGTCGATTTGAAGATGGGCCGCATATACTTGAAGGTAGGCCGCATATCGGTTCCTCGTGGAGGCCCACGATGAAGATCCAATCCCCATTCCGTCACCGTCCTCGCCCCGCTAACAGACAATGAGCCGCCCCGTTAGCCATGCGGTACAAAATCGAGCCCCATCCCCGCCACGACCGGGTCAGGTTCCCACAAGGACTCCGTCTCAATGGGGAAACTACCAGGCCTAATCTGGATCCTCCTACCCTAAAATGTAGAGGGGGGAACACCCTGATTTCCGTTCCACGAGCAAATCTAGGGAGATAGAGTGAGAGGTGGGGCGGTGCGACGTTGAGGGGGAAGGGTGAAAGGGGGCTCGTGCGCTGACTGAAAATAGAGGGGGATGGTGAGCCTGCCAGCTAGTCCGAGGATGGGATTGGGAACGGGGAGTGGGAGGAGTGGGGCAGCATTTGATGTGTTGGGTGGGGTGGCGTAGGAAGGTGGAGAGAGATTGACAGAAACTCTAAGAAAATGTACTTGACTCGTGTCGGTCCTATACGTTAGTTAAGCTGGTAAGCTGATTTGCGGAAATGGGCAAAAGGCATTTTCTTGCCCGTTTAGGAATGCCGTTGGATTCCGCTTGAGACACACACTAAAAAAGGAAAAACTGGCTCGCATGTTTTGGCTAGCCGTGCTAAGCTAACTTTTTTCACGTCTCCAACTAGTTAAGCCAACCAAGCCAACTCATTAGCAAAACGAGACAAGGCGGGGCCAAGCTGGCTCTGACATCTAACCCTTGCCACTGTGGTCATATAGAAAGAACCATTTGTTTGCTACACTGTGGTCATATAGAACCTAGATGCCCCTTTCTTACTTTTCTTTTTAACATTAAGTTGAAACTTTTGGGTCTAAAAATTTGAACTTGGTATGTGAATGCTTCATAACTTTTTTCAAAATCGTGAAATATTTCATGACTTGAAACATTCCTTGAATGTGGTATCTGAAATGTTTCATGACTTTTCGAAAAAAAAAGAAAAAAAAGAAATGTTTCATGACTTGAAGATTTTGGAATGGAACCATTTTGTAAATTGGAACTTTTGGAGTTGATATTGTACATTGCTTGGAACTATAAAATTCTCTGCAAAAGATCAGCTTAAACATTAATTGACATGAAACTGTTGACTCGGAACTACTCCCTCCAGTATAAAAAAAACTGTGCAAAAGATCGGCTTAAACGACGGGCGCGTTCGGCAGCCGGAAAAGCCTCCGGCTGCTGCTGATGCTGCTGCTACAGTATGCGCGTTGCTACAGTGTCCATTTCCTCCGCTACAGTGTTCTCTCTCACTATTCAAACTGCAACTGCAACTGCATCCTCCAACCGAACACCCCGGACGGTTTTTTTTGATACTAGAGGGAGTATTTGTTTGTTCATTTGATATCCTCCGCTTGTTTTTCTGTTTCTTTATGAAAAGGAACGCAAGAAAGCAAGAAGCGACGGTGATTCGCTGTCGCTGCAAAATCGCGCGTGCAAACTAGTCGCTGCCTTGAGAGGATCGAGATTCGAGACACGGTGAGAAGCGGGTTGTAACAATTTCTTGATTTCTCTGAACTGCAGCTGATTTCCATCCTGTCACTAGCAAGGCCTCGCTTCGACAGCAATACCAGACCCTGTTGGAATTTTTTTTTTTTTGACTGTCAACGGGGGGGATTTTAAATCCCCACCTGATTTCCATTAAAATTTAATGGTAGCCCAAGTCGGCTCGGTACATGTATAGAGTAGGTTTTACATGGACCCTGTTGGAATTGAATTCTCTAATGTAAAGATCATGTGACCTTTTTTCTGTGTATTTGGAAGGTCAGAAAATAATGTTTGAAACATGCCATATCGGTTGGGTCATTAAGAGTTCGATCAGTGCGGAACCCCAAAGCAGCACCAGACACTGGGAAACCCGACAGTTTCCACGATCAGGGGTGGAGTTTGACTTGTATTTAACAACTCAGGGGGCAAATAAGAGAAGAACAGAGGAAATAGTTAGACGTCATGGTACCCACAATGGTCCTACCTAGTAAGCGAGATGAACGCACAATGCACAATAGGAAACTAACTTCATTATGCTGATCGCAGATGTATAAAATGAGGCTACATCAAAGAGTTCTCTAAGACCAAAATTGCATCGCAGTATCAAGGGAAGCCTGAAAATAGTTGCAGGTTACCTCCAACCCGGCCTTACTGCAAAGCGCACTCCCTCTAGATGTACATCAATGGCAAATCATAACTATTGTCACATAGAGTTCTGTCCTATATCATTTCCACAGCTGAACGTAGCAAGTGCCAAAAAGGGTAGCAGAACCATCAGGCGTACAGCTGAACAAGATCATTCTCAAAGGTCTTCCGGATCACCTCCCTCTTCAGCTTGAGGGCAGCAGTGACAAGGCCCGACTCGGGTGTCCATGGCTCCGCTACCAGTTTGATTTTTCCTGGGATCTCAAACTTCTCAAGTCGCACTTGCTTTGCAGCCTGAAGAAAACCAAGTGCATGTCAGCGCAATCAGAATTGTTGTCTTAACAGCACAAAGGATTGGTCTTACGCATGATACTGATCACCATGAATAGAAAACACAAACCTGAGCTAAGGATCCAAACACTTCTTTGACAGCCTCTTGCTTCTGGCACAAATCTGAGAAATCACTGTATTTAACTCCTTGCTGCGAGGCCCACTTTTCAAGCTCATTGCGTGCAGGTACCACAAGAGCAACACAGTAACTATGGAAAGGATCAGCATGAATCATGATGTTATCAACATATGGGCTCACACTCAAAGCAGCCTCCACCTGTAATTGTCCAATAAGTTAAGTTTAAGAAGAGCAATCAACAGTCTAACTCAGAACAATAATATTTCGTACCTTTCCGAGAGATACATATTCACCATGTTGAAGCTTCACAATATCTTTCTTACGGTCAATGATTTCAAGGCAGCCATCAGGATGGAAACGTCCGATGTCACCAGAATAGAACCAACGCATACCTTTTTCATCATCCTTCACAGGACATATGCAATGTATTAAACATAACATTATCAGCAAAATTATCGAACCTGCGAATATATTGGTAGCAGAATACCTTGTACACTTCATCTGTTTTAGTTTCATTCTTGAAATAGCCTTTAGTTACATTCGGACCCCCAATGACAATTTCTCCCCGAGGCATGGGTGAATCAGTTGTTAAGTATCCACCTTCCGGCCAATCAATCAACTGAAAATATAGTTTTCACTTTTCAGTATATCCGGAAATGTGTGAGGCCAACAGTACATGCTGACTAACCAATCACACGAATTAATCAGATACAGAAAAAAAAAATCCCAAATGCAACACGTGAGTTTGTGAATAATCTTGAAGATCAGAGAGCAACTTAATCCTCTAACAGATCTTCAATGCACAATCCTTGTTAAGTATAAAAATTTATGAAACACGCCCATATAAACCACATGACAGGAGTAAAACAACTTTGCCACCTGAAAAAAGAAGATCCGCCTAGGAATATGGCTAAGACAATAAGCTAACCTTAATGTACGAACAAGGTAGTGGAGCACCAACACGGCCAACAGATGGGTCATCATATTCAGAAAATGTTCCTCCAGCACAAGTTTCAGTCAGACCATACCCTTGTCCTATTGGAGCCCTGAAATGGCATAAGCCTGTCAATTTCGGACTGTAAACACGATGAAACGGGCATACATGATTTTAGTGCACATGTACAAATGGTAAACTAGGATGATCAAGATGACTGCCATCACACAACAAGAAAAGGGATAGCATATAATCTTACCCAAGGCATATGTTGATAAATCTCTGAGTATCTTCAGAGAGAGGTGCCCCGCCTGAAAGTACAAAGCGAATCTTTCCTCCCAAAACTGCACGCACCTTGCCAAACACAAGCTTATCCCACAAGAGTTTCTCTAATCCCCAGGCACCAAGCCAACTTCCATTGATTGCAGCGAGCCGGCGGTTATATGCAACGTCAAATAATTTCTTTGCTACACCCCCTTTTGTATCCACCTAATGCCATTTCAACATGAAAAGAAGCAGTCAATAAACAATGAACACTGGATCAAAACAGACATAAAGGACCAACAGTCTGTTTTAAACAGACATAAAGGAACTTACCTTTTTCCTCACACCATCACGAACTCGGTCAAGTATAGCAGGAACAGCAGTCATTAGTGTTGGCTTCAGTGCAGAAGCATCACCTAGAGTTCCTCTTTTTACTTTGTTTGATGTATCAGTCAGAGTCAAAGGTGACCCATACCCTATGGAGGCTCCCACAGCAGCCATAAGTGCCTACAAAACCATTTTCTGAAACAGTGAATAAAGATAAATAAAATAATAACGTGACTAGATTCAGATGCCTTTTGAGAGCTACCTCAGCTGCTAACTCAAGAATGTGTGCAAGTGGAAGGTAGGCCAAATAGATATCTTTTTTGCCAAGTTCAGGGACGATGGTCATAACTGCTGAGAGTGTAGCCAAGACATTGCGGTGGGTCATCATAACTCCCTGCAAATATTTGAGATACATGCTACTTCATCGACAGATGCTATAAGAACAGAAATGGCACTTCCGTTTGAAGTAATGCATATTGCATATCATTAAGTGCCTTCCTACAAAAGGTCTAGCAAGTAAGAAAGGAAATATTGCTGCGGAAAGAACAAGGACAAGTTAGGCAAACCTTGGGCAACCCGGTGCTACCACTCGTATACATTATCACAGCAACATCAGATGGGAGAGGCATGTTTGCATCAACAGGTGCTTCATTTCCTAGTCTATCCACTTCCTCAAATGACTCAATTACCCAGCTAGTGCTGTTTCGAGCTAGAGAAACTTCAGCTGAGATTCCTTCCTCATTGATATAGACAACACGTTTAACAGTGTCAAGTTGCCCACTTATATCAATCAACTTTTTCAGTTCCTTCTGACCACAAACTACAGTGGTGACCTCAGTCTGGAGAGCAAAAGGAAAAAGTAGCCAAACATAAAAACATAAAGATCGCAGATTGGTGCCAATTAATTAGATGCAACTGGTGCAAAACGGTAATACTTTGTTTTTTGAAGTAATACAGTAGGAGAGGCTCCACTGCTCTTTATTAAATAAAAGGAACTAACAAGCACTAACTGTAAAGAAAACATGAGACACAAGTGACTGTACTGACCTCATTTAGCGAGTGGCATAATGCTTCTTCTCCCAGGGAGGCATATATTGTGACAACAGTAATATTTTGTCTGAAGCATGCCTTGAAAATACAAAAACTATAACTCAGAACTTGAGGGTGCCAGGATCGATGTAGCACATTACTAAGAAATTTGAAAATGAAGCGAGGGTGAAACTGGTTAAAAAAAAAATAATAATGATACCGATAAACACACATCAGGCACACTGTTCCTGCTAAATACCCCATCAGGCACTATGTTCTTTTATGCCAATGCATGTTCAATAATAAAAACAGGTAGGCGTATGAAGGTAGCAAACAAAGTAATATATTGATATACTGACACATGCATAAAATTATTATAAAAATGACAAATCATACATACATTTGTGTCCTCTGACTTTACATGATAATGCTAGGGGAAACTATAAATGGTGTTAGGAAATCATTTTACTACTTGAATAATAACAATTGCCAAATTACAAAGTGACCTACAGTGTAGTCCTTTTGGGTGCAATAATTTTTTTTAGTGCAAAGTTCATCTATAAATCACACCGCTATGCTATTACTCCACAGTTAAGGAGTTCAGAAACAGTACAAGTATCACACTGAAGAGAAATAAAATATCCAACATTAGTCTATCTGTAGGAAGTGACACATCCGTGCTGCGTAGGATGAAAGAGGAGGGTACCTGCAATGCAATCTGCCACTCGGCCCGTGTCTCAGCAAAAATAGCAACACGCTCACCCTTCTGGTGGCCGAGTCGAACTAGTCCAGATGAAAAGTTGCAAACGCTCTTGAAGGCCTCAGCATAGCATTTCCATTCATATTCGCCCAGATGAAGCTTCTCAAATGACCTCCCGCCAGGCCCTGATTCAGTTCCCCTCGAAATGAGCTTCCTGGTGCCAAGGAGCGGCATGTCGACATACTCCTTGCAAGACTGTTCGAACAGCTCAGCAAGCGTAGTCACCCCCTCCCAGTGTGTTTCAACAGGCTCTTCGAATCGATAGTTACGGATCGCGCATCCAGGCTCTCCGCCAACCTCAACTGGCACCCCCCTCTTCCTTTCCCCATTCCTCCTCTTGCGGAGCAGCAGGGAGACCGCGACGGGGACAAGAAAGCCAACAAAATAAGGATTCATACTTCTGTAAGAGCAGTCTTACAGCTATACTGGCTTTTGGGAGGTGAACGACAGATTCATATACGCCCCGAAGAAACAAACCTGCAGGAAAGTAACTTTATGAGGTAAAAAGGCTTCTAACTTTGTGTTCCAAAAAGTAACAAAGTAACAATACCTAAAAGAATTTGATTATACAGAAGAAAATGAGCCTAGCAACCAACCAAAAAAGAACAGCACTTTCCGCAAAGCTACCCAGAGAAAGACAATATTTAGCTGCTGGCACATGACTACCATCCATCCCCATCTTAGGTATACGTACTCCTCCCTCATCCTAATGAATACAGACGTTCCTCCACTATGCTCAAGCGCAGCAACGGAAAACAAGAAGGTGACCATGCCAACTAGTTCAATTCGTGCGACTCAATCTTCGTTCACAGGATTACACAGTAGGACATGCATCCTAACTTCCTCTTTAATGAAATACTCCGTACATGCTAAAAGGCATGTTCTCGAAAAAGGGCATGCATCCTAAAAGACAGACGACGCATGTAGCAAATAGAATCGAACAAAACACGACGAGATCCCACTCGGCTCACTCGAGGTCCTCTATGGAAGTCAGATCGCCCCATCCCATACGCCCAATCACACCGTCTCCCTGGAGAGCAGTTGAAACAGCAACAGAAATGAGAGAGGGTGAGCGACCAGCGCGCGCATACCTCGGCGCGAGGGCGTCTCGGAGCTCCGCGAAGGGGCTTGGTGGGGTTGGAAGGCGGCGGCGGAGGAGGATGACGCCGCGGCGGCAGAGGCGAGAGGCTTGGCTGGCTCTCGCCACTTGCGTCCCTCTCTCCCAGTCTCCCGTGGCGTCGTGGCGTGCGTTTGCGGCTGGCTGCTGTCAAACGGCCTGGCCCCACCAATCCCTTCGTGATCTGAGCTTGTTAGGCGGGCCCAGGCCGAACACCGGCCCAGTAGTTTGGGCCGAGTAGATGGGTTCTTCCTTTAAACCTTTAATTTCCTCTTTTGAAGGAAGCGCAGATTTGCACTTCTCGTATCTGACAAATAGTGTGCAGCTGCCGTCGAGGTTGATGACACGAGATGAAAACATGGCAGAGGGGTAGCTGGTAGAAAATATTTTGTGTATTTGAGCCCTTTTTCTACCTACATTGCATGATACAGTACAGGCCGAAGAGTCTGAGATATCAGTATGTACGAAGAACACAACTGTAGGAGCTGATCATCTCAAAGGGGAAAAGAAAGGGAAACCAAACAATTTTGAATGTTATGAATGCTGTGGAGATGAAATTCAATTCTACATACTCGGTGTACATCCAAAATTGATTATTAGCCAGGTAGCAGCCCTTCCGTGGCATACAAAAAAATTTGCTTCACTAGACTGGTGTGTCCCTACAGCACCTCACACAAGGAATATATGCTACTATGAAGTATCGAAGATTACAATAATTTAGGGCCATGTGTTGTAATGTATGTACATTATACAGTGGATAGCTGCTATATAAGGGTCCAAATGTTACAATAATTTCTGGTGCCTACAGCATCTATAGATGGGATTGTGTTCACCAACTTTTGGGTGTAGTAATAATCAATGAATGGCACTACCAAAATTTCAACCCGAGGCAGCCGCGACCCGTTCCCTGTCGGCGCCCTCCTCTTTGTCGAACTCCTCTATCAACTCCCGTTGCCGTTGTGTTACCTCCCTGCAAACAGTTAAGTTTTTTATACTAAGCTTTTGTTTGATAGGAAAATTAGGAAAGTCGTAAATTGAATAAACTAAGAATGAAGAGGTAATTTGCTGGAAATGCGTACGTTGGAACTCTGATGTTGAAGTGAACATACTGATTCCCAAATGACGAGGAATTCCTCATCTTTATTCCTGCAAACATAAAAACTTACAAGTGTTAGTTACTATACCAACATCAATATGAAAAGGGCGAACGAAAAATTATATCTATTATCTACTAGCACTAATCACTTTCTTCAGTTGTTAAAGGGAAAAAAAGGCAGAGTGACTGCTGAACTAATCTGAGAATCCATAGAAAGGGCTCTATGATAACTCTAAAAACCACCAACCTTTGCCCCGAAGGACAACCTTCTCTCCTGGTTGGGTACCTTGGCGAACCTGGGCATAGAATATCACAAGTAAAGCTTTATGACATCCAGTAAAGCTATCCTGCAGCAATTGGCCAGCAACACGCAGGAAGAATGTGAAACTTCACAAGAATTAACACATACCTTGACTGAAACATTTCCAGTAAGGGTTGGTACTGAAACAGTTCCACCTAGGACAGCCTGCAGATGAAGCAGTATTCAAGCTTTTCATCATCAACAACAACAACAACAAAGCCTTTTTATCCCAAGCAAGTTGGGGTAGGCTAATATTCAAGCTTTTCATCATCTATGAAAAATATCTGTTCTACAATAGTTATCCGTCGAAAGCTCAAAAACCCAAACTCATGACAGTGCTCATGTGCGCCTCATAAAAAAATCAAAATGCTCTCCGTCGTTGCATTCTGGGCTCATACCCATGCCCTCTACCATTGTCACACCCTTACACCAATAAGCCTACACACCTATCCCTACCAGACTGCAACCACAACACCATGGGCTTGTGCACATGTTTACAGGTTATTAGATCAGCAGACAGGCTCTCGGATGATGGTGTCAACTAGTGTCTACAGGATTCAGGAGGCTTCGCAGGAGCCGGGGGGGGGGGGGGGGGGTGGAATGTCTGCTCCTCTTGCCGGTAGGTCACTCAGGCCCTATGATTTAGGGGTGTGAGGAAAGGGATGGAGAAAGAGCAGGAAAACAAAGAGATGTCTCAAAGAAAGGTGATTTTGAACATTCAGTGTGGGATCGGATGAGCAGAATGTATATAAGCACTTTATAGTACTTCTAACTGTTATATCCAATTTCGTCTTTAAAAAAATTAATGCCAGTTAAATTATGAATCTCTTCTACAAAATAGCCATGGATAGGAGCGAGCGGAAGAAAGCAATCCACGTGCCGGAACCTTGATCTGTCCCCCCCCCCCCCCCCCCCCCCCTTCCCCTTTTCTTTACCTAACCCTTTGGTTTTCTACTTTTTCACCCCCTTCTTCCTCTTTTCTTTGTCTTTTTACTCTATGTTTCTTGTCCTTTCTTCTTTGTTGTTTGTCTCTCTTGTGGGTTCCTAGAGGTTTCATCTCTAGCCTACCCCCAACTTGCTTGGGATAAAAAGGCTTAGTTGTTGTTGTTGCTCTACAGAATAGAGAAGGATTCCTTCTTTCGTACTGCTATTCATGTGCATTTTTGCATCTTATCAGAAAAAAAAAAATGAAATTTGCATACTGTCCGTATAAACTTTGATCAGAACACCAACCAACAAAAAGGTAAGTTACTATAAAGATAGACAACCTGGGCAATGCTTAGAACAGCATCAACATGCACATGGTTGCCTTCTCTACGAAAGATAGGATCCTCTTTAACCTGTAATAAGAAAATGAATTTAAGTTCACTTTTTTCTTGGAAGACTTTGCATTATACTGATTCAACTGAGACCAAGAGAACCTTGATAGTGACATAAAGGTCGCCAGGTTTATTACGCTCAGCATCTGCGCCACCCTTACCGAAAACCTTCATGGTGTCGTTATCATCAATTCCTGAAGAAGGTTTTCAGTTATCAAATATGCATGTACTGCAATGTCCATTCCACAACAAAAGCTTAAGATCACAAACTTAGCGGAAAGAGTCGAACATTAACCGAAAAGGCAGAAAAGCAGCACGATTCAGTATTTCAGTAGCCCTATACGAGTACTTCATAACAGGCTAGCTATTTGCTTACTAGTAATACCATAAATATAGGCTAGTTATAAAGTTACTGTCATACTAGCAAATCTACCAGAAAACAAGAAGATATGCGCATAATGTGTTGCATATTCAACAGAACATTCAAACCGCAAGTTCATATTTACATGAGTAGCATACGTATATCTCGGCAAAGGCAATTCCTCCTCACCTGCCATTATGTCTAGCTTGTATGACTTTTTCCCTTTCACTACCTGTTCTCCTTTGCATGTCTTGCAAAAACTCTTCAATAGATTTTGGAAATCAGAACATCAGCACAAGAGATAAACCATAGATATCCAGCAATTAAAAAATTATAGTAGAATCACATTGCTTATTTTGCAACATATATTTCATTGCAAATGTGAATAATTTTATCTCAAGTAGTTCAAGAAAATACGTATTTTATAAAATGGTCGACACTTTTTTGCAACAATAACTAAGTATACAGTGACAAGAATATTGCTGAACATCTCTCAATGCAATGGCCCATCCATGACAAATGAGATGTTACGATTTCAAAATACTATAGAACTTAAAATACAGGGAAAACATCAGGAATATGCTGACACTGAAACAGAAAAATATGCACCTTCACAATTTTCCCACTCCCGCTGCACTGGGGACAAGTAGATTCAAAATTCAAAAGACCCCTCTGCATGTATATCTGCATTCAAAAGAAAAACAAAAAAGTTCAGAGTGATTCTTATCCAAATTAATTGTCATTGGAGCCCTACGCATTTAAGAACAAGGAAACAGTTATTGCTTCAGTTAGAGGGCCATTTGGTGGCATAACAGGTATGTGCAAGCAAAATTTATTTGCTAAACCATCATCTGGAAGTGGTGATCTGAAACATGCCATAGAACAATATTATGTAAATGGACACATACCACACCGGCACCTCTACAAGCTTTACATGTTTTAGGCACTGTTCCAGGGGGAACACCACTTCCATCTGCAACAAACATGATAGAAGTTTGGGACACAAACAAGCACAAAACGGGAGAGGGATTAACAATGGAAGAATATGCAAGTGATAACACATACTGCAAGTTCCACACAATGTATCAGCTTCGTAAGAAATAGTTTTTCTGCAGCCTTGGACAGCTTCCATGAATGATATTTCAACAGAAACCTACAGCTTGGGAGATGGATGAAATAAGTAATGCATCAATATGTTTGATTTAAAGCAAACAATTGAAATGAGAACTAGTTAAACCTTGACATCTTGGCCTCCTCTTAATCCATTGCCAAAGATCTGGTAGACATGAGTACATGTGACAAAATAAAAATATATTAGGTTCGTGCAACAGTTCATATGTAGTTCAACTCCAGATAACAAGAATTGAATTATACACATAAGTGAACTAAAAAATGAGGCAAGGCATTTGCTAAGTATCGAACAAGTAATATCTGAATCATGTTTAGATTGCAGCCTGACATGAAAAAGCAAATATGGCATACATTTTAAAACCAAAAGCTGCAGCCATTACTTGTTGCTGCATAAACAAAGGCATCACACTGAAGAAACAAATTAATAGCATTAGATTGGAAAACATTACAGCGTTACAGAATGGTTTTTCATGTATATCTGCTTTGATGACCATCTGCATGCAATTTTTCCAATTTTATTACGCACATGTTTTGTAAGTCCCATTATACAAGACAATTAAGCAAACATATCACTCTTTTTTTTTTTTGGTAAGCCATAGGTCTCAAGCATAACTTCAACAAATGAAGCGTGGATCTAAAATGACACGTACAGATGAACCTATTGCAAATTTCTAATAAATAAATAAATAAAACCCCCAGAAAAATGGCTCTTACATCGGTAAAGATGTCGCCAAATGGGTTACCATCAGGAAACCCCTGCCCCCCAGGGAAACCATCAGGACCACCACCTGACGCTTGACGCTCATATGCTTCTGGTCCAATCTGCCAAATACAAAGTTGTGTTATAAACGTGTAAGCAATAAAATATTTTATTAGTAATAGTAAAAGAAGGTTTCATGAGACCATGGAATTAATGCTACCACAAGGTATGGAAGTCAAGATAAACAAAAAGGATAGAAGTTTTTTTTCCATGATTCAAATCTGTCTGTATCTGACCACTCTTATATCATCACTATTCTTATTTCACAAAAGACCGAAACATCACTAACCTGATCGTATATTTCACGCTTATCCTCGTCCTTCAAAACCTGCGGAATGAACATATAATATCAGCATTATACTAAAGCTGTATTGATACAAAAAAGGAAACTAAAACTTGTTATGAGAAATACCTCATAGGCACGGTTAACTTCTTGAAACTTCTTGTCAGCATCAGAGTCATCTTTATTAGTATCGGGATGGAACTTCTTTGCAAGCTGGGCAAGCATGATAAGTTTAGCTAAACCAAAAGAGTTTAACAGGTTGCAGGAAGGAGAAGAAACAAATCAATGGGAGCACAAATGCAAGAATACACAATTACGAAGAGGATGATGCAGTAAGCATGCACGGAATGGTTACATAAATGTTCACAGAAACAAATCGATCCTGAGGTGGAATATGTATTGGAATGGAAGCGTACTCCTAAAAATAGAATCAATTAGAATCCCAGCTGGGTGATTCTGGCCTAGAGTAGTCAGTCCATATTGCTTTCCCAATGCCATACTGTTAGCAACTTAGAGTTGCAAGTCTGTTTCTAATTATCCATTCACGGAAGCATATTAACTAATTTTTTACAGGTTCCCTAGCTTTTGTTCAATCGACTGAAAACAAGCTGTTGTTTCAATCAGTGCCTATATCATCGGATGGTGGTTTGTTTCATTTTGTTTTGTAGGATTATGTATCAACTAGTGAAAAAAAATCAATGTATTAACTACAGAAAAAGTTGTAAGTTGATAGCTTTCCGATCTCGATCTAAGGGCTGTGAACGTTGATTGAAAGCTCCTGCAATTTTCAGTCGACTGAAAATTAGCAACTAACATCCTAAATTATGTTATTTCTATGCATGAGTTTTCATATCCAAAACACGATTGGCATGGTAGACATTGAAATATGGCACATCCCAAGCACCTAAACAACTAGGCGGGTCCCTAGGCATCATCCAGGCACCACATGGTTGCAAAAGATAGAAAGAATGAAGAGACGTTAATCAGCATGAGTCCTATGTAGCAGAGCATGCAGGAAAGAGTAGAATAAACACTGTCAGAAGCAAAGAAAAGGGCACAACAGAGCAAAATGTAGAACAGAAAGAAAAAGGAAATACAAAAAATAGCAGGGAAACAAATAATTAAAAGGAGCAGAATTGCAGCAGCAAAGATGAGAGATCATAGCCAAGGAAATCAGGAGCATATGAGTAGGGGTGAAAACGGTACGGGAGAATCCCGTCCCGTCCCGGTGCCGATACCATTTTTGCACCGACCGTTTTCGTATTCACGGGAAAAAACGGAAACAGGACGGGAAACGGGATCACGCACTGCCGGACAGGATCGAAAACGGCGTCGCCCTTCTCCCGACCGTTTCTCCGGTGTCCCGTATGTGTCCGGGATTTTCCCGTTTTCTATCCTGTTTTTATGCTTACGGGATACCAGCCCATGAAAGCGCTACTCCAAGTCAAGAGGTCGACTAGCCCACAAAATTCTCCATGCTTCCGCAGCGGCGCTGCCGTCGTACGTCCGCAGTCGAGCTCCAGGCTGCTCGCCGTCCACCGCAGCCTCGCGCGCGCGGTCGCGCCTCCCCGAGACACCATCCTTCATGCGCCTGGAGCAGTGCAGCGCTCGCCGCTCGACTGGAGCTTTTGAGGTGCACCCGAGATGCAGCGGGACTTCTTGTTTCCTAGACTGCGACATGCATCGGGACTTCTTGCACTAGCTTGCTCGACCTGGACGGGATCAAGAGGCATGAGAGAGCTTGCGCCCTGAGCACCGATGAGAGCAGATTGATTAGCGCCGCGTACTCAAGGAAAACGATGGAAGAGTACAAAAGAAGATAAGGCCATGGTGCTTCTTGTAGCTGTGGATGGACTGGGTTCGTAGACCAGGCCAACATTTATGCTTCTATTCACTCGTGAATGGTGATTTGTTCTGTTGATGCACGTAGTATGCTGTTACTGTTAGTGATTCCGATATTCTATTGTATCAATATATTTATAAAACGTATGGTATTATAGGTTGGTGTTCCCGACTTAAATCACCGGTTACCGACCGTTACCGATATATATCCGACCGATTATTCCGTATACCGGATGACCCATTTTTTCCTGACCGTTCCCGTTACCGACTTTCCCGTTTTCGTTTCCGTCCGGTGATGCAAATGTGAAAGTGAAAACGGTTGAGGTGTTTTCCCGACCGTTCCCGTCCGTTTTCACCCCTACATATGAGGTAGGAGTAGAGGAGAAGAGAAGAAGATGAGTGAAAAGAAGCGCTCTGGATCTGGAGACTGGAGAGTGAGGATAGAGACAGTGAGGTAACATCAACTGCCATCTGGAGACGATAGCACCTCATGCCCTCAGCATTATCAAGGTGAGAGGGCCCAGGCCCAGGTTGCTACAAGACAAGGGTGAACTTGATGATTAAACTTAGTTCAAGTGGGTGAGGCCTTGAGAACGAAAATGAGAGAGTTGAGGCCTTTTGGGGTTTGAAACAAAGTTTACTCCTGTTCAGCAATCAGATAATGAGTTAGGATGTGAAAGCTTCTAAAGTCCACAACGATGGCAAGCAATAGAACATGTTATGGATCCTCAGGTTCAGGGGTAGAACTGACAAATCATAAGGACTACCTAGAAGTAAGCACTGTTCTGTAGGGCCTATTTGGTAGATATTCTCTGGAAGTAATTCTCGTGAGAAGCTGATTCTTTGAAGTGAAGTGATTCTCTATGATTCTCTAGTATAAACTCTTAGAATCAGGACAGAGAATCACTTCACAGAATCAGGAGAAGCTACTTTTTCCAGCTCCCGGCTTCTTAGTTCATTTAGTAACTTCTATTGAAAACAACGTTTGGACAACTTCACAGATTCTGCCTGATAATCAGCTCCACAGAGCTGTGCCAAACAGGCCCATACTGTTCGCACAGTAATAAGCGTATGGTGACACATCAAACTCATATCAACATAGCACTGAGAAATTAAGGAATATAGCCCTCCAGAAATTTAATGATGTCCAATCAATAGAGCATATTGTAACCAACACAAATAAAAATGCATACCGCATAATATGCCTTCTTTATATCCGATGCGCAGGCATCCTTGCTCACTCCAAGCACATCATAGTAATCCCTTGCATTCACACTCCTTGTTGCTAAATCATAGAAATATAAAAGTTTTATTAGAGGCACTTGTGTATTAGAAATAATAGCAGCAGGTTTAGAAATCCAAATTGTGTTAGCAACTCTTAGTGCCTAGCATAGTGCAACACAAAATAACCATAGATATATTTTCCATCATTTAAACCAATAAAGCCATATTAGCACAACTTTCTTAGGAAGCTAAAGGATTAGGAAGACTTTCTTAGGAAGCTAAAGTCAAGAACACAGATGACAATAGCAGTAATGGAACTAGTAAAAAGAAGAAAAAAAACATAGATCAAAACTACCTTTAATGTTCCAAAACAATTGCATGGTAACCAATAATTAGATATGGAACTAGTATAGCAGTAAGGACAGTGGAAAAAATATTACAGCTATTCCGTTTCCCTGTTGCGTAATCTCTATGTTGTCTTATTTATACTTGTCCGTAGCATTTCAAAGAATTGGCATCCAGTGATATCAATATCCAATACCCATCTACTGTATAGTATTCTTTTGGAAAAAACTATACAGCAGGGCTTAGATTTTCATTTTGTAACACAATATTTTGAAGTCTTTTATAAAGGGACTCCAATTCCGATTGAGTGCTAATTGCTAAAGCTGCACTTAAAATGGCTATGTGATCAGATAGCGCAGCTGCTGTAAAATTGTGCTTTCCTAGAAAACTAAACTCATAAGCCAGTTAGCCACATCCACATAACCACTGATCTTTACCATTACATCCAGAAACCTAAATTAGAAACAATATAAAGGTGATGGCTGCCTCGAGAGAAAGTAGGAATGCAGTCACCAGAAGATGACATCTAGGTCTCAATTATCATTAATCACTAGTCCAGCATCATTTTCAGATTTCAGCCACTTAGTCTAGATCAGGTATCACAGTAAATCCCGCCATGACCATTTCACAAGTTGAAGTACTGTGTATGACAAAATGAAATTGTTAAATGACACCAAAGATCACATCAAACGCTATCAGATCACGCACCGTGAAACGTCCTGCTTGGACACCACCAGCTCGCGCTCCGCCTCTCTCTGCCTGCGAGGTTCACCAGGTCAGCGACACACGTATAAAGCCTCCCTCGAACGATTAATTCAACAAGAATCGAACTGTTGGAGGGACGCGACTAACCTGGATTAGGCAGCCGCGATGGACCTGTCCACGCCGAGGATGCAGCGGCGGCGAGATGGCGGGCGAACCGCTCGCGCTGTCACAGAGGTAAGGGTTCAGCCGTTGGGGATCAGGGTTGCACGGATGAGGAGATGCGAGATAGGGTGGGAGCTCACCGTCGATAAGGAGGCCGCAACGGCGGCGAGCCTGGAGGCGGCGGCGCGCGCCATGGCGGCGGAGTCGGCTGGTAGAGGGACAGGGGAGAACCCTACTAATTGCGCCACAGGCACACGGCGAACGGCTACAGTTGGGTTGGGGGAAGGCGGCGGAATGGGGAAGGGTTTTAGAATTATTTTTTCGTTTTTGAAAATCGTGTTTGATTTTTAGGTGACAATTTTGCAAAAACTACCAATAAGGAGACATGGTGAAACAACCAATTTAAATTTTGCATTTCCATTTTTATTAAAAATAAACTACTAAGGTGAATTTTGCTGTAAAACACTTGAAGCTGTGATGTCTCAGCTTGCCGCCGCTGAAGGGAACTTGCTCTCTCACCACTGCATCAGCCTTTAGTTTTGATAAATTGACCGTTTCAAACTTATCATTATATAATTTGGTAGAGCAGATTACAAAATCATGTCACATTACTGTAGGACACCCCTAGTTATGTAGTAGTCTTTCTTTGGTTGAGTTGAGAGTGTGTTTATGAAAAGAATATTTCAATATTTTTTGTTTGATTTTTAAGATATTAACACATGCATATTTGAGAAATGTGAACATGAAGATTGAAAAAATTGCATACTAATGTCCACATGCATCTATATCTAGCTAGCACAAAAGTACTTGTCAAATTTGACGTTACAAGTGTGGCACGTTGAAAGTGCCTTAGGGCATCACAAGTCATTTCTAAATCGCGAAACAACTATCTCATAAGCTAAAATATAAGAATATGAGACGACTACACATTATTGTACTACTAGAAGTTGCCATGCAACTCTCATGCAACTCTAACTTATTTCTTTTTTTCATCCACAAGACGGTTAATGAGACAATGCCATTATATTGCTCTTATACAGGAGCACAACTTTGGTTCACAAATAAGCATACATCATGCGCATATATACGACTTTGGTACATATTCAAGGTGGCTGGTAAGCTCATACATTCAATACAGGAGAACTTAGTTTCGAAGCAGTACATTTGGTATTACGTGGATAAGCATGTCATCATGCTCATGCAGTACATATAGCTAGGTTGGCTTGATGAGTTCCGAAGCACAACCCTTATTACTCGCAAAAAAAGACTTGTTAAATAAATAAACATGTTTACCCCCAGATAGGTTGGCTGGGCCTACAAGATTTAAAGACGACGGGAACACATGCCAGGGAATGGGGTAAACGGGTATGGCTCATTCTTCATGTCCATGCCAGCTCTCACGAAGATCTTTGTATTAGGAAGCAGCATATCACGATACATTCCAATAGGCACTTTAGGGGCCAATTCCTCACGACGCTTCCCATCAGCAAACCTGTTTAGCCGCAACCTTACAGACTTACCATCTCTGATAGCCTCTTTGTTGACACGGTCCACAAGAAGCGCCGATTCCTTGAACTCGCTGAAGCGTCGAAGCATCTCATCGTGGTCACGCCTCTCTCCAAGAGCCTCGCACCAGCGCTCGTACAAGTTCCACAGGGCTTCATCAGACTCAAGGTCCTTGGCATCTGCCACAAATTTACCTACAGGCGTAGCTGTGGAGATCAGATCATACCATTTATAGGGTAATAACAACAAGATGTCAAACAGTCAAAGTGAAATTAGGTTAGTCGGCGGCAGCACTAGCTATATGGCATCTATTATTATATTAATAATATGTTGTCATGTAAATGCAGATGCAGTATTAGACATTAGTAAACCTCCAATCGTATTCATATTATGTCATGTAATCGAAAACCTCGAATAAAAGAAAAGAAAAGGCGAATTTTTATAGGATGGATGGATTAGCTGCCTAGATTCAAAAGATTATTAGAGAGTGGATTCTCGC
This sequence comes from Eragrostis nindensis, assembly GCA_012490785.1. Lineage (NCBI taxonomy): Eukaryota > Viridiplantae > Streptophyta > Magnoliopsida > Poales > Poaceae > Eragrostis > Eragrostis nindensis. Next base: position 152,454 of record JAAXCT010000588.1, read on the forward strand.
AGTAATTAAAACTTGGGCTAGCTAGAGTCAAATCATCCTGCCTTTGATCAATCTAATAATCCAAGAAAAAAAAAAGACGAGTGTGTTTGAAGAGGGAGGGACTGGAGTATACGTACGGTCCGAGGACAGACCCCTCCCAAAGGGCCGTAAGACTATGGGGAATCTGCGTAGGAGCCAGTTTGAGGCGGCCGCACAGCCGGAACCTGAGACCGCCACCGCCGCACAGCGAGATGCGGCCGACGCCGCTGAGGGAGCGGCGCGAGCCGCATCACGGGTGGCCCGCAGGAGCATGGACGCCATCAACCACAACCACGGCACGCCACGGGGACGACGAAAATTGAGAGGATGGGTCTTAGCGTACGTGAGCACCGCCTGTTAGGGTTTTGGGAGCTCGAGGAACTTTGCCGTGGTATGGGACGTCTTTGGGTTGGCCGGTTGGGCCTTTTTCTCTCTCCTTGCTGGACTGGAGTCACTGGACTGGGTCCACGGCAAAGTTTGTTTTCGCGAAAAGAAAAAGAAGAAAGGTTCAAAAGAAAAGAAAAAGAAGAAAATCACTAGTTTGAATCGATTGAGGATTTAAAAAATAGATGTTCTAAATGATTTGGACATGAAACAAATAGATTTTTTCAAAAAAATTCAATATATGTTCAAAATGTTGAGTATATGTTAATACAGATATATAAATCGATAAATTAGTGAATTTCTAATAAAGTTCATGAAAAAAGAGGTGGGAAAAAAGAAAGCATAGAATAGTGGACTGAGGCCCAGTTGTTATTCGGCCTTGATGGTCCGCTGTACACGGAAGCTATGGTAGCGCACAAAGCCTATGGTCGCCGTTAAGGCCCATACCAACCCACAGGCCCGAATCGCGGAACACGGAAGCCGCAGGCCAGGTCGACAAGTGCTCAACCCCTTCCTCGCCAACGGCGGCGTGCTGCGGCGGCGTGGTGGGAGGATGGGGGCGGAGGGCAAGTGGCGGTTCGCTATGGTGTGCTCCTCCAACATGAACCGGAGCATGGAGGCGCACTCGCAGCTGGGGCGCGCGGGGCTGGACGTGGCCTCCTACGGCACCGGCACCCACGTCAAGCTCCCGGGCCCCTCCCTCCACGAGCCCAACGTCTACGACTTCGGCACCCCCTACGGCGCCATCTACGACGACCTCCGCCGCAAGGACCCCGAACTGTCCGTACTGCCCCTCACCGCCGTCTGACTCCCTGTTGTACTGTTTCAGCTTCTTTCGTTCATTCTAGGCGATCTCGCCCGTGGGCAGATTTGTGCCCTTTTCTTGGTTGGTTTGGGGGCAGGTGGGAGATTTCCAGTGTTTTGGATGGGCTCTGAGGATTAGTTGGGTTTTGAACTTTTGATGAAAACAGATGGCGGTCTAAACATTGTGCAGTTTTTGTTCCGTTCAAAATATCCTCTGTTTAGGCAATTCTGTCAAAAGATTTAGTTCAACTAGACATACTCCAAAATTGTGCAGTAAGATTCAATCGAACTAGACATACAAAACATACTCCCTGGTGATTTGGTCCGTAATGTTTTAGCGTTATTTTCCCTGTCTGTTTCTAGTGTGTTCTGTCTACTTGGACATCTTGGTTACCTGAATTTGCTTCCTGCTCTTGGTACTTTGTTTTGATGGATCATCCAGGTACAAGAGGAATGGTCTGCTGCCAATGCTGAAGAGGAACACCTCCGTGAAGCTGGCGCCTCAGCGGTGGCAGGACAATGCTGGTGATGGGGTGTTTGATATGATACTAACCTTCGAGGAGAGGGTCTTTGACTTGGTCAATGAAGGTAATTGACTCAAACTGGGCCGTCATTTTGGTCTAGGAGATACATCAAGCAGTGCAAGTTGAATCCTGTGTAATAGGGTTGCATGATTGTGTTGAAATTCACTAACCAAAGTCTAAATTATTCGTGTCTAGATATGAATAACCGTGAGCCAAAGCTGATGAAGAGCGTGCTGATAATCAATATGGATGTCAAAGATAACCATGAAGAAGCTGGTGTTGGGGCAAAGCTTGCTTTAGAATTGTGCCAGAAGGTATAAACATAAAATGACATGTTGTTGGTAACCTTTTCCGTTTATTAACTTCTTGATAATTGATCTGGCAATGTTATTATTAATGATGGTTATGAAGTGATCATAACTTCCCCAGGTTCTGTCACCATGTAGGCTGGGGGAGCATGTGTGCAAACAACACAGTTATGTGATAATTCAAGTGAGTAATGTTAAAGCATGAAATACTTAGATGAGTCAAAACCGAAAGAGAAACAAACCATCCATCATTCTCCTAATCTACTTTTGGGGTCGCTTTTGTCGTCCACTGATCACCTGGCACACTCGCTGATTGTAAGTGAAACCTCACCTTGAAATTGAAAAGAAGGGGGAAATGAGAGATTTGATTTTCTGGTGGTGGGGAGGTACATAATTGGAAAAGGAATAGCGAAAGAGAATACAATGACAGGAGAGGCTGCCTTAGAGGGCTTTTTACTCGCTTATCCTTCTGTTTTCATGGGTGTTATGTTACAAAGAGAATACAGTTTCTTTATTGATAAGTTCAAATTTGTGACATTCACATCTCCTGGTTTTCTACTTAGATGTTGATACTATTGCAAACACTCATAGAACTCTAAAATCTCAAATCTAGTATGTTGGAAATAAACGCACGACACTGTTCCCTTATAAATTATATGATCAATCAGATATATAACAAACCATGCATTGGGAGCTCAACCCCTTGAAAATAATGTAAAGCGCCTTTTATTTTTTACTCTGAGTATGAAATCAGTACCTTCAATGGCATGAAGTTCTTTTCATAAACTATTTGATATGCTGTTGTGTAATTGAGGTGTTTTTGTTTCCTCATGTGCTACCCTGAAACAATAAAATGTTAAACAGACCGCATATGCAGCCTCATATGACGCGCGCGCCACATGTCTCAGCCGTTGATTATTTTTTTTGGAGATGTCCTCAGCCGTTGATCTAGAGCAGTGGCTAACGGCATGCCTCATCTCTGATATAACTAACACCGTCAATACCTGTACATCTTCCCTATCCATCCAATTCGTGAACACGACAGCAGGGAGGCGGAGCTCGAGCTCGGCGGCGGCGCGCCCGGTGGATCTCGGTGACCTCCACAGGAACGAGAAGATCGACCTCGGCCCCTACCTCGCCGCCTCCCTGCGTGCCGCCTCCCTGCCACGCCGGGATAGGGTATGGCCGGCCATACCCTACCCCGCCTGCGGCAGCCACCAGACCACCGCCGCCCCAGCCCCCTCTAAGTCCCACGGATTTTGGTTAGCTTCCCAACCCAAACCCTTTAACCCTAAAGTCTCGGCCGGAGATTGCTCGACAGAGACGGCGAACTCCGGCGAGGTCTGCACCCACCGGCTCTGCTCCTCCCTATTTTTCTCTATTCTCTCAGCTGACGGTAATAACGGAAGTCCGTCGGCTACAGAACCTGGTACGCGGGTAATATAAGGCGCCATTGAATTTCTGAATGTTAAATTACTTATATACTGGTTTGTTGTTTTATCAATGTACCTGACATTAGAAGCTAATTTATTCTCTTTTTTTTTCCCTTTTTAGCTTCAAGGAGTTGACGGCGATTGGGAGGAAATCATTGATGACCTGATGATTGCATTTGAAAAACAGCACAAGCGGAAGCTTGCATACAACATTTCATTCTACTAACTTGTATAATTCCCTGTGTGGGTGACGTGGGTTACGCGGAGGCAGCATCATTGTCTGTTTCATGTCTCTTGGAAGTTTGGCTGGTAAAGTGCATGCTAGAAAGAAATTGCATATACTGAAGCAGCAATCTTTTGCAGTGTTGCTCCAATTGATTTTCCAACATTTGTAGTGGAGATTGTCCTGAAAAGGTGGGAGAAAAACTGTTCCTTTTCATTTCTCTATTGATGTCGGATGATACATTGGAGGCACAAAATCATGCTGCACCCAAGTGATGTAATCCTTTGATTCCTTTCTATATAAATGTCTGAGTGATGAATGTGACAAATTGTGCTTGCAAATGCATATTGATGTGCTTTTTGGAGTTTGTAGGTAGAATCTTAGAGAAGCAAACACTGAATATGTAGCCATAACATGATGTAATTCTGGTGCCTGGCTGAAAATCAATGGGAATGCATTATATTTTCAGATTTTGTGTCTACTTTTCTGGAAATCATGACATGAATGAGGTTGACAGCTACATGTTCAATGTCATTTGTTCGGTTTCCTTAACACCTCTAACTTTGGCTGGTCAAGAGTGTCCTGGTTACTACGATGTCCCGGGGTCACTCCTAAGGTGAATACAAGAGCTTGCCGCATTATTTCGATGAAGTTTGCATGAAACATAGGGCGACTTTGACTATAAAAAGGCGAACTTTGAAAAAAAAAAGTATAATATGAATATGATATGTTAGATTAATTGCTAGTCAAACCTCAAAATTGAACAGTCGAAATACCCTTTTCCTTTTCTTTTTCAGTTTGAAGGAGTGACAGACGATTTGAGAAGCAGCATCAGACGGATTGAAGGAAGCTCACATCTTACATAGCAAGTTTCATGTTTAGCTTACCTCAACTTGCTTGGGATAAAAAGATTTTGTTGCTGTCATTGTTTGTATGGATAGGCAAAACCATTCTCAGTTTACCTCATTGCCTGCACAAAAGTAGAACAGTGACTTGGTTTACATTCCAGTTGTATGCCTCAACGGTCATGTTGGGAACGACTTTTCCGGGACCTCGGCATGAAATGGACAGCTTCTCATGGCATCTTTATGTCTCGAATTTCATTTGACCGGTCAAGATTACCATTTGCAAGGGCTCCATCGTCTGCCGGTGCCTGAATGCTGTCCAATCATGTGATTTCTTTCGAGTGTGACTCGCATTCCCAGTAGCTGTTTTGCCGTACTTTGCAGTACCAGGGTTACTGAACCTCTGAACCTGCGTCCAGCCAGCAGCTTGTGTTTGGTCTCTTGTGATGGTGACTGTCAAGAGGCCGATCTATTTGTGGCGAAATTTGAGATTTGACCTCCTATATTCCAATGAAGTTCTGTTGTCGAAAGTGGTTCAGTTGTTGGCAGAATGGTTTGGATAATTTGCTTCATTCCCCCTGGTCCAAATCCTCTAAAAGAAGGATGAGTCGTTTAAATAGGACTAAAGGCTGTGATGGAGAGAACAACCATAAAGAATTCAGTTCGATCGGTACTTTCTCTGTTGAGTAAGGAAATAAAAAACATCTGGTTACTAGCTTGTTTGAGAAAGCTGAGACAGCAAGAACACGCTCACATAGTGGCACATTGAGAAAACATGCTCTTAGTAAAAACAAAAACGTAAGAAAATAACCTGCAGGACTACATAATGGCAGACAAGAGGAGTCCTCATGTTAGAAATCCCATTTTAGACAAGCGCACATAGTGAGTATCATTCCGTCGAAGCCACGAGTTGAGAGTCCCAAAATAGCAATAAGCTCCTCGCTCCTCACGATCATCTTCTTTCTCGCTTCACCTCCCAAATTCCCCTCCCCGTCCTCATCCTTTCGCTGCTCTTCTCCTGCGCGAGCTCACCGCCGGCCTAAGTCCGGCGACGAGCAGCCACCAGAGTAGACCTCCCCTCAGCTTCCCTTCATCGATCTTGCGCCTCCAACGCAGCCCCTGATTAACCATCTTTTTTTTATTATTATATTTTGGCGGCAGGAAAGGCGATCATTGGTGGGGCACGAGCTTTCGTCGATCCAACATTGGTGACAGAGCAGCCACGAAGTAAGCAGTGTCTCCTCCTTCCCTTCATCGATCCCTTGTGCCCCCAACGCAGCCCATAAGCATGATTTTTCTTTTTTCTTTTTGTGCTGCAGGAAAAGGGGATCTCTTGCCGTAGGTTGTTGGCGGCTTAATCTCTTCCTGAAACAATGGTATGGATCTGAAATTCCTGAAACAAATCTTCTAACGTGAATTGATGTTCCCTCAGCAGACTGTATAGGAAATAAATAACATAAAAAAAGATATTAAATCAAGACCCCATCACCTGCCACTAACTTTCCATTAACTAGAACAAAAGGAAAGCAGAGGGAAACAAGGCTAATTCTTTTATACCAATCCTTATGACCTCGAGGAACGCGAAACAATGCAGCTCGGAGCGATGGCGTCAGACATTGGTTCAAGTTAGGAATTTGGTTTCCGTTTTGTCAGTTAATCTGACCAAACGTATCATTTCCAGGCCTTTGTGTTGAGCATCAGAATCTTACATCACTTCATCATTTTGCTCAATCATCATATGATGATTTCTTACCACGGTTACATCGTTATAATGTCGAATTACTATATATCAGGCAACATTTTTCTCCGGCACTTGGTTTCCAACCAAAAAGAGTTGTATGTGCCATCTCTCAGCTACACAACACTCATTTTTTTCAAGATATAGTTGTTTAATTGTTCTTTTTAAAGAAATAGGAATATAGTTATTATTATTTTTTAATATTAAACACATTACATATAGAAGTGAGACACTGTGCTAACTCACCCCTATGGACGCACACACACATACTCTACTCATACAAATACATATGAGCAACTAGGGTGATAGATCGTGAGATTGATGAGGACACCATAGGCGTCACTAAGCTACACCCATCTCTATGGTCATATATTTGTTCTTACATTACGAAGGGTTAATGTAGCTTAGGCTTCATGGGGACTGTGATGCTATCTTACCGTTGCAAAAGTTTGGTGGAGACTTACCATCCAGTAGAATCATAGCATTATTTCATCATTGCATTCTTTTTCACATCTTTTGATAAAATACGTGTCTCCTTCATTTTTACTTGCCAACTGTATTTGTCGTCAAGTCCTATGTCTCAAAAATTGAGAATCCACTCGTGTGATACATTGATTCTTGTAACTCACAGTTTTACATCTTTCTTTCTCCTTTCTGTTGCAGTTGTGGATGAAAAGAACTGACAATAGGTTGTTGACTTGTAGCTGTTTAGATGACACCAGATGAAAATGTATGGATGCAGACATGCTATTTTTCTTTCTTATTATTTGCACATGTTATCAAAAAAATTTATTAATCATTATACTTACATTCATGTCTCATATTTGAAGGCCCTTATCACTCTAAAGAAAGGTAGCAAGCTTATCAAGTACAGCCGGAAAGGGAAACCCAAGATCCGTAATTTCAGACTTTCTAGTGTAAGTTCATAAACACGCTTCTATCTTACATAAAACAATTAAAGCAACGTGAAAAAGTAGGAACAGATGGAAGATGTTAATACATTGGATACTTAAGGTTATATGGACTGTTAATGGATGAGTAGAGTTTTGATTGTGTACTTTCTGCTACTTAATCAAACCTGTTCAAATGCATCTCATGCTATATGGGGCGAATGTACACAAGTAGACTAGTTCATCATTTATGAGATTTCGTTTCTGTAACATCCTTTTACCAATATATTTAAGGGAAGATTCAATACTGGAGTATTATGCTCATGCCAGTTGCCACGCACTTTTTTAATATGCAGGACGAAACGGCATTAATTTGGTATTCTCACAAAAAGGAAAAGTTCCTCCGACTGTCTTCTGTCTCTAAAGTCATTCCTGGACAGAGAACTGTAAGTTCACTATCATCCGAGTTAAATACCTAGATGTTACTTGCTGGCATAGCCTTAATAACAGAAGATCAGCAGATGCAATAAAAGATGAATTTGTTTAGTGCAGTAGACATTATATTAAAACTACCTAACATTTTTCTTTGGAATATGAAAGTAATCTCAGTCAAACTCTGAATCAGGCTGTTTTTAGGCGGTTTTTACGCCCCGAGAAGGATTATCTGTCATTTTCGCTCGTATATAAGAACGGCCAACGTTCCCTTGATCTGGTAAGGATAAATTTGCGAGCATGTAACCACTGACTGATGTTAAATGCTTTGCATCTGGATTTATTTGTAGACTATAGCTTATCTAGAATCACATATACAAGACAGTAAGAGCATTAATTCTCTCTATTCTGTAGGTTTGCAAGGATCAAGCTGAAGTTGAAGTGTGGTTTTCCTCACTTGAGTGGCTAATAAGTTCATGCCGTAAAAATTCTGTGATTGACGAACACAAGGATAGAGTATCCTTTTCTGATGTGAGTCTCTATCCTAAAACAATTTACTGTACCTTTCGTGAGACGAAGTTCAACATCTTTTTTTTTTTACATATACAAGTCGAAGTTCAACATCTGGTTCAATTTCTTAGTGCCAATGTTAAATGTTGTTATCTTAATCGCAAATATATTACTGTACATGTACTGTACTATTTCTCCTAGTTACGCTTGGAGATTTTTTTTACTCAGAACTCGAATTGCTTTTTAAAAACATACTGGCATAGTAAAATAATATAATAAGATTATAGCTTCCATGGATTTATTTGTGAAAGATGAGCACATGCTTCAAATATTCTACTATGTTGCAACTAATACTGTTCCAACTTATGTCTTTCCCCCTTTTTGTTGGATCCCAGGATGTATCATATCATCAAGATCGCCTTTCATATGATTCAACAGTAGATATTGCCTCAAGTATATCACGTACTTTTAACACAGCGAGTCACTGTGGGACCAATTCCACTAGTTTCAGAAGGTCAGATGTGGGATCTGATCGTGCAAATATGATAAGAACAAGTGGCGCAGATAGTAGTCGACTTAGTATTTCCAGTGCCCCAAGTTCATCCAGTCAGGGTTCTGGAACAGATGACATCGAGTCCCTTGGTGACGTCTATGTATGGGGAGAAGTATGGACTGATGTTGCCCCATCAGATGGACACACAGGCACATCATGCTCGAAAATTGATGTTTTGATTCCTAAACCTTTAGAATCAGATGTTGTCTTAGATGTTAATCAAATAGTGTGTGGTTCAAGGCATGTTGCTCTTACTACCAGGCAAGGAGAGGTGTTTACATGGGGCGAGGAATTGGGCGGACGCCTTGGCCATGGAACTGATGCAGATATTAGTCGCCCCAAGCTCGTTGAGTCAATATCAGTGACCATAGTTGATTTTATTTCATGTGGAGAGTTCCATACTTGTGCTATATCTGCTTCTGGTGATCTATTCAATTGGGGGGATGGTTGTTACAATGCTGGATTGCTTGGATATGACACTGGAGGTTGCCACTGGCTTCCAAAACGTGTCTCAGGGCCGTTGGAGGGGCTTCAAGTACTATCAGTTGCATGTGGCTCGTGGCATTCGGCTCTGATTACATCAACTGGAAAACTATACACATTCGGTGATGGAACATTTGGTGTTCTTGGGCATGGGAATCGTGAAAGTGTCGCATACCCAAAAGAGGTAGAAGCTTTAAATGGGTATAGAACTGTAAAAGTTGCATGTGGAGTCTGGCATTCTGCGGCAATTGTGGAAGCTACTGGTCAGACAGGCATGAATGTGGTTTCTAAGAAGCTGTATACCTGGGGTGACGGAGATAAGAATCGTCTTGGTCATGGGAACAAAGAAGCTAAGATGGTTCCTACCTGTGTTCAATCGCTTGTTGATTACAATTTCCATCAGCTGGCATGTGGGCAGAATATTACTGTTGCTCTTACCACGTCTGGTCATGTGTATACCATGGGCAGTGCTGACAATGGTCAGCTTGGAAATCCAAAATCTGATGGTAAACAGCCTTGCTTAGTCAAAGATAGATTGGCTAGCGAGTTGGTTGAAGAGATCTCATGTGGAGCTTCCCATGTTGCAGTTCTAACGTCAAGAAGTGAAGTATATACATGGGGGATGGGAGCCAATGGAAGACTTGGTCATGGCGACCTCAATGACAAAAAGACCCCGACACTTGTTGACGCGCTTAAAGATCGACATGTCAAAAGCATATCATGTGGTTCGAACTTCACAACATGTATTTGCATACATAAGTGGGTATCAGGTGCAGATCAGTCGGTCTGCACAGGTTGTAGGCAAGCGTTTGGTTTCACGAGAAAGAGACATAATTGCTACAACTGTGGGCTAGTGCACTGCCATGCTTGTAGTTCAAGAAAAGTGCTGAAGGCTGCTCTGGCACCAACTCCTGGCAAGCCGCATCGTGTGTGTGATTCATGTTTCCTGAAACTGAAAAGTGCAGAGACCAACAACAACAATTCCAATAAAAGAAATGTTGTTACTCGACGCTCTACTGACAGCAGATCAGACAGGCCAGAAATAAGGCCTTCCAGGCTTGCAGCAGCACCGCCAACAGAGCCGGTCAAGTATACGGAGGTAAAACCGGCTAGGAGTGATATGAAAACACCGGACCAAGTTATGAGAGCATCTCAAGTTTCGTCCTTACTTTCTGCCCAGTTTGGTGGGCTTTCACCCATGGGAATGTCACCAGCTCTAGCCATGTCGCCTGCAATGCCATTTTCTTTAGCACCTGCATCTCCATACACGAAGAAAACAAAGTCACCTCCTGCTGCTTCTATTCCACAGATATCTAAAAATGACGCTGATATTAAAGCTAACGAGCTCCTGATGAATCAGGAACTTTTGAAGTTGCAATCTCAGGTAAGAACACACCTTTTTTTTTAAAAAAAAAAATCTATACTTTCTTATGGCTATCTGTTTTCTATAAACATCGTGTTTTCCACAGGTTGATAATTTGAAACAGAAGTGTGAAGCCCAACACGAGCAGCTTCAGAAATCGGATAAGAAAGCTAAAACTGCTGCCTCTATGGCAGCTGAAGAATCCGCCAAACGCAATGCAGTGGTGGAGTTTGTTAAATTTCTTGACAATGAGGTATTTTAAAATATTTCCTTTTCTTTCACTTGATGTAGTATGTGTTTCTAATCCTTTGATATTTGATATTATGGATATACCAATTTGACCTAAAAGATATCATCTCCGTTTATGGACATCCACTGTAATTCTTTACCGCTGCCTGCAGTTCAAGGGTGTTGTAGATAAACTTCCTAGCGATGCTGCCGACAGCATAAGAGCTCTGCAGACTCAAACACAATCACTTCTAAGGGAACAGTTAAGTCATTCATCGGAGTTCCTTAATCCAATGGAACGTGATCATCTTCACCTATCTAGCGGTGGTTTAAGCGGATATGATATGACCAGTCATAAGTCAGGTGGTGCAGGTTACTTGGTAATGTCACAAGATGGCAGTGCTTCTAGTGGCTCAGCCATTTCCATCACAAGTGAATCCCCATCCCATCGTATCATGGAAAGCCATGCAAAGGCCCAAACCGATTTTGCCCCCAAGCAGGGTACCCATGGAGAAGTGCAACTAATTGAGCAGTTTGAACCTGGCGTATATGTGACACTTATTCAGCTGAAGGATGGCACCAAAGTATTCAAGCGGGTCAGATTCAGGTACCTTTCCCCCCGGCCCCTTCAATGGAGTAAACGGTCTGAATTCTGAATTACCATTGTTCCTTTCTGAATTCACTATCTATGTGAACTTATCTGTTCTCTGACAGCAAAAGGAGATTTGCGGAGAATCAAGCTGAAGAATGGTGGAGGGAAAACCAAGAACGGGTCTTCAAGAAATACAGTCATCCAACTAATCAGGCTTCCCATGCATCTTCTCATGAGGAAGAACATCATTCATGACCACCAATTTAGGTCCATATAGGTTACCGAAGACGCGTCACAGGGCGAGAGACTACATTCTAGATATTTGATGCGAGTTTGCAGGAGATGTTTATTTGAATAAAATACATCTGGTCTCTGGCGACAAATAGTAGTATCCGCTTCCTCTAGAGGATGAGACAGCAGTCGCCGTTGTTTTATTCTTTGTTCCTTTTTTTTTTCGGTGGAATTCTTTGTTCCTTTTTGTATATACTACATATATACAGTACCATGTAGATTTTTATGTTTCCTTTTTACCCGCTTTCGGCCCTTTATCCTGTCCAAACTGTCTTTTGACCAAGATATTCTTTGTTTTTGCATTGACACTATGCTGAAATGAAGTTTTGAATATTTCTTAGATGCTGTAGTGCATTGTGGCAGTAGTGTCCATGCATTGCGTCAGCACCAATATTGCCAACACGTTGACTCTTGTTTTAGTTTCTGTTGCAGCACATGGACACTCGCCTAGTTAAAAATCGTATATAAAAAGGGCTCACAATCTGACCAGGACCACCCTTGGCCTCCTCCCTCTCCAAGGACCGGGTGACGAGCTCGGTGTACTCGTGGTCAAATGATGGCAGCCCTGAAGTAGTCGCTGAGCATGGACTCCTGGATGGCCCTGATCGCCATAGACACAACCTTCTGCTGCCTGGTGTCGTGATTAACCTTCTGCTCAGGTTCTCTAACCAGCAGGGGTACATATATACGCGCGTAGTTGAGGCGGAACGAACCTTCCTTGCGCACCTCCTCCTTGATCTCTTTCGCGTAGAACGGCTCGTCGTAGGCGTCGACGGCCTCTTACGACAAGCCCCGGCAAGGTTAAATGGGCAAGATGAATTATTCGAGAGAGAGTAAAATAGTTTTTTTTTCTTTATCTCTTTGTGGAAGTTGCTAGACAATGTCCCAGTGTAATTTTTAGTGGTCACCTATTCAAACGCTCTCTCTGTCTCTCTCTCTATCTGGATCCTTTTTAAGGTGTAAACTACTCTATCGTTTGAACTTTTTTCGCTATGGCCGACTCCATGTTTGGTGGTGGTAAAGGAAGAAATATTGTGACAAAAATACTTGAAAATTTACTGAAACAAATAAACACAAATACATTTGTCTTCAAATATGCGCATCTAGATAAAAAAAACAAACTTTATTTCATCTGAGTGAGATCGTACATGAAAGTTCATGCATGTGATCTCTTGTAACCTATTCATTCGATGAACTCGAAAGAGAGAAGTTTTGTCGGAATGCTCTGACTCGTCACAAACACCACCGCTCTATACTTATTACAAGAATCGCCAGCACGGCTCGATGCATTGATGATGAGCTTGTAGTTGTGATCGTCTGTGATGAAGTCAACAGTCTGGACCCAAGCGCTCTCGACCTTGCAGAAACTAAGCGTGGTGTGCTCCTCCATCACAGCCCACTTGCCAAGGCGTTGTATAAATGGGTCATTTACATAATACACCGGCCTCCAAGGAGTAACAGAGTTGGCCATTGGGACAATGGCACAGATGAGGAGGAAACATGCAACTATGAAGCGACACAAATCCATTGCTTTCCGGTAGGCTTGAAATAGCTTATCTAGTATTGTTCCTTGATTCAGCTGGGTTGTTTACAAGCTTTTAGTGGTTGTCCCTATAAGGCGGGAGTGGAATGAAGGAAGAGAACTAAATATAAAGCTGGCGGGCATGGATGCATATATGAGTCAATTGGAGCCATATCTATATTGCTACGTTGTTGTGCCAATTATTGTCAAATGGAAGCAAATTATATGTTTCTATAAGTTGGACGCATATCCAAATAGGCCTTTACTGTATACTTTTATTACTGCTTTTATGTATTGCAGAATGAATGCTTCTTTTGACTTATTGGTGAATGAAAGCATGTTTTCTTTGGAGGCCTTGGTGAATAAATACTTTGCTTTATGTGCCTTGGTGCATGAATACGTGCTATGACCCATTTGCCTTTTTAAAATCATTTTTATTTAAGGGCGTGTTCGTTTCTTTAGGCCTAAAGGTCATATCAAAACTAATCTTGTTATTTAGACGTCTTAAATAAGTCTAATTACAAAATCTTTTTACAGATGTGCGCTAATTTGCGAGACGAATCTAACGAGCCTAATTAATCTATGCTTCGCTACAGTGATGCTACAGTAACTATCGTCTAATCACGGCTTAATTACCCTCATTAGATTCGTCTCGCAAATTAGTACAAGATTCTGCAGTTAGTTTTTTAATTAGACTTTATTTAATACCTCTAAATGATAAGATTCTAGTAGGCTTAAAATTAGGCCTAGAGAAACGAACACCCCCTAAAAAACTGAGATAACAAGGAAAACATGTTTGTTTTCCTTAAGACTCGAGCTCAAAGACGTCATCTAACCACCTGACCTATGAAAGCAACGTATGCTCATTTTCATAATTATACATTGTATTTGCCATTGAAGAAATTTGTAATAAACATATTTGCCATCGATATCAATGACAGGCGGGGCCCGCCCGAGTCGCTGACAGTGGCATATACCATATCAGAGACATTTGCAATGGCATAAGGTAAATTATTTCAATGAATAAAATAAACTAGAACATGGCGGATCTTCATCAAGAATCCAAGGGCCGGTCTCATTAATTTCACCATAAATCATCATAAACAGTAGCAACTTACTGTTCAATCACCAGAGATACAGTGGGGGGGGGGGCACCCACCCTTGCTGATGAGCCCATGGCTCCTAACATTGTAACATCTATGGAATCTCCAAGGAAGTGCAATGATCCAAGAATCGCTGCTGGTAGTCTTTCAAAATATTCAAATATTCAATTTGGTACTATTCCTTTTACTGAGAAATATAATGCAAATGAGGAGATATTCACTATTGCTGGCATGTCATCAAAGATAACTATTAAAGGTGCAGCATTGCTCGAGAAAGAAGAGAAGAAGACCTCAACAAAATATATTGAGATTGGTTCTATTCTGGTTGAAATCATTGACGAGTATCCAACTTGATTTTGAGCATGATATTTGACGAGTATAAGCAGGGTAATTATCACAGTTGCCGGATTTAATATATCCATATTGAGCTCAAGGAGGCCTCAGGTTGACGTACTATATGCATGGCTGTCAATTAATACAAGGTGAATGTTTTCCCTGCTGCAAGGAAGAAGAAAAAGGACCCGCCAATGGATTACTCAAAGCCGAGGACGGCTTTGCTTCAAGAAGGGGAGAATGATGTGATTATTCCAGGTCAAGTACAAGCTGCTATTGCTCTTAATAATGATACAAATAATGTCACTGATGACGGTGGAGTTACATGCAAATTAATTGAAGTATTTAACAACCACCCTCAAAGCCGAGGACGGCTTTGATTCAAGGGAGAGAGGATGATGAGCCCATGGCTCCTAACATTGTAACATCTATGGAATCTCCAAGGAAGTGCAATGATCCAAGAATCGCTGCTGGTAGTCTTTCAAAATATTCAAATATTCAATTTGGTACTATTCCTTTTACTGAGAAATATAATGCAAATGAGGAGATATTCACTATTGCTGGCATGTCATCAAAGATAACTATTAAAGGTGCAGCATTGCTCGAGAAAGAAGAGAAGAAGACCTCAACAAAATATATTGAGATTGGTTCTATTCTGGTTGAAATCATTGACGAGTATCCAACTTGATTTTGAGCATGATATTTGACGAGTATAAGCAGGGTAATTATCACAGTTGCCGGATTTAATATATCCATATTGAGCTCAAGGAGGCCTCAGGTTGACGTACTATATGCATGGCTGTCAATTAATACAAGTACGAGAAGGACTTATCATATTGTCTAATTACTTGGATTAGGCAGGGTGCCGTATTATTATACTGTTTCCTGTATTAGAAAATCCTAGAGTGAGTTCTGTTTGAGTCCGGCCCAACTCCTAGTGTCCAGGCCAGGTTGCTAGCTAGTTGGTCGAGTCCAACCAGATTTGTACGTCTGGTCTAGCGCAGGTTGAGTCCAGGTTCATGTCGTGCCTGCGTGCACATATTAGGAGCCACGGTTCCTTGTAATGGTCAGACTTGTATTAATTGACAGCCATGCATATAGTACGTCAACCTGAGGCCTCCTTGAGCTCAATATGGATATATTAAATCCGGCAACTGTGATAA
Source organism: Eragrostis nindensis (assembly GCA_012490785.1). Classification (NCBI taxonomy): domain Eukaryota; kingdom Viridiplantae; phylum Streptophyta; class Magnoliopsida; order Poales; family Poaceae; genus Eragrostis; species Eragrostis nindensis. Next base: position 168,194 of record JAAXCT010000588.1, read on the forward strand.
TTACCCTGCTTATACTCGTCAAATATCATGCTCAAAATCAAGTTGGATACTCGTGAATGATTTCAACCAGAATAGAACCAATCTCAATATATTTTGTTGAGGTCTTCTTCTCTTCTTTCTCGAGCAATGCTGCACCTTAATTTAATAGTTATCTTTGATGACATGCCAGCAATAGTAAATATCTTCTCATTTGCATTATATTTCTCAGTAAAAGGAATACTACCAAATTGAATATTTGAATATTTTGAAAGACTACCAGCAGCGATTCTTGGATCATTGCACTTCCTTGGAGATTTCATAGATGTTACAATGTTAGGAGCCATGGGCTCATCACTTGCCCTAACTAAGGTCCGCTGCTGAACTAGAATGACCAGCATATTCTACGACTGCTACCTCCACACAATATGTGTTACCTAACTTTATGTGCAAATAACTAACTTTAGAGAGCATTCATTCATGCACCAAGCAGCAAGTATTTATTCACCAATGCCTCAAAGAAACCATGCTTTCATTCACCAATAGATCAAGAAGCATTCCTTGATTCACCATGAATATGTGAAAGCAGTAATAAAAGTATAAAAGTATACGAAAAGCTTATTTGAATATGCGTCCACCTTATAATTTACTTATAACTTGACAAAAATTGGCACAACAATGATGGTATGATTAAAAGGAAGGAATTAACCGCATAGCATTGTAGATATGCCTCCAATTGACTCATGCATGCATTCATGCACGCTAGCTTTATATTTTAGATCCCTTCCACCATCGGCTTATAGCAACAACCACAAAAAGCTCTTGTAAACATCCCAACTTAATCTAAGAACACAAGATAAGCTATTTCAATTCTATGGGGAAGCGATGAATTCGTGCCACTTCATACTCGCTATTTTCTTCCTCATATACACCAGTGTCCCAATGGCCAACTCTAATTCATGGAGCCCGATCGTGTATGTAAATGACCCATTCATCCAGACCCGATCAATGATGCAGCAGCACACCACGCTCAGTTTCTGCAAGGTCGAGAGCGGTAGGGTTCAGACCGTTGACTTCATCACGGACGATCACAACTATGAACTCATCATTGATGCATCCAGCCGTGCTGGCGATTCCTGTAATAAGTATAAAGCAGTGATGCTTGTAAAGGATCAAACTGAACCAGCAAAAGTTATCTCCTTTGTGTTCATTGGATAAATTGGTAACAAGTCTCACTCAAATTAAATAAAGTGTGTTTTTACTTTAGTTGGGCATATTTAAGACGAATATTGTGTTTCTTTGTTACACTCAAAGCGAGGGCAAAATAGCGAGGGTAAAATCACAAGCTGTAAAATTTTTAAGCAAAATCACAACTGTCCCTTGTTTCATCTAATAAAAGTATGGCACATGTTTCGCCTCCGCTCGCGCTGGCCACGTCGCCTGAAATCTTCGACGCCGTTCCTTTGGTCGTATCTTATCTCAGCCGTTCGCTCCTTTGTTTGACTTTGATGAGTCAGAGGCAGTGCCTTCCGCGTTGGAGAAAGTCTAAGGGCCTGTTTGGTTACGCTTTTGGTGCTTTTGCTTCTAAGAAAAGTCGAAAGTCTAACCAAAGGCACCGGCTTTCATCTGGGTGCTACCGAAGAAAGCAGCTTTCGCCCAAGCCTTTTCTCACAGCACCCCGCGCCCTGCTTCTTCCGGCCGTGAGATGGATACTTGGTGAAAATTACCCGCGCTGCCACTGGTTATGTTGTTTCGTACCGCTTCGTTCTTTTCTTCCCCTCCCCATCCTCCCGACCAGGCAGGTGGAAACGGCGGCGCTAGGGTTAGAGCTTGCCCGCCGGCGCGGCTCGCCCCTCAGCCCGGCGCCCCTGCTCGCCCATCAGCTCGAGGCGTGACAGGCTCGCCCATCAGCTCGATGCGCGACAGGCTCGCCCATCATCCCGGCGCCCCTACTCGCGGCTGCCTTATCGCGTCGCTAGTCAAGCGGCCCGTGCCTGCGAGTCATGGCGCCAGCAAGCTCAAGCGCTCGAGCAACTTGACATGGCGTGCGCGAGCTTGAGTTGCTGAGTCCAATGGATGGGAGGGAGAGAGAGATTGTTGACAGGAACGGATGAAAACGAATGGATAAACCATCGAGCCTCCCTAAAATCAGCCTCCATCCCCATAGCTCTGACCCGAAATCCGCATCAAATGGTTGCGCCATAGCGTGGGGATTCGATTCCTCCCACTTCCCATCACTATCTCCCCTCGCTCTCCGTGCTAATTTGAGCTTAAGAGTTCATCAATGGTGGTCTGCAGATGAGGAAGACGATGGAGAAAGGCTTTTGCAATAAGGCCCTCACCAAAAAATGTAATGAACCATAGTATTTATGTGTCTTGATGTTTACAGAAAACTCCAAAAATTAAGAGAATTTCTAAAAAAGCTTTTTAAAATTTAGAGAAATGCACAATTTAAACAAATTAAGTTTCTCTTTCTAAAATGGTAGTTTACATGTTAATATCTGAACAGGACAATGGTTTATGATCAATTTTCATATAAATTGTTTCTCAGCAGGGTATTATAGACATTTCTACGGCTTTCTCACAGCCACAGCTATTTCAACCAAACGGCTTTCAGCTTTTTCCACAGCTCACAGTCCACAGCAGCTTTTTTCACAGCTCACAGCCACAACAGCTTTTTCTCACAGCCACGGCTCAACCAAACACACCCTAACATGGATGCATGGCTGTTTCGTTCGTCTGCGCAAGGTAGTCTAACGTAGTTGACTCTTTTGCTCTCCTGCGCTGGAGAAAGTCTAACATAGCTGACTATTTGGCTCGTTCGCGCACTCTATATATTGGCCGTTGCCCTGCGTCTTTCTCGGCTCATCGCCGGGATTAAGCGGTCGTGCACCAAGCTGTTTTGACTCCTCATTTCTTTTGTGCAGGTGTTCTGGGTTCGCGTTGCAGGAGAAGTTCGCGCTCGATGACCAAGCAAGCAAGCAATCTTCACCGACGGAGGCCACCGTTACGTCTTGTCAGTGCGCTCCCGGGTACCGCGTGACTCACCCGCGCCAACCTCCTGCAGCTCCGGCCCGGCACCAAGCTCCCAGGCGAGGACCAGAAGCTCGTCAACACACACGGCGCCGGCTCCGGCTCCGACGAGGTCTGAGCAACTACATACCTGTGAAGGAACCTGATGTGTCCTGATGAAATAGTGCCGCTGTGCCGGTCTTAGATGGTTCATGTATCTTATCACTGCTGCTGGTTGAATGAATGAAGTCTTTGGGATAATTTTTGAGAGGGTTCGTGTTGATATTTTTTTTTTTTGGTCAAGTCTTTGGATTTTCTGTTTGCAACATATTTTTTGATGGGAATGTCTGTCTGATGAATTCTCAGCCATCACCGCGCGATGCTGAAGAATGAAGCTCTCGCTGAAATATTGAAACAACATCGTGCCACTGTAGAGGAACTCAAGAGAGCCATGCAAAATAAGCATTCCTTGGTCTGGTTGGCGGGGAACTGGCCGAACTGCAGTGTGCTAGGCGTTTCATGGCCGCCACGGTGCCTTCCTTGACCATGTTCGCGTACGTGTTCCTTGACTCGTTCCTTCTTCCATGGTTGTGAATAGTTCTTTGTAGGAGTCATTTGAAAAGAAAAAAAAAACTTTGTAGGAGTATGATGGTTGGCACTGCGTGCTACCAAGTCAATGTTCTGGACAATTTTACTTAGTATTTGGTCAGCGTCTGCATCCCTGTGTAGAGGCTTGACATTTACCATGTAAGCAACATGGTGTAAAACGGCCATGTCGGTCTCATTGGTAGTCATCGTCGGCGACGCTGCTGTTTCCTTCTTTCTCCTCTCCTCTCCCTCCCTGGTCAAGCTGTGTCTCATTTTTCTTTCCTCATGACTGAATAGTGACTCTGAATTTTGCACTCCATTTGGTTGACTACCTGCACCTGCATGTGCTGTTGTGTTCCATCCTTGACGGTGGAGACAGTAGAGAGAGGTCGGCAGAGTAGAGGAGCGCCTGCTCTGCTCCGCACGCCGGAGGCCCTGGTATCAGGTAAACTGAGGCCAGACCGTCACCGCGGCCCCATGGCGGGCGGCACCTCGTATCTTCGACAGCGGCAAAAAGCATTACCACAGGCTCACTCATAGAAACTCATAGAGACTACTCCCTCCGTTTTTAATTATATGACGCTGTTGACTTTTTCGTTGAACTTTGACCAATAATATAGATTTAAATAATTACTTTTTGAATGTGAAATGAATATCATTGGATTCATCATCAAAAGCACTTTAAGGTTAACTTATACATTTAGCTATTTACACAAATATTTATAGATAAGACGAATGGTCAAATTAACGAAAAAAGTCAACAGCGTCATATAATAAAAAACGGAGGGAGTATTAAATTAAATAAAAATGTTCGAGGCCAACGCCGTGCCGTGGCTGCTGTGCCTCCTGTCCTCCACAGATGCATTTTTTTTTTAGCTTCAGGTGCTCATCATCACTGTCTTGAGCTTCAGTCACTTGTAAACACCGTAATATAGGAGTATCAATGAAAGTTAAGCTCCATTCGTCAAAATACTTATCTTGAGGTCTTTCGAAAAAATATTTAGCTTGAGGTACATCAATCAAGTGGACTTGAGCGCAGGCTTTCTTGACGTTGATGGGGTAGATGTCACGCTTGGTTAGTTTGTTGCTGTCTAGGTAAATGCGTTGTTACGTGTTGCAACCAGAACGGTCTGCATGGTGGGCAGATAGAACTATTTTGCTCGTACTTTGACCTCAAATTTATAGAGCATTATTTGGCGTCGTGGCAATATATGAAAATTAGTTTTGCATCGAATTTACAGTGAAAATAGGGATATAATTACGGTCCAGATAGCTACGCGGCTGATGCCAGTGTTGGCAAAAAAAAAAAGTTCACAAGAATCCTTTCTATGATCTGCCTGTGGATCCGGCAAACGCAATTTCCTCTTTTGCCACTGGCAGAGCCAGACGAGGGTCAGCCAATACCTCGGCCTTGCATATAAATTTCTACTGTTTATACGTGAATTTGCTTGAACAAAAAAAGTCCAATTTTTTTCTTGTGCATGGTCATTTGAAGAAACATTCACAAAGGAATAGAATTGGTCGTTCCTCTTTTTTCCTGTATTCTACATCCGTCGTTGCCTTTTGAGCTTCGAACTTTTACAAAAAAAGACGTGTGACCTGGGATAAATATTTCTTCGCTCGTGTCACACTGAGTTTTGTACAGAGAAAGCATTTAAAAGTCGACTAAATGGAATGGTAACTTAGTCCACGGACATATTGGTGTTCTTAATTCAGTTGACAATATTTTCCAAAGCAATTAATGTGGCCTTTGACGCATGGTCAAATTTTGATAACCTATTAGCTCTGTATAGACGTGCTTCTACAAGGTGCTGTTTTCTACCCGTTGACAAGCTCTAAAAGTCCATGTACATTAAATGGACGCTGTGAGCATGTGGGATTAGATAGAATTTTTGCATTGACCATCACCAATGACCCCTTTACCATATGTCTGTTCTTCTGTGACCTTTTTATCCATTTGGTTGACACCGTGCATCTGCGTCGTTTTTATCTTTTCTAGCTCTGCACCGGAAAGGGAGGCAGTTGGCGTAGTTCGCACCTTTTTTTCAAATGAAGAAACAAAGTGGTAGACCTTGACGCGTCCAACACCAGCACAAAGTCAGGAAAACAACCTATCCATTATGAGGCTGCTCAAATGTCAATGATGTATGACTTTGACTCCCATCACGGCGTGCTGCTGCCGTTGGGCTGTATTTTCTCGTGTCCGTCGGGTGCTACTTCATGAAAAATTGGTTGTTTGGCATGTGTCGCGACCAGGGTGATTCGCTGGTTTTTTGATGGAAGTGATTTGCTGGTTAGTAAGGACAGTGTCGTTGGCGTCTGTCATTCGTTCTAGACGACGAAATTGGGACGTGCTGCGCGGTTAGTTGGCTTGGCGTTGTTGTTGTGTTTCGAGACTTGTGTTTTCTGCTGTTGTCAGGGCAGGTGTCGTGGCTGGTTGAATTCGTGAGTCGTGGAATAGGTCCGCTGCTACGTGTTGTGGATAGAGTGCTTCCCTTGATGAGTAGGATCGAATTTTCTCACACATTTCCTACCGACTGAGGAAATGATCCTTGGTCGTTGCAAGACTCGTCAAGTGTTCCTCGGCGTTGCATGAACTGAGCTTGGCTCAGTTGGCCAGCAGCGCCAGCCGAAAGGCTCGGCGCGCGCCCACCCGGGTTCGAGCGGCGCTCACCCGGGTGCCTCACGGGGCACTGTAGCAGTGAACAGTAACGCGAGTTACTGTTCACTGCTGACAGTGAGGTGGTAAAAAAATCCCCTCGTCCTCCCCAGTTCAAAGCACATGGTTAAGACTCGCGCCGCAGCTCACAACGGCCAGCTGAGTCCCTGTGTATGGATGGGGAGGGGGTTCGGGGGTTTTCTCGGCCTGCGTGAGAGGCTCTCCTCCTTAGCAAAATGCCGTCGGGGGCGGTCTTACCCCCGGCAGGTCGAGTTTTTTTACTTTGTTTCCTGTTTCGTTGACATTGTGCATTTGTATGTCCTGGTCGCGGAGTAAAACACACACACGTTAATTAAGGTCAATGCATCTTGCTCTGCATGGAACGTAGTGTCCATATGCTTCTTCCATTCAAACTGTGTTTCCTTAAATTTGACATTCCATATACACACCAGTTCATCACGGCTGGATCATACAGATTACAAGCCAAGGTGTCCATCCATCAGTTCAGAAGGCACACTAGTAGGAGCAAAAGGGCCATACGGCAAGTTCGTCCGTAGGCATAATAAGAGTAGCAGCCACGGAATATACACATTAGTAATCAGTTGACCGCAGCTGGCTCATATAAATATGCTACAGACCAAAGTGTCCGTCCACCCGTCAGCTCAGGAGGCTCGCTAGCAGCAAAAGGGCCATACGGGTAAGTTCGGGACAACACTGTCGTGCGTCATCCTTTATAGCCGAGCAACAGATCGGCAACACCCAGCTGAGACGCAGCAGCACAAAGTGGTCGGCAGCAAGTGTTTCTTACCCCTAAGTGCTACTTAGTATATGAATGGAGCAGGCAACATCCATACGCATACAGCAAAGGAGTTCTTGGACAGCGGGGAACCTGCCGAGGGAAGCGTGTCAAAGGGCAACGGATGAGAACTTGTTTACTAATCTGACAAGAGCGACACGGAAACAAAAAGATACCTGAAGGTTACACCTTCCTTTCCCTCTTGTTCCCCACATGTTTTTTGGTTTCCTCAGCATCAACCAAGGGCTCACCAGATGGAACCTGGGACCTGCAAGACAAACGTTAAGAAAGCAGCAGAGAGGGCAGGATACTAAGACCGTAGATGAAACTAATTGGAAAACGGTGAGCGTTTACTTTAGAACAACAGCGTCAGGTGCACCAGCGTGGGAGGAAGCCTTGGTAGCAAGAGAGAGCTCTGTTTCCTAAATCAAGTGAAGGGAAGACAAATGATATCATTAAAAAAAAGGAAAACGGAAAAAACGTGGAGAAAGAAATGAAAGTTCTCCTAGGATTGTTAAAAAACAGCATGGGACAGAAGAGAACCTGGTCACACTGACAAAAACTGCTGAATAAGCGACGACGTGCTGTGGTTTCTTTAATATCATCTTTAGTGGGCTCGCTGCAAATATATAGCAAGGGAAAATAAATTCCTGATGGAAGCATCGTAGATGGAAGAATAACAAAACACTAGGCATACTAGTAAGCACAAACGTCTTAAAGAATCGAAGGACAGATCTTACAGAGATGAGTCTTCTTCTACGCCCGAGGCTCCCTCATCCTGCGTCGTCGGCTGTATCTTTTGGATATGGGACAGAAGGTCCAATTTCGAACTTGGGATGTTAGAGTTGGTATATTTGATGGATCCGGGACATTTCGGCTTCTCCAGCATCACGTTTAAGTTCAGGCAGTCAATAACCCTGCCCATTCCAGGTCTTGAATTCCGGTCACTTTGAAGGCACAGCAAAGCTATATGGGCACATTTTTCTGCTTGCTGGCGCTCTTCGCCTTCTGCAAAATTTTGCAGAATCCTATCCAACGTGCCTGCACTCCAGTGGTCCCAAACCTGTTCATTTCCATTAGTATATGAGATGAATGAACCAAACAGACTACGGTGGCCTCTCCTATAAAGATCTATGAGAGAATTTAATTATTTTACTTACATATTGTATGATATCTCCGTGATCAGTTGCTGAGTACTGCTGTCGTTCTATGATCATCGTCAAAATTAACTTTCCAAAAGAATATACATCATATTCCCGGCCGCAATGCCCTTTGTTCCAGAACTCAGGTGACATAAATCCTCTGCATGTAAAAAGGAAAATAATATAATATCACATGCATGAATATTATTCTACGCAGGGACTAGCCACCCCTATTTAACTTACATTCAAACAGGATAACTTTTAGGTTGATGAATAATCTAAGAAACCATGAACAGTTATTTGTGTCACATCTCAAAATTTAAATTTTTTTATTGTGAATAAGATTTCACTAATTTTGTTTTTTATGGAATATTTAATTTTTCCCTTTAATATCAGTGTTAACACATTTATTCAGGTCAAAGTAAATTATTTTCTAAACTAAATCATTTAATATAGGTTATCTTAAATTTACATTTTTCTTTCATGCTGAATAGATTGCATTAGACTTTTATTGGGTGGAAAAGTTTTCTTTTAAAATTCTTGAGAATCGATTCTATTGAAAAATACGGAAAATAGCAAAACCTATACGTACCTAATTCTAATCTAAACAGCCCAGCGCACCTGTCTCGTGCTCCTACTAGTCCTATCTCTCAATTTCCGCATGGGCCAAAGCCAGGCAGCTAGCCCGCCCCACGCGGCCACGCCTGAGCCAAATCTGGCGCCGCAGCTCGGGACTTCTTCTACACTGTCGTGCCAGATAGCCCGTGGGGTATTCGGCCCAGTAGACCCAGCAGAAGAAACCAGCCACACGCGGCCCAGGTAAGGTCGTCGTCAAGCTTGTTCCCCCGCCATCGAGACAATTGTTCCGCCGCAACAAATAAATTGTTCCAATATAACACAATTGTTCCAAGCTCTGAACACAATTGTTCCAAGCATTTATTCAGGCCGGAGGGGGAGGCGGCGCCTTGCGCTCGGGGATGCGAAGGCCGGAGGGGGAGGCGGTGACCGGCGCACGGGGATGCGAAGGCTGGAGGGGGAGGCGGTGACCGGCGCACGGGGAGGCGGAGGCCGGAGGGGGGACACCGGAGACGGCGCGGCGGCGCCCTGCGCACCGGGAGGCCGCGCAACGCTGGGATGACAAGCGGGGCAGGCGGCAGAGGTGGCGGCGCTAGGGCCAGGCGGCGGAGCGCGGGGCCGTAAGGAGAGGAAGGGAAGGAGGAGCTGGAGAGTGGAGAAGAGAGAGAAGCGGGGTGGTCGCGCTAGCGCGAATCACCCCGAGTGCTGGAAATCCTGCCAATCTCGCCCGCACTATTATTCACAAGTTAGCAATCCAGCAACTTTTACTTCTACTAAGGTGGTGCTTCAACTATGTATAAGAGCAAAACAGAGTCATGAATCATATTTTAGAGCACCGGGCCCAAAATCCAATAAGGATAATTACTATTGTACCTAGTCTCTAATTCTCTATCAACTCTTAGGATAATTACTTTTGTGCCTACACCTCCTCTATCTGATTGTGATACGTGGTCCTCCAAGTGGCATGTCCATGTCAGCATAGTGTACAATTTCTGGAAAGTTTCACATTTTCAATAATTATAATTGGTTGTCCTACAGGCATAGAAAACCTATTCCTTCAATACTGAAAAATTTTTAAAACGAAAGGTATTTATTACTTACCTTGTGCCGCGACGACTCTGGGTGGTCTGATGCGTTTGCTCCGGATCAAGTTTCCTTATGAGATCGTAGTCACCGATTTTCGCTGTAAAATCGGTATCTAAAAGAACATTCTCAGGCTTGATGTCCATGTGCACAATGCTGTTTTCATGGAGATAGAGGAGTCCAGAAGCCACCCCTTTGATTATCTTAAGCAATATAGCCCAATCATGTTGCTGGTGTATTGAATTTGGACGAAACCCTGAACCATGAGAAGTTTAAAATTAGTATACAGCTGAAATATATTATGTATATGTTACAGGTTCTTGCTGAACAGCAACTTTATCAGATGTAATTAGATAAACGAAAAATAAATGCTACCAGGGGTCCTCATTCTCAATGAACATATTACAGGTTGTTGCTGTAAAGGAGCTTTATCAGTGATAGTTAGAACAGTAAGAAGCATGTCAAAAGGGGGGTAAAGCACAGGAAAGTCAGAAAGAGGGAGAAAAGACTGGGGAAGAACCAATGATCACCAATTGAGCCCCACATTACGAAGCACTGCAACAAGACACAGTACAAAATGGACAGCCAAGAGGAGAGAGACTACCTAAGGTCAAGCACGATAGTATCGAGAATTTCAGTCAGCCAAGAGAAACGGGAGGAATACATATGTGGAAGGGGTACCAGTTAAAGACAGAGCAAGCACCATAGCAGCGCAAAGAGATAAGTCGAAAAGGCAACACCAAACCCAGCCCTTCCTCTGATCCTACTCTTCTCTAGATGATTGACAGGATTAGACTTGGAGAGCTTTCAGATTTTATCAAGCTATAAAGGAAAATTCTGTCTAGGTGTGGATGTGAAACATAGGAAAAAGCTTTTAGGTTGACTTTGATAAATATTTATGGAGCAGCGCAAGATGATCAGAAGGATGAGTTCCTTTCTGAGCTGGCAACAACATATCATAGAGCGGCACACCCAATTACAGCAGGGGGGAGATTCTAATATATTGAATTCAGAACAGAAAAAAAAAACAAAGTCACTTTTGATTTCACTATGCAGACAAACTGAATGCAATTATCCACTGCTTAGAATTAAGAGAACTGAATGCAACATACATGAGCAAACTCATTGAATAATCTCACTTTTGAGAAACTGAATAGAGTTCTAATTTATACAGAGTGGCCTTATTGCAGCTAATCTCACTAACACTACTGAGCAGATCGTCTGACATTTGTGCAAGCTTTATGCAGAGGAATTTCTGCTGTCAAATATCAAGGGCGCAATGCTCAACAAGAATGGCAGAATCAACTCAGATTTGGGTTGAATTGGGTGGAACATCCATAATTTGTGGACTAATCAAGAAAAACTGAAAAGCCCCAGTACAAGCAACACAAAACACCATTGGCAAGAAAAACTATGAATAAAACCGTTGCTAGTTACCTGTGGTGCAAAATCTTTCAAGACTGCCATTAGGCAGATATTCAAACACGAATAGCCTTGATTTCTTTCGGAAGCAGTATCCGATGAACCTGACCAAGTTTTGGTGCCTCAGTGTAGCTAAAAGTTGGATCTCTCTATGGAGTTCCTCCAGGCTCATCTTGACGTCCTTAAGTCTTTTTACAGCCACTTGTATCCCATTCTTCAATGTACCCTGGTACCGATATTTTCAGTTTTTCTATTGGCATGGTATGAAAATACATTCTTGAACTATCAACAAAGATGGATCTGATAAGCACCTTGTACACAATTCCAAAGCCACCACGCCCTAGTTCGTTGACATCCGCGAAATTGTCTGTTGCCACCTTGAGAACTTTGTAGCTATATGATTTATAGCAAGTATTCTCTCCAACTTCATTTGCCTCTGCTAGGAAAATGTTAGCTGCTGCTAACTGATACAGCTAGTGGAAAATTAAAACGACAACAAATAAATTGACTTACCAATGGAATCGCTACTTCCTCCATGTTGTTTTTTCCGATAGAACCAGAATGCAAGAAACATTAATGTAAGCAGAAGTACAGTTACAATAAGGACAATGATAAGTATAATTTTTCTTTTCCGTGCCCCACTGTGGCTGTGTTCTTGTTGCGGCGGTTCGACTGGTTCGATTACCTTCATTGCAGCCCCAATGTAGAAGGGGTACATCTCAAACCGGTATAAGCAGTGGACCCCAATAACAGCTCCGTTTGGACTTTCATAAAGCATTTCTCCAATTTTCATAAGGTTCTCGAGACACATCTGGCAGTCGTTCGCTGAATAGTCAGGTGTGCACTGCATCAGTCCATAGAGAGAATTATTGCTGCCTCTGATCACAAGTTGGGAAGTAAAAAACCAGTGCACAGTAGCGTTATCCACGGTTAATCTTGCTGCAGTGCTGAGCAACAGTTTCAGGTTGACTTTGAAAGAGGATAGAAAGGTTCTATTCCGGGGGTCAAACGCAGGTGCCCCATCACTTCTGGCCGACACGACAATGTCCAACTTGCGCATTGAACCGAGGAAATTTGTGTTTGAATACCGAAAAAGGCAGAACTCGTGGAAGAATAAAGCTTCTTTCTTATATCTACAATGGAGCTGTAGGGTCGGCAAAATTGATCTTAAGCAATCAGAGCATTTGGTAGGATCAGAATCACCTCTACACAGAGCGAGGGCGAAGATGTGGTCAGCCCCCTTGGCACCAACAACTTGCTTAAAGTACATTCCGGGTGCAGAAACTGTGTTGTCAGGAAGGTCCAATAACAGCTTCTGAAGGAGTGCCTCAAATATGCTGTGTGGTCTGTAGGTATTTCCACTACGACAAAATGCAGCTGGAATTGCTTCATTCCGGACCACTTGTGAAAAGAAAAGGAGCAACACAACATTATATGCCGTGAAGACATACGCTGGAGAAACTGGTTTACTCATATCTGCACAGCACAGGTAAATGATAAGAGAATGTGGGTGCATAAAAAGAAACAGGGTAAAAAGAAAATTCACATATCGAGTAGGAAAGGCGGTGTCAATAATGCCTTGTGCTACATTATCTCGATTATCGGACAATATAATTAATTTAGCTCATTACCGCTAGTCAGTTTATTTGGACTGTGGGCATTCTATTGATTAGACAGGATCGGGAGAGTAAGAAGTGGGAGATAGATTTTACTTATTTGGCGGCGACAATTCTAAGCATCACAAAAGTTGCTTGAACGGCTGTCTTGAGACTTCCTGCACATCCTTGAGGTGGTTGCCACCGGCATCCACACTGTACACACCCAAATTGGCCGGCTCCCCCTGTCTTGATGAAATCGAGGCTGGGACAGATAATGCTCTTGTAGCTACATTCTGCATGAATGAAACATGGAGGAACAGTAAGAATATTATACAGAGCATTATGCTGCGTTGATATGACATTAAAGAACAGGTAAACCATGTGGACATTTCAGCGAACAACTAACGGGTGCTATAATCGGAGCCGCTGCAGGTTCGTTTAAGATGTTGCAGTTGACCGAAGACCAGGCCCGTGGAGGGCAGCTGGAACCATGGGCCGCGTGCGGTTTGATTGAGAGTTTGCAGATATTCCACCTACTCAAATCTCCCATTCAGTTCCACTGTCAGTTTACCGGGGGCAGTGCACAATTGCAGTGACCGCCAATGCTGCTCGAGGGCATTGGGGATTTGGGAGAAGCACTAAGCGGGCGGCGAAGCAGATTGAGGACTCAATGGGAAGCAAAGGAGGCCTGGTGAAGGAAGTGAGACGCGAGGCAGTCCGGCAGTTCCCCATCTCTGCCGAACAGAGGCAAAACAGAGAGGCGGGGGAGGGAAGAGCCGAGCAGAGCAGGTTACACAGTGCTGAGGTTACAGGTACGTCAGCGTGCCGTTTTCTTTCTAAATAACTGGGTTTTAGGGTGAACGAAGTACACGAGAATAATCAAGCCGATCTAAAGTAGAAATAATAATAAAAAAGATCTAAGCATATGCATCTGCCGGTCTAACAAATCCATTTTGAACAAATAACTCTACTTACGCTTGACGTTCGGGAATCCTAAATAACTGGATTTTCTTTTTCTTTTCGGGTGAACGAACTACACAAAAGAAAGTCGATCTCTAGTTCATATTAAAAGAAAAAAGATCTAAGCATGCATCTGCCGGTCTGACAAATCCATTTTGGAACTAAGGACTAATCCAAAGATTACAAACAGCTATTTAGAATTCCAGCTTACCCGTTCAGGACGAAGCGGTCGAGCACCTGCCGGAACCGCTGCCGATCGATCGAGGAGTGCGACGAGCTGAGGAATTGATCGGGGAGCTGCTAGCTGCGGGCGGGAGGTTGAGGGAGAGAGGGAGAGCAATAGCTAGCTCTAGAGAAGACAGCTGAAAGAAGAACGCACGCCACGCCCAGAGCAAGAAGACGCAGTGAAGGGTCAGCACCCTGATGGGAGGGTTTTTCACGAAAATGGCAAAGACGGGCAGAGTGCCACCACGTTCTTCTTTCCATCCTGTATTCAACTGACACCGGCCCCTAATCTAACCACCAACCTCATCTGTCCTTGATTAAGTCCGGCCCCACGGACACACAAGTTTTTACGCTCTCCAACGGATGTTTACAAATTACGCCGTTTAACACTGTGTATCTACCGGAAATTTTCCACTTTTTTCACCGAGAGTGAGTCTTACCATATGCGACGCTGGCATGTTTGGAGGTGGTCAGGGCGCGAGGACCTGGCCTCCTGGATCGATCTGAGGTGGTCACAGCGCCTCCGATACAAGTTCATCGTCGCTTGCTTTCGCCGGCGTCGCCTCTGCCTGTTTTGGAGGTGGAGCTCGATCCGGTGTCCTCGTCGAGCCTCCGAGTCTCAAGATCGTCTTTCTAAACTCGTTCGTTCGACGGTCGCGTTTGAGCCTGCTCGTGTGTTTAAATTTTGCATGTCGTACGTTACGTATCCACCACCGTCTCGCTTGACTTCTTTTAATTAGTTCAGGAAACTATTTGGTTGTCGCAGAACTGCATTTGCTGAGGGATTGGTTGCAGAATTACATCACGTTGACAAGTCAGATCTAAATCAAATGTTAAGCTATCTTGGACCGTACCCCTTGCTTGTCCTCCAACATTTTCATGCTTCCTGATCTACTACAAACTCACTCGAATCATTGACTAATTTCTCTCTCGATTTTAAGACTTGGGTTCTTGTGGCAACTTGTGGTTAGATGGAAGGCAATAGCTCGTAGATGTGGTAACAGTAAATTCTTTGTACCAAAGCTTTCATGATTTAGAAGCTCGTAGGTGTGTTTGGTTGTACTTTTAGCTTTGGCTTTTGCTCTCTAAAAGCTAAAAGCCAACCAAAGAGACTGGCTGTGGGCAAAAGTTGCAGCAAAAAGCTGCTTTTTTTTAGTACAAAACACAAAGCAGGTCCATAGGTGCTTTCATTGGCTGTGGCTGTGGGTAACTTCGAAAACATTAACCACCTGCCACTGGTTATGAAGATAACGGTTCGTTTTCTTTCTTCTTTCCCTCGCTTCTCCGCCCTGCTGCCCTTCTGTAATTTATTTACACCCTTGTGGCTTTATATGGATTCTTTAAATCATAATCTGATCCAAATTATGGGTATTTTATATGAGCAATGTGTTCATTTTGGGTTTTACTTTTTAGAATTTTTACGATTTTCCAAACCCTGCTAATAAAAACCAATTCTCCGACCTTCAGAAGCATTACAGATATTTCGAGAGCTTTTTCACAGCCACAGCTATTTCAACCAAATGGCTTTCTGCTTTTTCTACAGCTCACAGACCACAGCAGCTTTTTTCACAACTCACAGCCACAGAACAACCAAACACACCCTTAGGTAACTAACTCCTATTATTTTTACCACGATCTTTAGTTTATATATTCCTTTATTTTTATTGAATTCCCAAAAACATGTTTCTAGAAATCGCAGGACGAATGATGAGTGCACTCCGCTGAGTGATTGTACTAACGTGATTGGCAGTGGTGAATTGTGGATTGTTTACTATTTTCTTCACTCGACGCTCATAAGTATATTTGACCATGGTTGTTGCAGTTAATGAATTTCAGTTGGTCATGGAATGGAGGCATGAATGAATTTTTAGGAGCTAGTTGAGCTGATGCTCCAAAAATCTAGCAGTAACCATATATATAGCCAGCTTTGGAGAATGTTAATTTAACATCTACGACAATGTTTTAAGTGATTCTGGTCAAAATGGATTAATTGTTGTCTGTTTTTTCCCCTCGAATCAGAATAAACTAGTAAGATAGCCCGCGCTAATAGCGCGGCTAGGCATGTTACACTATTTTATTACTCCATCTTGAAACTATCATAATAGCGCGCTAAACAAATTATTTATATAAGCATTTATGGGTTCCAAACACAAAGAGTTGCATGTTATGATAGTTTTAGGATGAATGTAACAACATCATGCATACATGACCAAACATTATGATATTTTTGTTATTGATATTCAAAATTAAAAACTATTGGCTTTGATCAAATCCAGAAATGCTTGTCTCTGGGACGGAGAGAGAGAGTAGTATCTTAATCTTTTCTTATATTCATGTTTTATACAAATGATTTTATTAAAACTGAATGTTACTGCCAAGGAAGCTGCAACCATCATGACCTTAATTTATTCCAAAATAAGGTATAGCGAAAGAAAAAAGAGAATCCCATAAAAGCAAGAGTGATGTACAAACACATAAACGAACATTATTCATCTTATCTCAATTTGTGATCCAATGTGGCTAGCTCAATGGACTTTGCAAATTACACGGATGAAAGAAGCTATAAGTTTTAAATTTATATACTTTCATTTGAAGAATTACACATTATGCTGGATTGTTTCATGATAAATCTAGTGGTATATTTTTTACATTGTCAATATTTTACGATGTTTTGCTATTCATAGTCAAAGTTACAAATGTTTGGTTTTGATTCAACTCATAAATACTTATGTATTTGGATTGAGGGAGTTCAACGATTATCAAGAAGCAAAGCCTTGCAATGTTCAACGATTATCAAGAAGCAAAGCCTTGCAAACGTCGTCGTGCCTAAAACCTCACTCGCATGGCATGCTGCCATTTTTGTCAGCAGTCGGAGAGCCACGGTCGAATGAAAGGTGGCTTCACGTATGCGCTGGCGGAGCTCATTGTATTCATTGGCATTCATATGAATGCCCAAAATTTCTGGAGCAAAAGATTCACATGTAGCCAGCAGCAGCAGACACACAACACATCGACACATGCGCACAGCAGCCAGCAATTGCCTTCGAACTCCGGCTTCTGATGTCTCTATGAACCCCACTGATTTGTTCGTTAGAAGGCGAGGGGCAAGTCGTACCTTTAATCCCCAACTCAATATCCCTCGTTGTGGCTCCAACCGGCGCCACCATGCAGTCAGTCCCTTCTGCCGATTCCGCTGGCACGCCAGTCCAGCATCCTTGCCAGCCAAAGCAACCATGAGAACAGCACAACCGCATGTCGCGAACTGCTTCAACGTTGTGCCTCCTATAATTGGTAATTTCCTCCAAGCTATGTCATTTTTTATTTAATTTTAACAATATGTATTCTAGTATTTTGGAATTCGGTGCTGTCCATTTGAAAGTTCCATGCTGTAAAAAAAAAATTCTTGTCGCCGTTGCCAAATTTTTGAATGCCTAGCTGAGCAATCTCAGCTCCGCCACTGCAGGTATGTATAAAGTTGACCCCACAGCTTCCTCCCCCTAGGTGTCTCTCTTACCCTATAGTCTTGGAAGTTGCTCTTGTGATAGCTTTGTTGAGAAGTGTTTGTCGTCTTGTCGAGCAGAAGAACTCTCTCATCTCTCGGTCTCTCTAAGTCCTACTACAATTGCGAGAGGCGGAAAAAATTGTAGGCCAGTGGTCTTTCCCGCCTCCGATGGCCCACGGGGCGTAGGGAGGTGGCAGAGACCGTGGTGCTCTCACCGGCTAGTAGGGTAGGTTGTACATTAGGACATAGTTTGTCTAGGGTTAGGTTCTATGGCGTCGCCGATGAGGCGTTGGAGTCGGTGTCGCTGTGGAATAAGTCCTCCCTGGCTTTTCCTCACCTTGTTGGTGCTCTAATCCGGCGCCAACGGCAAGCTTTTGGAGGTGGGCCTCCATGGAGGCAGCCCCTGTATAGAATTGGGTGGAGTTGGCCTTTTGCTTTAAAGATGTGGCGAAGGTTGTGGTATTCGCGGTCGAAAGGGAAATGGATCGAGCTCGAGTTTCCCTCGGTGGTAGTCGGTGTTGGTGGAGAGCTCAGATCCAAGGTCAGGGGAGCCTGTCCTCGGCCGATGGTTGTTTAATTAGCAATGGCTTTATCACGTCCTCAGAGACGGGTGTGTCTTCTGCGGTTCAATTCAAAGCAAAGGTATGATGGGGTTTTTCCTGATGATCTGGTGGCATGTGGATGTGATTTCTCCTGGCGTCTGCTTCGGTTTCGATGTGAGACAACGGCGTTCTCTAGCGAGCACACTAAGCACAGAGGATAGGGACTTTTTTGTGTTTTTTTTGTTTTCTTTAGGGTCTTCTGTGCAAGTTGGGTGAAAAAATTGTCTCTGTGGTCCTTTCAATATGTATATTTACATGTCTATTAACGTTTTCTTTTCTGTTAATATAGATATGAATTATCAAAAAGGAAAAAAGTACTGGCGTTATAAAATTTGCAGTTGACCCAATCAAGGAATCAGCTGACATGGATTTCATCCTTCTAGTTTATTCTGTCTCTATATATGACTACAGATGGTAAATATTCCTTGTCTCTATATATGTACAGGTTCGAACCGAATGAGCAGAATTTTTTTTTTGTTCGATTGCTCCAGTGTGTGTGGGCCCTGCTGCTTTCACGATTGAGCGTTTGGGCTGGGTATCGCTTGAGCAGGTGACCAATAGATGAACCCCGCTGCTGTTTTGGAGAAGCAAAAACAATACTCTATTGTGTATGGTTTGCTTTAGGACTCTTCAGCTACGGCAGAATCGGAATTGTCGTGTCCCACGCGTTATGCACGGCTTATCCTTGTATAAACAGTATTCGCATGCAAATCAAATTACTACTTTTCTACAGTTTTGAATTCCGAATTTTCCCATTATGAATTATTTCGATATGAGTATGTTGTTTAATCTGGACCATTAGATGTTCATAAAATCTAATGGCTCACAGCTTTTCTTTTTTCTGATTAACGTGGTAATTTCGTGGCTTTGAAAGTGAATGTGATGGCTTCTTTTGACCTTCAAAGACTAAGATAATAGATTTTAGAACCCCAGAAGTCTACTTTCTGAATTTTTAAAGAGGAAAATAAGAACGAATCTTCAGGAGGCAAGACAACGTCCGGCTGTAGTTCCTTGGAGAAATTTGGGCGGGAGTTGCTGAGATCCAAACAAGCTTCATGTGGGTCCCGCCTGGCAGCCTGACCACTCCTTCCTCCCTCTCTTTTCCCCTGTTTTCTTTCTCGCCGGCGAAGCGCTGCCTCTCTGCTCTGCTCTGCTCATTTGTTTTCCGCCACCGAGCAACGAACACGTCGGCAGAGCAGCGGGCGCTTCTCGTTCTTGCCGCGAGATCAACCACCTACCTCTCTGCTGGCCAACGGAGAGCTGCCCGCACGCCCGGCTTCTTCCTGGCCTGGCCACTGCTTCGAAAACCTTATTAGCAGTCTGAGCGCCGCATCCAGCCTAGACCTAGGTGATACTGTATTCACGTTGCTCCGATTGTTTATGACATTGGTGCTATTAACGAGGGAAACTACCATGTGAAATTCCATTTTGTAACAAAATAGGAAGCTTCAAATGATGTAAGTATTACGATTTTGCTACTTAGGCTTTTATCACAAAGAAAATGATGTACTCCCTCCATACTTGAAATAGAAGGCGTTCTGTGGAATGAATGATTTTCGAATTAGAGGACGTTCTGCTCTTCAGCGACGTTTTCTTCCAGAATTGCCCCCGACGCCGCATGCTCCCGAGGAGCCGCATCGCTTGAATCAAAACGCGCTCGCGCGTGCATTAAAATCCGACTCGTTCCCAACGCAACCATCCCTCTCGCACGCTCGCTCGATTCAAGCACGCAGACGCATCCACACGACGTAGTGCCTCGCTCGCTCTCCAGCGTCGCAAGCGAAAAAATGGGCGCGAGAGCAGCGCTAAGCCTCGTGCAAATGCGTGCAGCACGAAACAGAAAAAAAGCAGCGCAAAAACAGCACGCGAACTCTGATGTGGATGAATACCAGCTTCAGGTATAACAATCTCGATCTCAATCATCAAACATGCAAAGTTGTTTCAAACGCGTGATTATTCAGAGGACAATCATCAAAAGTTGGCTATGTTAACGCACTATTGGAGGATTAAGATATTAACCACAATGATAATTTAAGAGGATTACATGGATGCTAGAAATAACAAATTAATGCATATGCTTGCACGCCATCCACCGGCCAGAGAAGCAGAGCTACAACTCAACTAAAAATGACAAGATTGAGAGGAAACTAATAAAGTTAGTCAAGCTAATGACGGTGCTGCCCAAACGATAAAATAAGACTGCTTAAGCAAAGGAATGCACTGACTTGTGAAAGTCAAATGAGAAAAGAAGTGCTGGCATTTTAAAACCTGTTCAAATTTGGAATGCCTTCAGCTTGTGAAAGTTTCACACTATAAAGGTTGCGCTTACATTGGTGTACCTGAACTTGATTTGGCAAAGAACCAAGGATGCAGACAAGAATAGCCATTGCATTAAGAAATGGTATATATAAGCATTATTCAAGTCAATTTTTCACCTCCATATACTCGAGGTCCCTGCTATGGAATGTTTTACCTCCATGAACTCAAGTAAGCCTGCAATGACATGCATAGACTCAGAATTAGAAATCTTCAGTTTGTGGATCACCACATGCACTTTCAACTGACAGCTAGCTCTAGTTTCATATGGTCTTATCCAAAACTATCATCAGATCATTCAACGCACTTCTTTATCTAACAAAATACCATAATTCTCTTGTGATGAAGCAATCAAAGTATTGTCTAAAAATAATTTTTAAATAATACTAAATCAAAGTTTGATAAAAACTAAATACAATAAACCATCTAACCTCGCTAAATATCCTAGAACTCGATGCCGCCCCTGCATCTTTCCTTCGTGGGAAGGAAGATTCACCCACATCGACATGAGTACTACAAAAAATGAAAATTAGAAGATCTGCGACTCCAGGTATGGTAGTCAACACTCACAACCACATCTTGCGTCTGATGCACACACAGCAATAATTGGTCCAAGCCTGGATGGAATACCCTATATGTCATCTCTTAAATTGCAAGGATAAATTCAAACATCACAACACAACCACTCATATCTCAAATCCAACCCATTCGTATATACAAAGTGACTGCATGATGGGAAAGCTATGCTCCATTGTTCAATTAACAGTGATATGATCTCGCAATGTTTTTGCAGTAAGGCATTATTTACGAAATCACGTGAAAGTAAAAGGCACCAACCTTTATACCATCCAATTTGCCGGGGCAGGATATCCTCCGAATTCATGTGAATATTGAAATTGGTTACCGGGTCAGTGCTATTGCCGTGGTCTCAAAATCCAACCTTGAAAGAACTGGAAAGATTGCTATCTTATCAATATGCAGGCAAGAAAATCATTTGGGAGCATGGGAACATCGACAGCAGTGGATTTACCTCAACCATCGAATCTTCAACAAGTCGAGGATATGGATTGGCCGGGCCAGGGCCAGTGTTAGGGGAGGGGGGGGGGGGGGGGAATTGATTGACTCCATGTCGCCAGATGCCTTCGAAAATCAATAGCAGGAGGCTGTCAAGGCAGTAATCAACAGCAACCACCAATCAACGAATCACCAAAACAAAAAACCAAAAAGAACACAAAATTCCAGCACAAATCGCTTGCCTGTGGTGGCCGCTTCTCCGGAGGGGCCGATGCCTGGAAGAATTGCTGGAAGATTATATCTGCGTGGTGCGATTCACGACGATTGTGCGATTCACGACGCCAAGATCCACCTCGACGAAACCTAGATCACTGGACGTCGAGTCAATTCCCTCAAGATGATCACCTGCGAGTGTCGCCCCTGATCCCACGACGATTGATCCTTCGACGATCCCCAGATGTCTTCTCTGCGATCACGGTCGTGGAACGCACTTCCGGCGGAGAAACTGTTTTGCAGACGAAAAAGACGCCGCCGGGATGGATTGGATTCAAACGCTCCCTAAAAAAAGGAAGGCAACCGGAAGACAAGGAAAACGATTGCGGGCGGGTATCAACGATAGATTGGTGAAAAAAGTAATCACCGCGTCATATTTTTTGACCTGCAAATGACATGAGCATCACGCTAATCCGCTGGGCCCGCTGGCAAAATTTGTTATGGCAGGATCCAACGGTATTTGATTTGGCTTCCATTTAGATCAATGGTTGATATACATTTGGGTAGAATATGATGGGTGAAAACTATTTTTCTCTAAACTGGTTCTTTAGGAGTTTAGAATAGATGTTAGAGAGGGCCACGTCAAGGGGATTTATGGCAGAACGCTGGTGCCGTGAGCGGCAAGCGACGAGTGCAGGCGGCCCCTAGAACCTTGAGTTGCGCTGAATCACCATCTAGTAAATCTTGATGCGGCCGGGTGAGGTGCCACTGTTAAAAGACCAACTCTGAAATACAGTGCACATATTTCTCTTGTGAAGAGACAAAAATGTGATGTATGGTCACATCAGCTTGGTCACAAAGTGGGCAAGCATCCGGGTGATTCATGCCTCTCCTAGCAAGATGATCCACTGTCCAGCATCGGTCTTTTGCAGCTAGCCATAAAAACAACTTGCATTTCAACGAAGCCTATGACTTCCAAGTATTGTGACCACAAAATTGAACAATTATTGCAGAAAAAAAAAACACACAAATACATTCAACTTAAAATATGCCCAAATAGATCAATACCAAACTTTTATTTCATTTGAGTGAGATCATACATGAAAGTTTATGTGGTCTCTTGTTACATATTCACCCGATGAACACGAATGATAGGACTTTTGCCGGTACGGTGTCGTCCTTTACAAGCACCATCGCTTTATACTTATTACAGGAATCGCCAGCACGGCTGGATGCATCAATGATGAGCTCATACTCGTGATCTTCCGTGATGAAGTCAACAGTCTGGACCCTACCGCGCTCGACCTTGCAGAAACTGAGTGTGGTGTGCTGCTGTATCACAGCCCACTTGCCAAGGCCCTGGATAAATGGGTCATTTACATACACGATCGGGCTCCATGAGCTGGAGTTGGCTATTGGGACAACAGCACATATGAGGAGGAAACATGCGAGCATGAATCGACACAAATTCATCGTTTCCCGTTGGGTCGAAATTGTGTGTCTTGTGTTTCTTGATTTTGTTGGGTGTTTACAAGCTTCCGGTGGTTGCCGCTATTAACCAAGGGTGGAAGGGAACTTAAATATAAAGACAGCGGGCATAGATGCATGCAAGAGTCAATTGGAGCCATATCCATACTGGCTATGTGGTTTAATTCCTTCCTTTAGTCATATCATCATTCTTGTGCCATTTTATTGTCAATTGGAAGTAAATTATAAGCTGATATAAGCTGGCATACCCAAATAGGCATTTTTCTATACTTTTATAACCGCTTTTCCTTTATTCAGAATGAATGCTTCATTTTGATTTATTGGGTAATGATAGCATGCTTTGTTTGGAGGCATTGGTGAATGAATACTTGTTTTGTGTGCCTTGGTACATGAATGCTCTCTAAGATTGCCAATTTGAAATCAAGAAACAGCTATTTCAGTTGTATTCGGAAGCGATGAATTCATTCCGCTTCATAATCGTCATTTTCCTCCTTATGTGTACCATTGTCCCAATAGGCCAACTCCAATACTCCATGGACACCATTTGTGTATGTAAATGACCCATTTGTATATCATAGACGATCACTACTGATAGCTCATCATCAACGCGTCTAGCTGTTGGCCATTCTTGTAATAAGCACTCCCTCCGTCCAGGGGCGGACTCAGGATCTTGCCGAAACTCTGGGCCAAAACTACTATGTTCTCGCCGGCCGTGATGGACTCTAACTGTTATGTCCTATTGCTTATGTGCCATAATCCATTCTAGCTGCTTGATGGATTGTTCGCGGGTTGGTAATAGCAGCAGGCCCCATGGTTTGGCTGGGTTTTCTGCTAAGTGGAGTTTGCTCTGCTGGTCGGGCCGCGAGTCGGGCCATAGCCTATGTTGCCTCTGTCTATTGTATTTGGCATTGTAGGTGTGGGTACGAAGAAAAAATAGGTGCACAGAAAACAAGAAGGAGAGAGACAACGATAGAGATGTATTAAAAAGAGAGAAATTTACATTGGAAAGTGAGAATAACAATTATTTTGGAAAAACTAAAGTATGTTAGAATGCCAATTATTTTGAGATGAAAAAAGCATAAAGCGGTGGTGCTTGTGACGAATCAGATCGAACGGACAAAAAGTTGTTTCATTTGCCTTCATCATATAAAATAGGTGACTCGAGATCACACGAACTTTCGTTTATGATCTCACTTGGATGAAATGAAGTTTTTTTTTCTTTTTATCTGGTTGGCCATTTTGAGACGAATACTCTGTTTCTTTGTTACACTCAAAGTGAGGCCAAATGGTTACTTTAGATAAAAAAATGGGTAAAATCACCACTGAAACTCCAAATTAGGGTAAGTGTCCCTTATTTCCTATGGCATTATGGCAACAACAATGTCCTTGGTTAAAAATATGCCCAACGGCAGCTGTTTGATCACTCTTGTAGACTTCTTTTACACCTACTCCTCAATCTCAAGAGCAAGCAACATATATTTTCGAGGAAGTCTATTTTTCAAGCGTGCATACATGGGAAGTATGATATTTTTCAAGTTAAAAACGTTTGTGTTTTGCTTTCTTGTTTCCAGGATTTTGTTGCGAACAGCCTCCAATCGCAGCATCCCTCGGCTTATCCGAACCCATCTTCTCCCCCTCTTATCCCCCCCGCAAAATCGACGGACCTCATCCTCCATGCCTCTTCCTCTCTTCCCCGCCATGGCTTCCTCCTTCTCCCCCACCACCGCGCCCGCCGCCGCCGCCGCATCAGCGAGGGCCCTCCTCCCGGCCTCCACCTCCCGCCCTCTCACCCTCGCGGGACGCATTCCGTCCAAGAAGGGGTTCCGCCGCGGCCGATTCGCCGTCTGCAATGTCGCCGCCCCCACCGCCGCCGAGCAGGTACTGACACACCCCCAACCCAACCCTCCTTTCTTCGCAATCCGCTTTCCATGGTGAGGCTGTTTCTCAAAATGCGCACCGTGGTTGTTGAACTCGACGCAGGAGGCGAAGGCGTCGGGCGCCAAGGAGAGCCAGCGCCCCGTGTACCCGTTTGCGGCGATCGTGGGGCAGGACGAGATGAAGCTCTGCCTGCTGCTCAACGTCATCGACCCCAAGATCGGCGGCGTCATGATCATGGGCGACCGGGGCACCGGCAAGTCCACCACCGTCCGCTCCCTCGTCGACCTGCTCCCGGACATCCGCGTCGTGGTCGGCGACCCCTTCAACTCCGACCCCGACGACCCCGAGGTCATGGGACCCGAGGTCCGCGAGCGCGTCCTGCAGGGCGACCAGGACCTCCCCGTCACCACCGCCAAGATCACCATGGTCGACCTGCCCCTCGGCGCCACCGAGGACAGGGTCTGCGGCACCATCGACATCGAGAAGGCTCTCACAGAGGGCGTCAAGGCGTTCGAGCCCGGACTGCTCGCCAAGGCCAACAGGGGGATACTGTACGTGGACGAGGTCAATCTGTTGGACGACCATCTCGTGGATGTGCTGCTGGATTCCGCCGCGTCCGGGTGGAACACGGTGGAGAGGGAGGGTATCTCCATCTCCCACCCTGCTCGCTTCATTCTCATTGGGTCTGGTAACCCCGAGGAAGGGGAGCTCCGGCCGCAGCTGCTGGACCGGTTCGGAATGCACGCGCAGGTTGGCACAGTCAGGGACGCCGAGCTGAGGGTGAAAATCGTGGAAGAGAGGGCACGGTTCGACAGAGATCCAAAGGGGTTCCGCGAATCGTACAAAGAGGAGCAGGAGAAGCTGACGCAGCAGATTTCATCCGCACGGAGTAACCTCGGCTCTGTGCAGATCGACCACGACCTCCGTGTCAAGATTTCCAAGGTGTGCTCTGAGTTGAATGTTGATGGACTCAGAGGTGACATTGTGACCAACAGGGCTGCCAAGGCATTGGCCTCACTCAAAGGAAGGGACAAAGTCACAGTGGAGGATATCGCTACTGTCATTCCAAACTGCTTGAGGCATCGGCTCAGAAAGGATCCTCTCGAGTCCATTGACTCTGGCTTGCTTGTCATCGAGAAGTTTTATGAAGTCTTTAGCTAGATTATTCTTGAGGTAAATGTTTTTCTTAATCTCAAGTTTTGCCAAGAGGCCTTCTGTTTCGCTCTTATCATATTAGCTGGAGGTTGAGTTTGGTAAAAGTTTTGTGCTTCTAGCATCATAATGTAGAATATATTCTCTTTCGCTGTGGAATGGATGTTATGAGCCGAGGATGCTCTTTGCAGTTCTGTCTTCCTTGTAACTAATTGTTGCCGTAATTGGACAGCAATAGAGTTTAACTTCTGCAATATATACTAATCTTATAAGATCTGTTTGAATCTCTGAGCATATGTTTAATCATAGTACTAAGATGTGGGCGCTCGTCTCAAGCATCCGCATATTAGTTCTATGATTTGCTGGTACCTTGTGTCAAACGTGGGGTTGCTTGGTAGAAGTTGAAATAAAACATAAATTGTAAAGTGTAAGGAAGTGTTCTAGTGATTGTTGTTATGCTGACTTTTTTCATTTTTTTTAAAAAACAAATATGCACTGTTTCATTGATCCTTGTTTCTACTGGTGGAATTGGGTGCCCCTCAATGCACAGTATGTGGAGTGTAGTTTGGCATGTTTTCCTAATCACGGGAAGGTGAAAAAAGAGCGTAGTGTTAAAAGAGGAAATATCTTACTTTGTCTGTATTGTTACACATTGTTTACACCATTTCCATGGCACAAGCTACATGAACTGGGTTTTGATAGACCTCAACTGGATGTCTTCTGAAATCTCATCCACATCTGGAACACTAGATCTCTCAAGATGAGTGCAAGTTTATGGGTTCGGTTTAATCAGTTTCCATGAAAAATAAAACTACATTGACTAAATACATTTGTTATTGTCACCTCGATTTGCATTTTTTTTTTTGGGTTCTCTGTGGAACTGTTAAGGAGAGAGCCGGGGCACCCTAGTGACTCCTCCACCATCCAGCGTTTGGCCAGATTGGCTCTAGTGATGGAGGTGATATCTCTTTTAATGCTGGCCATTGCTTGTTTTGTTTTTGTTTTCATTCAGGAGGCAAGCAGTGAGGTGTAGGCTAGGGATCCTTCCTGTTAGGTTCAATAGCATAATTATAATGATAATTGCTCGAAATGGATACTAGCTCAGTAATCACAAGAGAAGGAAACCATCTACCACATTCGAACTCTGCTTAAAGGGTCACTGTTGTCATCCCCTGATCTCAAGCATGCACGATCTATTGTTACCGAACTATTGTGTTCAGTTCTCGCTCTGCCACTCCTATGGAAAGCTATTTTTAACATTTGTTGATTCTTTTCTTATCCTGACCAGTGCATATAGTTGTGTCTCATAGTAGTTATATTTATTGGTATGTGGATTGGTAAGGTTAAAAATTCGTTTCATTAAGTCTTTCGATTTTCTGCTTATATTGTTGCCACCATGCATAGACGTGTACAACTGCAAACCCAGTGTTTGGCACATGGCCTTGTGTCCTCATAAATTTACATAGTATAGAATATATAGTCGGCCATACCTTGAAAGTTGAAACCCCTTATCCTTTTTGAGAAATAGTGTATGTAAAACATATCTATACATAAGATCCTTTTTTTTTCGCAGCTAGAGACCGTTATGAAGTCAGTATCCACGGTAGTGAAGTTTCCTTTTTGGTAACTTATTGATAAATTGATGTGCATCATTTCTTTTGTTTCCTCGTGTACAACCCAAAACAGCACGCTTCCCTTGTTGTCCTTGCATGGTATATACATTTGTAGATTGCATTAATATCTAAATGCCTACTGATGATATATTGTACTTATATTGTACTTGAGAAACGCTTTCTTACACTGTTGCAATAAAATATTGCAATGTAGTCTGTAAGGTTATATTTCTATTTCTTTCATTAAGATTTTGTTTGAAAGATTGTGCCACCGTATTTCTGACCTTAGTTTGTTCATGGTAGATATTCAATTATGTTTAGTAATGATTATAAGTCTGGATGTACTATTGGCGTAATGCATTCTTTTTATGGTGAGCAACGAGAATCTAATGTATAAGCAATTCTTTCAGCTCCAAGTAGTGGATGGTGATTGGGAGGGAATCATCTGATGACCTGATTACCGCATTCTCTAGCAGCACAAACAGAAGCTTGCAGACAGCATTTTGTTCTACTAACTTGTATTGTTCCCTGCGGGTTACTTGGCGGCAGAATCATTCTCAATTCATCCTATTGTGTAGTTAGTTGCCTGGTAACTGGCATTCTAGAAAACTGCACAATATTCAAGTGGTAACACTGTTGCAGCGCAGCTCCAATTTGGCGTCGAACATTTAAATTGGAGACTGCTGAGCTTAACCTTAAAAAGGGGGGGAAAAAAAAACTACTACTCATTTGCCTTGCTTCATTGGTGTGGTGTTTTATGTTATGTTGAATGAAGGTACTATGACAAGATCATGCAGCATCCAGCTGTTGTTATTCTGATACTCAGAAATTCAGGCGACGAACATGTGATTCTAAACGGATATTGATGTGCTGTTTGGAGTTTGGAGTTGGAGTTTTCGGGGAGCAAACAATGGGAAACGTAGAACCGAAAGCTTGCTTTACTGCTGATGTCTGGATTAAAAAAAAAAACACTGGGAATGCGGTTGTTATTCTGCAGCAACTTTCTGCCATCTAGACATACATGAGTTGAGTCGAGAGACAGCTATGAGACGCTCAGGATTCATGTCATTGTTCAGTTTCCTTCAGACCTTCACGTCCCTGACTTTGGCTGGTCAGACTGTTATATAGCAAAGCGATGGATCGATCATCCGCCGGCGCCATAATGCATGATGGTCGCCACCAATCCCGTAAGCATTGGGCGTGTTTTTTGGCGAACAAAGAGAGGTTATGGTAAGGTCGTCACCGTACGTGTGTGTGGGGAGATCAATGATGATCTGGCTTCTGCCGCATTTGAGATACTCCCTCCCTTCTTAAAATGATGTCGCCGTTGATTTTTTGAGTTACGTTTGACCGCTCGTCTTATTCAAAAAAGTTTAAAAATTATCAAATATTTTGTTATAATTTGTTTTATCACTAATGAAATTTGAAACATAACTTGTAATTTTGCATATTTAAGCTAATATTTTGAATAAGATGAAGGGTCAAACATAACTCAAAAAGTCAACGGCGACATCAATTAAAAAACGGAGGGAGTAGTACATCACTGCAGCTAAGCATAGTCTTCCTGTGGAAGCTGAAATCGCTTGCGACTGTGTCACCAGTTACCAATGCCAACGAGACCTCACTAAGCAATGTCATTGGCACGACGAGCAGAGCATTGCCTCATTTAGGCATCAACCCATGGCGCGAGGATGCACCACCATGTTCGTTGTCAAACTGCTCATAAGCTCAGAAGCAGAGATGATCAGTGGGGAGCTTCAATCACCATGGGCTCGGCGGCGACCAAGGATGCGGGGACGGCGAGGTACGAACGGCATCATCGATTCATCGTGATGCAGAGCACTCGAGCTCTCTTGCTTCCCGGTGGCTGGCGTTCAACCGCCGCTGCCGACGACGACCACGCAGCCGCGGTTGCGGCACAGCGCCTTGGACGAAGCTGCGATGGCCATGCCCGCCGGGCCGCGCGAGCTCGAACGCCCGGCGGCTTGGGTGCTCGGGTCCTCTCTGCGGAAGCCAGGATGGATGGGACGACGTCTCGTGATTCCGGTGGGGACGGCGGCGGCGGACGGTCTGGAGCCTGGAGGAGGAGGAGCCGGGCGGCGGCGGGAGAGAGAGCGCCACCGCCAACGGAGCCGGCGGTCTAAACCAGGGGCAGTTTTGCAAATATTTGGATCGCGATTAATAATCGCGATCCAATTCAGGGGTGAATTTGTAAATATTTGGATCGCGATCCAAATCAGGGGTTTATCCAAATCAGGGATTAAGAGCAACTCCAGCAGAAGCCCCTACAATTGAGCCCCTACATGCCATCTAGGGGCCGGCCCCTACAATTGAGCCCTCACATTTTGCTTCCAACTCCAGCAGTAACTCCTAAATATGAGCCCCTACATGTGTGGGTCCCCCTCGTCAGTCTCTCTCACTCTTTCCCCACTTCTTCCTCTCTGCTCCGAGTAGCACGACGATGCAATTGAGCTCCACGCGGCGATGGGCGCAGGCGCGACGCGGGCCTCAACTCGGCGGCGATGGCAGCCTCACCATGGCTGGGCGCGAGTAGCAGGCGCACGAGCTCTTCTTCCCTGGGCGTGGCCGCGGATGGAGGCAGGGGCGGCCGACGCGCGGCCATGGTGTTGGGTGCGCGTGGCCATGGCGCGGGTGTGGGCGCGGCGCAGCCTCGCGGGCGAGCGGGCAGCACGCACAGGGATGGCGGCGCCGCGAGCCATGGAGGCGGAGGCGGGGCAGCTCCTCGCCGCGAGCCATGGAGGCGGAGGCGGGGCAGCTCCTCGCCGCGAGCCATGGAGGAAGGCAGGCGAGGCGGGCTGGCCATGGCCTGCGCAGAGAGGAAGGCAGCTCCTCGCCGCGGCAATCGAAGCTCGCCCTGCGCCTACCATGGCGGGTGCGGCGAGATTGGGGATTCGGGGATGGTGGCGCCGTTGGGAGGAGGAGACGGCCTAGCCGCGACGGGAGGAGGCGGCGGCAGCTCACGGCGGGAGGGGGCAGCGGCTCACGGCGGGAGGCGGCCGGGCGCGTCGGGAGGCGGCCGGGTGACGGGGAGGCGGCGGAACAGCACCGGACGTCGGGGAGGGAGGTGGATGACGCCGGGAACCGCCGGATCCGGCCGGGAGACGACGATTTGCGGCGGGATGCGGCCGGATTCGGCGCGCCGACGGGCATGGAGGGGCGGCGGCGACGAGGGAGTGGCGTCGGGGGCGAGGATGTGTGGCGGGAGCGAGGAAGAACGCGCGCGCGCGGCTGTTGTGGCGGGACCCACCCGCGTGTAGCGACCCCCGAGCGGGTCGCCACATGTGGCGACTTCGGCGGAAAATGTGGCGACCCAATATGGGTAGGGGCCTCGGTAGGGGCTCTGCTGGAGATTGTTTTTCTGGCTCAGGCCCCTACATCCCATCTAGGGACTCATGTAGGGGCCCTGCTGGAGTTGCTCTAATAGTCGCGATCCTGGAGGCGTTTTTGCAAATAGTGTCGCGCGTCGCTGCCGCCGCCGGCGCGGAACTCCGCTGCCTGCGCCCGCCGGCCGCCGGCATCCCGCGCGTTCCTGCATCCGCCAACCGCCCGTGGTGCCCTAGCTAGCATGGAGGTGCTGCCGCGGCAACGCCGGCGGTCCGAGACCGCGTCCAATCCCCGCGCCGGTGATTCTCGTCGCCCTCGGGGCTCCGCCGTGTTACAGGCGATGGTTGTTTCCCCCTCGATCCATGGCGGCGCGTCCGCTCGCACGGGCCATCGCGTGAGGACCTCGTACTTCTCGCCACATACTACCAGCAGATGTTATGCCATTGAGCAAGAGGAACAGACAGCCATGTCTGTGTTTCAGAATGTGAGCTGGACGGCCTGGGTGTGCGAGTTTCGCCCAAGATTGATTGAGAACTAGCGAAGGTGACCAAGTTCTGTTGATGGGGTGTTACCATTCGGTGATGACATGGACAATGTTGCATTTCTGATGTATTCAAGTAGCATGGACCATTCTGATCTCCTTGTTTGAGTGTCGAATGCATGAAAAGGGCTGTGATGATAACGCCGAATTACGGTCCATTCCTAGATATTTGAGGATGATACTGGGCTAACAAAGCTCTTCAATGCTTGAAAAAAGAAGATGAAAAGGTAACCACTGCATTTTGCTACCGAAGACAGGTAACCACTGCATTTTGCACGTAGTAGTAGTATTTCACTGTCATGTGAATCGTCAAACGAGTGACAACTGGATCTGAGCAAACTCCAACCGAAACATTGCATCCCAAAATCTTCAGAACATGCAATTCTTCAGGTGTCAATTCTCACTTGTCATGTTGGGGTCAACTTTTCTGTGACCTCGACAAGAAATGAAATCGACAGCTCCTCACGTCATTTTCTTCCCCTCGAATTTCATTTGACCAGTCAAGACACGAGTGTCATCTGCAAGGCGCTGGATCATCTGCCGGCGCCTGAATCCTTCGCTGTCGATGTCGAGACTTGTTTGGATCGAACTCTGACTCGCGTTTATCTGCAGTCATGAGCACAAGCAAACTGTTCTGCAAGCTTCGTTTTCGCGGTCTGGCTGGGGCGGCGGGGGCGGCGCTTTCCGGTCGCCGGATTGCCGTGCTTTGCCGTACCGGGGTAACTGAAGCTGCCGTCCTGGTTGGTCCTGGTCTCCGGCGATGGTGACCGTCATGAGTGAGTTCTCTCATGTGGTTAATGCTGTACTCCTATCGAGCTTTGACCTCTTTAAATCCGATGAAGTTTTTATTGACAAAAGTGGTTAACTTGGTGGTGGAACGGTTAGGATTAGTTGCTGCATTTGCCAATGTCAAAACACTCGAAAGCAAGGATGCATGGTAGTTTAAATAGGACTGCTTGGACGCAGCTGGCTGCATAATTATTTGTGACGGAGAGACCGTTGTGTGAACTATGGAAAGAGTTCATCGTTGTTAAAATTCTTCTTGAGACGATGGTCCTATTCTATTGCGTGAGAAGAAAAACACCGCAACGTTCACAAAGTTTACTTTTTCTATGAAACGAAGGCTTCTAGTTTCTGAACTTTATCCTGGCTCTGTACTGAATCTCAAGGCAAAACGTGTTTCTCATGCCACTTTGGGTAAACTGTCATCTGTGCAGTCTCTCAAAACATTTAAAGATAGATCAGGTCGGCAACTTGTTTAAGTAGCAATCCCTCTCTTTTTGAAATACAGATTATGACAACATCATAAAAGGGACCAAATGTCAAATTCTATTTGTAGATGCAGCGATGTATTCTTGACCACCCAGTAAAGGTATATAAACTCGAATTTAAGGGGCAACTAATTAAGTTACTCGCGCGTGTTCGTCCAATCTGAACATCTACAGTCTAAACAGAGGTGGAAGCCTGCTTGACGACATTCATGAATCCTCTTTATTCTCTCATTTCCTCCTAAAGAGAAGCTTTGTTCCTTTTCTCACTGCCATTATAAACGCATCTGACGTGCACACCCATTTTGATCCACATTAATCTTTGTCAAACCTTTCTACCACCAGATCGCGAAGACATCATCTATCCCATCAGCCCAAGTATGTTAATTATCACCAAATGAAGTGTGAAGTCTCAAATCTATTTGTACTTTTTTAGAACGTGCATGAGCACACATTTCATCATTAAGTAGAAGTGAAAAACATGCAGATCGAGGTTGTTCAAAACAAACGACATCCCCTCACAAACAAGGAGTTATTAGTAGTTGGTATGGCAAAGGGCAATTTAACTAAGAGTGGCTCTACACCATCTGTTTACAAATAATCATCACTTTGTGCCCAAAGTTTGACTAACAATATTTACTCAGGCAATGCTAACAAAAATACTTTGTGGGGGCTTTTCTAAGGTTATTGGCATAAATATCCCCAGAAAAGACAAAGCCGAACATTGAATAGTGAACTTTAAAGTTGAAATTGTTTTTAGTACTTGTTTATAGTTGGAGAACAATCTTTCGAACTTGGCTACCTTTCCAGATTAAATATTTGATACACGTTGCTTGTCATGACGAATGAAACTTGTTTCTTTTTTCGTTTGCAGCTCGCTACAATTGTCTCCCAATTGATGTTGTCGCAGTACACGTGCGCATTGCGGAGCGACGCCGAGATGCGATGGCGATTGGCGAGAAGCGAAGACCAGCAAAAGTGGAGCGCTCACCTTCCGACACGTGTACATGGTCTTAGAGAATGGTTTTAGCTAGTAAGTACACTTGATCACGCACGAGTGAGCCACGTGTGCACGCATGATATGACGCGTTACCAAACATATTCATGCTTAGGTTCCCGTTTCGACACGTTGCCACTTAAGGCTCGCTATTATTGGAAGGTACAGTAAACAATCTTTAGGCAACGCTAGCTGCCCAGCAATACCTCACGAAAGAACAAATGCAATTTTATTGGTTTTTATAATATGATATTACTTTTTTGCGAGTTTATAATATGATATTACTTTTTCGTCAATAATAATAATAATATATATATTATATTACTATAGTTACTCCTATTTTCGTGTTATGCTTGGTTGCATGGCATTGTTATAAATGCAAACCAGAGGAATTTGTTTATCCAAAGTATGCTGATAAGCTGACCTATGGTTGTGTGCTTTTAAGCCGGTTGTTCTCTCTCTATGTTGCACTATGATAGGCGTCTT
The DNA here is from genome assembly GCA_012490785.1 of Eragrostis nindensis. NCBI lineage: Eukaryota > Viridiplantae > Streptophyta > Magnoliopsida > Poales > Poaceae > Eragrostis > Eragrostis nindensis. Next base: position 202,646 of record JAAXCT010000588.1, read on the forward strand.
CTAGCGATCGAATTTACAGCTAAATTATAGATGGGATAGGCCGGTTGGATAGCTAAATTGCATACATATATTGTGAACCATCTTGGTTCGGCCAACTAATCATTATTTACAGCTAAGTTATTGGAAAGTACAGTAAACAATCTTTAGGCAATGACTTCACAGTCTGACAGATGACCTGTCAAGTGATATACTCCGTACTACCTACAGTAGTAGTAGGGTCGTTAGCAGGACAACAATAATTCGCGTAGTGTTTGCAACACGTGTTTATCTGCCATTTTAGGAAAGTTCTTACCTAAGACGTGTGTTACGTGTGTGGTGTGAGGACGCAACATCATCATGCGAGCTTTACGACTGGTCGTCACGGCTCAATATGAAGTGTGTTTAAATATTTTGATGTGCTTTCCACGTGTTGCTTGCCCACAACACTCAACAAGAATGAAACCGGAAAAAGAGTTACTCTCTTCGTGTTAGAAAAATGGCATTCTAGTTTTATTCTAAGTCAAATAATATTACTTTTGACCAAATTGTAGGGAATAGTATCAATAATTGTGACACCAAATAGGAATAATATAAAAATATATTCTAAGATGAATCTAATAATACTAATTTTAAACTATAAATATTAGTATTTTTCATTAATGTTTGGTCAAACTTCAAATGATTTGACTTAGAACAAAACTAGAATGTCCTTTTTTTTTTGACAGAGGGAGTATAAAAGAAAATGAGGAAAAATGTCACTGGCTGCCCAATTATTGATGAAACCGCCAAGAGTGTCAGTTAATGTGATCCAGGGTACAACCTATTGAATTTTTCTTTTTAGAAAACGTGCAAAAGCACATATTTCGTTAAGGAGAGGAGAAAAAATGTTACAAAAATCTTAAACAAAGAAGGAAAAAAGAACACACACCAACCGAAGGCCTCTATACACCATTGATCACCATTTCAATAGCTTGCTATTTAGATTTTGTATACTCCTACGTTGCCTAAAATCACTTCAATCATGTTTTTCCTTTTTTTTTCCTGGGTATTACGAGTACAGTTTCCTAGTGCATTATGGAGAAACCATTCTAGCTAGGACTTGCTGGTCAAACAAGTTCATCCAGCCTGAGTTTATTGGCCCCTTCCATACCAAACAAGATAGTTCTGGCATACCCACTTGTGAACATCCCAATCCTGAGTGCTCTGGAGTCTGCTACATCATCACTTTTTTACAAAAGGGTTGCCAAAAGAAAATCCAGCAAATATTGTTACACGGTTTTTCTCCAACAAAATGGTAAAGAGAAAGACAAAAGGTTTGCTCCAACCAAATGCTTACCAAGACACTAACCTCACTAAAGCCACACACATGGAAGTCTAAGGCACGATAAAGTTATTTGAGTTTTGTATTATTGTAAAATACCAATATGTTTATGAAGATAACATACTTTTTCATGTTCCAAAACTAAATAATGATAATCAAAGTCACACCTTTCTACCTGATCTTTGAAAGTAAGAAGGCGTATGTGATCGGAGGCAGTAACAACCAAGAGTGTGTTCATTTTTACCGGAGCTAGCTAGTACTTAGCTCCATTTATTTATCCAACCATCATTCTAATATATAGAGCAGGAATCACGATCGAAGCCTACCCAAGTTATTAATGTCCATCACGTCATCCTTTCCGCTTGTTTCTACTGGCCGAAAGGACACGTCAGACAGACATGTAGCCAGATAAGTGCTTCCCAGTTGCACGCACCAGTCCCTGGTCAAACGAATGTGAACCTAACCTGATCCAGTCAAAGCCAATTGCCATTTTAACTTCAGTTTCTTCTTCTTTTTTGCGCTCGAAATAGAAAATAAATTTGCCGGCCATGACAAAAGTTGAAGCCACCACACCTAATTGTTTGTTCTGAAACCAAGCTTGATTACTTAAAAAAGCACACTTGAAGTAATTTTTTACTATATATTTGCGATGAGTTTTGTAAAGTGTAAGACAAGGCGACAAGCAAGCACATTCTTTGAACTTATTTAATGTGCTATAAGCATACACGCAAGTAAAAAAGTTACATACAGGTAGGAACAGAGTTTGCAAATGTAGATTCCGTCATTCTTCATTAGACGAAACTAGGGATGTAGCACCCTGGATAAACAGATCGATAACTGTTCCATTGACGGCACACAAAAGTGGCATGTCGACAAATACTTATCCTTTCTTGCTGTAATGCTTAAATTTGTTGCTTTCTCTATTTGCAATGTCATATGTACGAGGTTGAATTCAATCGAATTTACAGTGAAAATATATCAAACTATTTGGATTGATGTCACGAATATGAAATTTTTTATATGAAAAAAATTTCAGAACATACATGTTGCTTGTATATTTTATAGATTTCATGTATTTCTTTCCACAGTAATATATTGATAAATGACAAATTGAGGTCTTAAATAATTAATTATGGCGTGCTCGTTTAACTCCCTCGCGCGGCCCCTGCATATATAATGCAGTTCAGATACTAGTATCACATATGCAGGTCTATATATGACACCACATGTTGCTCAAGGAACGAAACCATTTGCGAAAAAGGTCGCTCCTGTCACGTAGCTACCTGGCTAAGTAAGTATCTAGACTAGACCCTGCCGGCCGGCGTGCTGGTCTGCTCATGTGCCACGCCACGGTGGCGAACCCCGGGGAGCAGCACTGGTGGCGGCCTCTCGCAGCCGACGACCACGGAGGAGAAGGCCAGTTGCCGCCGCCGGAGGCCATGATGTCGTCGTCGCCGGCGCTGTCGCGGAGCAGGCAGGCCAAGGAGATGTCGGCGATGGTGTCGGCGCTGGCGAGGGTGATCGCCGGCTCGGCGCCGCCTCCGCCGCCGCCGGCCGCGAAGAGCCCTCCCGCCTCGCGGGGCGCCTCTGCAGAGAAGGAGGAGGCGTGGTGGCCATACGAGGAGCTCGACGACGCACCGCCGTCCTCGGCGTTCGTCCTGGACGGTGAGAACCACGAACTTGAACACACATGCTGCATTAGAGTAGACGCGACATGCATGAGAGATTTTCTTTATTACCTTTCTCGGCGATGTTCTGTTTCTGTGTTTACGACGTTGATTTGTTAGTATTTGTTCTAGAATTCAAGGGAGACGTGCACGAGGTACTTTAGACGCATCGTGCAACATGCATTTGCAAACGGAGCCGTGTGCGTCCACACAAGATAATGATCGTGTTTGTTTAATAAGGGGTGTTAGCACGTGTCCTTTCTTCTGGCTCTCTATTTTCTTTTCAGCTCTCTTGTTTGTTTATCGCTCTGTGGAAGTTCTGCAAGCTTCATTTCTTTTTAATCTCTGCTTCAAATGGATGGAATGAACTCAGCAACTTGTATTAGCATAGAGCTCTAAATTTTCTCCGTTTTGTTATTAGTACCGAAAAACTCACGAACTATCCCATCATGCACTGTTTTAGTGTTTTATCAAACTATACTATTTTAAGACAAAAAATCAGCACACTAACAGATTTTGACTGCATTACTCTACGAAATTTGCTATACCTAGGTCGAAAGATTTTATATGAACTTCAGAACTGTCTGAACATCCATTCGGTCCCTACTCTGTTTCTTTCTTCGGTGGCTACGAAAGCACAAGCGAAACAATCAAACAGAGCATGCTCGAATTCGAAGCGAAGGCAGAACAGAGCAAGGAACAAAACAGAGGAGCCAAGCTAACACATAATTTCACAACGCACTAATCATCGTTCATTCGTTCGTATCTTTTGCTGCGTTATTTAATCTTCATTAACAGTAGCAACTACTAGCAATCACAGTTTAATGTTATTCTGCTGACTAAACTCCTCTGTTTCTTCTGCGATGCGCAGGCTACGGCGCGTCGACGCAGCCGCAGGAGCAGCAATGGCCTGCGGCTCCTGCAGAAGCGGCGGCGGCGGCGGCGGCGACAGGATCGTCGTCCTCATCGTCGCAGTACCGTGCGACCGCCGAGGAGCTCCCGTCTCCGTCGTCTGCAGGGGAGAGCAGCGGCGGCGGCCGCGGCGCGCCGTCGCGGAAGCGGTACCGCGGCGTGCGGCAGCGGCCGTGGGGGAAGTGGGCGGCGGAGATCCGGGACCCGCACAAGGCGGCGCGCGTGTGGCTCGGCACCTTCGACACCGCCGAGGCCGCCGCGCGCGCCTACGACGCCGCGGCGCTCCGCTTCCGCGGCAGCCGCGCCAAGCTCAACTTCCCCGAGTCCGCCACGCTCCCTTCGCCGCCTCAGCACCAGCCTCCGGCGGCTCCGCCGTCGCGCGCATTGCCGCCGCAGCTGTCGCCGCCGGAGGCGCTGCTCGAGTCGCAGGCGGCGCTCCCCGGCGCGGAGCCGTACGCGGAGTACGCCGGGTTCTTGCAAAACGCCGGCGGCGATCCAGCCGGGACGGCAAGCGCGTCGCCGTCACTTGCAGCTTTCGGCTTCGGAGCAGACGGCGCGAGCGGCGGGGCCGGCCGCCACCCGGCGACTTCGCCGCCGTCGTCGGCAGCGGCGTGGGCGCACTGCTACGGCACGTACCTGCCGCCGTGGCGGTGGGACCAGTCAGGTTGACCTGCGTCAAGTCGTCAACGAAGGAGCCATCCCTCTCACTGACAGGTCGGCCGTCGTTCGTCCAGCTCGTACGATGCTTTACGCGGAAAGATGCAATGAACTGCTACCACTGGTGGTGTCCGTGTGCGGCGGTCAACCAGTTCAGACGGCACCTGGTCGCATGGCCGGCACAAGACGGTAGGGTGATTGCGACGGCGGATGTTGGAATCAACGGCCGAGATGGACGGACATTGGGAGATGTGACTCCCACGTGTTGAATTTGACTGGGCCCCATCCAATTGTATCGACCACTAATAAAACAGAGCCCCGCGAGGAATTTTTCACATTTGGTACAAATTTTGAAATGTTAGTACACGAAACTAAGTAGTGCTATAGGTGTAACTCATATGTTAGACTTCGTATGACCGTGAGTTCTAATGACAAAATACTACTCGGGAGTATCATGATACTGGTTAGCTTACTATAGGCCTTGTACTGACAAATTTGGGGCACAAGGGTTACTGTTGTTTGAGTTCGTTTGGCAATGCTATGCCATATGATTTATCTTGAAAGTATGTGGCTCAACAAGTTTTTCTCCGTGCTCGAAGCAAGGCATACGATTCCCACACTGGAATTCCTGTTCACAAGGTTGAATTGTCACAATGTTAAATGAGCGATGTGATGTCTTACGTTAACAAGCTTAGATATTCTCTTACGTGATAGCGCGAGGTCAAAAGCACATGGCAGCAGGAATTTATATGTAAGCGACGAAGTTCATTGCATAAGCTCTTCATTCACATTCTGAAACCTGATCTACCCTTCTTTCTCCTTTCTGAAGTTTGAACTCAAAGATGCAAAGTACATTCCCCAAAAGGCTCACACTCTCCAGCCCTTAACTAGGTTAGCAGTTTTTTTCCTTTTTGGAGGAAAAAAAAACCTTAAATTCAGCAACATGACATGGACTGAGATTTTTAAAAAGGAATAAACTGGTTAGATCATTGTCTTGACTTTGGCATGCCTGCGTGTCATAGCCTGGAACAACCTCCCGTCACAAAAAAAAAAAAACAAAACAAAACAAAAACAAAAACAAAAACCTAGAACAACCTCTAGCGTGGCGTGTATAATGTTGGACAAGTTTATCCCTAAGCTACCATCTTGTCATACTAGTTACGAAGTGTTTGGCAATTTAAAAAAAAAAAAAAGAAGTGACAAAGTTTTGGGGGTACCAGACGTACAGCGTGTAGAACCATGAATTAGGATATGACACGGGTAGAAGAGAAACAATTGATGGTTCACTGTCTTCCTGATAATTTTATCGGTTTGTTTCAACATGATAACCAACTCAGCAGTTGTGGGGGAGCTTAAACAAAAACTCATGGGGCCGGTCTTACTACATTTATCTACAAAAATTACTGTTCCAACAGTTTGAACCGGGGGGGGGGGGGCATTTGCCACCTTTCCGTCAGAATAGTTTGTAACGGCACGAGTGAATTGGCAAGTCAATATAGTACATGCTAGGTGCACTGAACGTCTAAACTTCTTGCGAGAGTGGCATTCATTTCCAAAGCAGTAAGGGCATGTAAGAGCATCTCCAGCAGTTCCTCTTTCCCATCCCCTATACCAAAAAGAACTGTCATTTGATGCATGAGAGAGGGAAAAACTTGCTCCAGCAGTTCCCCTACTCCATCCTCTCTTTTACTCCATGCATCAAATTTTCTCCTCCATCCCCTCTATTCAGGGGATCTCTCTCCTCTCCCCTACTCCAACTACCCGTGGCGCGAAACCGTTTCACCTGTCTCCCAGCCTTCCCGCTCGCGCCGGGCTCTGCTTCCCGCTCACATCACCGGCGCCGCCACCCGCCGGAGTGCCGCCGCTCGCCGTCCCCGAGCCCTGCCATGGCCGCACCTTGGCCCGCCGCCTACCAGCGACCCGATTTGGGGTTCGTTTCGCCCAAATCGGGGGCCGCAAGAGGCTGGCCGCCATGGAGGACGGTGACGGCGCTCCTTCCTTGGTGCACGGGAGCCCGGCCGCCATGGAGGACGGCGACGACGCTCCTTCCTTGGCGCACACGCCCAAATTTGGAGCACGAGAGCCCGACTGTTCATGGCGGCTGCCGCGAGCAGCAAAGCACGGCCGCCGGGGTACGCGCAGCCCATTCCGCAGCCGGCGCAACGAAGAAGATGAAGGCCGACGGACGTCACGGTCCCCTTCTCGTCGCCCCGTGCCGCCGCCGCATGCATCCCCGAGATCACCGGCCTCCCGCACCTGCCTTGCAACCCCGCCCGCCATGGATCTTGACCAGGGGAGCGCGTCGTCTCCGTTCACCGTCCATGGTGACGGGCGCGTCGGGGGTGCGGCTGGAATCGACGTCCCCTCACCGGTGTCGCCCCCTCCTGCTCCCCATCACCGGCGGCCGCTCATGGAGGGGCCCGCCCAGGGAGCTCGGCCGCCGGAGCCGGCCTGCGCGCCCCCGCCGCCCATGGCCTGCGCTGCGTGGATGTCGCGCGCCTGCGATGGCGCAGACGCACGCGACGGCGAGTGGGATTGCGTCCGCGACTGCCGGAAGAGGCAGTGGCGGGAGGAGCAAGAGAGCGCAGCCAAGGTGCTTGACGAAATGAACCAGAGAGAGGGAGGGGAAAGGGAAGGGTTGGGTGGTGACGTGGCATAGTGGGACCCACGAGAAGGAGATGGGATATAGAGGAACTGCTGGAGCAGCCATACATCAAATCCTGAAAATGGATTTGATGCTTCCCCTAAATGAAGATTTGATGCATGGCTTTTAGGGGAACTGCTGGAGATGCTCTAAGGTTCCAAAAGAGTGTCGTCCTTGAGTGCTATGAACTTAGAATTGGAGTGGTTTGTAACCTGTTCATGTAAATGGATCCATGCCATAGATCAACCAACGATTTGGAGTCTTAAAGAGAAAACAGAACAAAGTAGCCCACCGCCCACGACGGCGAATCATCGTGCTCGCATACGCGAGCCCAGGACAAGTCTCGCACACCCCGCTTCTATCACTGTCCTAGGGGCCCGCATACCTATTCATCTTCCACCTTCAGTTCTTCCTCGAGGCGAGCTCACCGAGACCGCCATGGATCGGAGAATCCCTTATGCGTGTGGATACATGCCCTCCAAACTCACTCTCATCTCAACAGACATAGAAAAGAGGCAGAAGGTTGGCCCGATGGTGGTCGGTGGTAGTCGCCGACGGTGGACGAAGCCAGGGTGGGGGCGTTGAAGCTGATGAGTTAGCGAGGGAGGAGGTAGGAGGGTGGTGGGAGGTCGCCGGACAGCACGGCGAGGGCGCCGCCAGCCAGGTTGGTGGTCGCCGCCGACGAGCTGAGGCAGGGTGGAGGCGTCGGAGCTGACAGGTTAGTAGAGGGCGGAGGTAAGAAGGCCGTGGGGATTGGGAGGGGGGGGGGGGGGGGGGGTGTTGCAACACGGCAAGGCACCGCGACGCCCTGTCGTCGGCGGGGGATGGGTGCACGAGACCTGTGTTGGGCTCGAGCCCGCACCCACTTGCGCCCCGCTCACGACCGGGATAATTTCAGTTCCTCTGAACCGCGGCCTACCTAGGCAAACAGTGCGAGCGAGCGGTGCCTCCGGCGCTTCCCACACCATCTCCCGTATCGCCCACTTTCACGCCACCGCGGCCGTCTCCGGCGAGGCAGCAAAACTCTGATCTTCGCGATGGATTCCGTGGACTCGTTCACAACTGTTTTCTTGTTTCTTAAGTCTTATTTCTTGCATTCCGGCGACTACCAACAAGTTGACAAACCCGCCAAACAAAGTGGACAGTGTGGTTAACTATTTGCCGCCGCTGAAATTGCCGCGAAAATTTAAAAATCAACTTGAATTTTTGTCACTGTAGCCGGTTACCGTACTCGGATATCATCCGAAAAGTGATCTGATGTACAGAATCAACCGTTGAAAGTTCACAACACCCGAAGCGATAAAAACTCAGATAAAGTTGATCAAACCGGTGTGAGGAGGATTATACACTTTCAGATAAAGTTATGTATAACACGTGTTAGATGTTATAAGATAATTATCGTTGGCGTTGCCGCCGTCTTCGTCTTCGCTGAGCTGTTGGTGGTAACTGCTCGGAAGGCCCGCATGGAAGAATAGTTCCTGTCTCTTCCTCTATGCGCCTCTTTAGCTCTCTTAAAATCCGGATTTGCCCCAACTTTTCTGGTGATAATTTTTCCCAGTAAATCCCTGCATGCATATTGTTTCCGAGAACTGATCGATGGCAGAAGGATCATTTTTGCAGATTAAAGAAGTGATAGCGATCAGGCAAACCTTGTGGCTTTGGGATTGTAGTGTTTGTGAAGATGACCTGCGTTGGCGTGCAAATAATGTCAACCGGCACATCATGGACGAGCAGCTTCTCAACTGGGATGTCATCCACCAATTGCTTGTCGTGGACTATACCCAAACACAGTTTACAGACAATTAATGTCAGCGATAGTAAAGCGCTAAAGGAGCATGAATCAATGAGTCTGATTCCAGTCAACGGAAGAAGAAAACAGCATATTCCTTCAAGTTCAAGGGGTAAAAAAAGCATATATATACATGAATTTCAGTCACTGAAAACATAACTGGAAATTAGCTGTGACTTAGTGATTACTGATGACTTGTCATCTGTATATGTGGACATTATATTTAAGCCTATGTTAGAATCAGAACTGTGTCCAATTAACCACAGGTTAATAGATCAGTGCGCTTAGTATATATGTTTTGACTAAATAAGAGGAAAAGTTGTCGCTCATGCTCAAGAATAGTCAGATTGGATTTCTATAGCAATCATAATACACTACTAAACGAAACAAGTTACAAAAAAAAGGGATTTGGCAGCTAAATCAATAGAAACTCACCACTAGTAACTATCATGGTTGAATCATCTATAGCTCCCATAAAACGAAGCATCCCGTATTCCAGCTCAGCAAATCCCTGTAGATGTTCAGAGGTAAAGTTGCAGATTGAGGAACAAGAAAATTTTAACTTTCGGAGACAATGCCTAGTTTGTCATTTAAGGCAGTTTTGGCATTCGACACAACACAAGGGCACCGATCTAATCAAGTTTATTTCCTGCTAAAGGGAAGAAACAGAAGCAGTTTCAAAGCTTAATGGGTGTTCTATGAATTATTAAGCGTCGAAATGTAGAAAGGAATAGACGGCAACTGACCCAGTGTACAAGAAGAGAGAGTATTTACCTCACCCTTACCCAGCCGTGCTCCTGAATTTGGATCAACTGCAACTGACCCAATCACAATCAAATCCACCTTAATCCTTTCGTCTAGACCAATTGGCCTCCCATACTTGGCCGCACCAACAGAAGTGCACGCTTCAGGAATACATCCAGCAGGTATCATTGAAGACTCCAGAACTGAGAAAAATCCTGTCCTTAGCCGAGGCTGTGGCGTCAGCAGCTTTTTATCACCTGGATGACACATGTAACACCATTTATTAATAAGCAGTATGTATAAGAAAGGGAGAATACAACTTATTTGCAAGTACCCTAGATAAGAAGTTCAACAATGATTTTTACAGCCTAGTGACCTCACAAATGTAAAAGCTAGCTCCCTAATGACTAATGTTGTTGATCAACATAAGGTACATTTATAGAACTTTAGCAGGATACAGAACCATGTACTGACAAGCAGCAGCGAGCAAGAATCTATCAAGCTGCATCAACAGAAGCTTGACAGTACTGTCAGATTCTTGTTTAAGAAAACAAGGGAAAAACTGAAAGCCAACATAATGCAGGTGCATGTATTTCATGTGTCTTAAGGGGAAGTTTACGCGTACAATCTAATCTACATTTGAGCAGTCATAATAGTTGCAGCCATAGCTAACTGACCTGACAGTGTCAAGAATCGAACTTGCTTCTGAGGTGTGTCAGGATTGACCTTCACACATTGCGCATTCTGAAACACGTCCAGCCTCCCCAACTGGTGACAGATTGAAACACTTCCGATATCAGTGAAGAAATACAGGTACAGGTACAATTCTCTGAATAGTATATGATCAAGGATCGCATGTGCAGGCGCCATGGAGCACAGCAAACTGCTTATGACAGTGGAGTGGCTAGGCTACAGCTCTGCTCTGTAATACATCACGTTGCCATAAACAGTCTGAGTTTTAGCGGCATGTTTCCGCAGCAAACTACAACTAACATACCGAATTGTAAGTGCGTGATGTAAGATTATAATTCCACATTACAAGAGCATGCTGCGCCTGCACGTTCGCTGGGGGAAAGATTAGCATAGCTGCAGGAGAGCAGCGGGTGATAAATGTGTGGCTTGGATTGCTTTACACGAGGCCCCGGCGAAATCTAAAGTAGACGATCCAAGGGCCAGGGGGGAGAGAACGAGCGAGCGAGCGCACCGATTCCGCCGCCGCGGCGGCGCCGTCGAAGTTGGGGATGCGGTAGTGGACGGGGCGCGGGTCGCGCGCGACGCCCTCAGCCTCCAGCGCGTCCCACACCCGCTTCCGTATGGCCCACTTCCACGCCCGCGGGTCCGCCGCCCCCGCCTCCGCCCCAGCGGCGGCCGCCGACGCCATCTCGTCCCGCGCCGCGGCGTCCAGGCGGAGGCGCTCGGCCTCGAAGGCGGCCGGGTCGAACGCACCCGAGGAAGAAGACGTGGAGCTTCTCATGGCCACGGAAGCCACCGCGGCCGTTGCACGGCACGAAGCGGCCGCTGCGAAGTGCAGCGACAACGGCGGCGATGGGAAGAGGAGCGGCATGGCTGGCTCCTGTTCTCGCCACTCGCGTCAGCTGCTAGATGGCATAGTTTTGGCTCACCTCGTGAGGCTGTCATGTGGGGCCACAAGGGAAGCGGATACAGAGTTTCGAACATCATACAAACGAATGATGAACATGCGAGTAGAATAGTCGATTAATCTGAGAACCATTGCACGGTAACAGAGTAAAAATAACCAAACATGCTACGGACTACCGAGTTCAAAATTCTTAACTCGACATAGTATTAATCAACCGCGATGGCAGCTGCTCAGATCACATAAACAGGTCCCCTAAAATTTCTAACAAAGCTTGAGAAGAAAAAGGAAGACTGAGAACGCTATCAGGTGAGACTTGTAATAGCTCCCAGGCCTTGAGCTTGCCGAAGAATCTCTGCTCCTTTTACCGATCCGAATTAAGCTAAAATAGACTTGTCGTAAATTTTCTTATGGTCTTACTACCCAAGAAGTAGATTCAGTAAACCCAAAAATGACTTAAGTATGATCACACACTTATGATTTTCAACTGTGCGGTGGATAAGATTGTCTGAATGAGTTTTTGAATTTCCTTTGTAAACTCTGATTTTCAGAAGGAAAAAAATCCTTATTTTCTAAATAAAACCCTAAAACCCATCAAGATCTTCGTCTTGCTATGAAATGAAAAGAGAAGATTTCGTAAAACCCCGAGTCTTTTTATTTCCACCAACAATATCATTCATTCACTGTCTGCAAGACACAAGTGTTGCATTTCTCGAAATGAATCCGGCAAGTAGCATTGTGTTACCGACGGGTAAGAAAGAAAAAAAAATCTAGCAAGTAGCATGTCTAAATAGTAATCCTTCTCTTTCTTTATAGAAGATCCAGTCCACGATCACAACCGAGGACACTCCACATGTAGGGGATGAGTAGACTCCTATTTTGAGTAGGAACCTAGATTTAGTAGCAGTAAACTTATAGGCGGTACATCCCGGGCAAAAAAAAAAAAAAAAAAACTTATAGGCGGTACATGACTGATTTCCTCATGTATAGATGGTGGATCTCCTGAGCTTTATGGTCAGGGAACTACTTACTACATTTTAAGCCACATAACGTAGTTCTGTGGCATGAAGTGACAGATTTCCTCACCGGGATTGGCATTCAGCATGGTGAAGTACCTTTGGTCCCAGGTCTTGGTATTCTTGTGGCAGATCGCTACGGCTGCTGCGCCGCCGCCTCCGACGCCGCCACTGAGCTGCACGATGAACGCCTCCACCTCTTCAGGTCGGTGGCAGTAGCGCACCATGTACGGGAATGGCATTGGGTGGCAGGCCACCAGCTGGTCAGCTCCCCCGACGCGTGAGATCCGCGCCACCGTGTACTGCGCGGGTTCGTTGTCGTTGGCGCCATGGACCACGGTGACGACGCGGCGAGGGTTGCCGGTGCCTAGAACTTGGGCGGCGAACTCCGACTCCGCTTGCTCCGATGTCGCGCACGTGTGGGCGTCGGTAGTTGAGATTCCTTCGTCGCAGGTGTGGAGTGTTGCCACGACCTGGTTAGCTCGCTCCGATCCTGGCACGACCTTGAACATAGCAAGGATCTGGTCCAGCTTGTTCAAGCTGAACGGGACGCCATCGGCTTCAGTCCTTGAGGCGAATCGCGTCGCCATGGCTGTTCCGGCAAGCCTGGTTCCTCGGGGAAGAAGCGCCCCTAGGTAGAGGCTCTTCCGGAGGAAAAGCATCCCGCGTTGCACGTGCAGACCGCCGCCACCCTGCGCTGGTACCTCTGCAGTACGTACATACAAGATGGCGGCAAGTTAAACAACTGTTAAGGCAGGCAGGCAGGCAATGCGGCTAGCTAATAACCCGAGAAACTGAATTCGGAATGCAAGGATTTAGACAGTTTCAGAAATTCACCTGCTGTTGCCACAGGGGAGTAAGAGGAACTCCGCCATTTGACAGGGTAGGCTGGAGCTGCGAATGCATCCTCGACTGCAATGGGGGTTTCACCGGAACTCCGCCATTTGACGGGGTAGGCTGGAGCCGCGAATGCATCCTCGACTGCAATGGGGGAGTCAACGGAACTCCGCCATTTGATAGGGTAGGCTGGAGCCGCGAATAGATCCTCAGCCGCCGCCGAAGCGACAGTGGCGATGATGGCCAGCAAAAGAAGGGCGGTGCTACGACGTGCCATGGCTGATTGGTGAAGGAAGGGAGATGGTGAAGGGATGTGGGAGAGTGAGCATGTGAGGTTATCATATTTATATACAGGCGAAGAGGGACTAGGGAGAGGTGTACTGCTCTTGCATTGCATGCGTAGTACTACTGTCATACAACACGTTGTTGTTTACGATACAATGCAAATAGGATCATGCAACCTCCACCATACTTCCCAGACTCTGAGAGCTCATGTGCTGCATGAAATCGTGTAGGATATGCATGAACTCGTGCAGGATATGCATGGGCTTAATTAATTACCGAATGCCCGACATTCAGTGTATGTTCAATAGAGTAAGAGAGTAAGCATATGCCCTATGCTGGGAAACAAGATGTGCATTACTCGTGCAGGATATGCATAAAGTCGTGCAGGATATGCATGAACTTAATTAATTACTGAAGGCCCGACATTCAATATGCCATATGCTGGAAAACAGGATATGCATGAACTCGTGCAGGATATGCTTACACGGGGCGACCACACTGGGCGGCCTCCATCTTGGCATCCATGCAGTACTCAGGTCTGGCTGCTGTCCTAGCTTTTTAAGTTCTCCAACGAACAGACCTGCCAAGTGCCAACGAAGCCCAAATAATCAAGCGCTGCCACACAGGGCTGAAGCCCACCCGGTTGGCCTCTTTTCGAATTGCAAGTTTACTTACGGTGGAAGACCAATGATCAATCAAATCCTGCACGCCTCATGGACTTCTACCGAGACGCCGCCGCCGCAGATCGCCGCCTGCCTGCCCTGCCAGATTGCCAATTTGCCGTCGCTGGATCAAGGTTCAAAATCTTACAAATCACATTCACTTGTCTATTTTTTTCCTAACAGTTAGATATACTCAAATTAATTTCGATTTTATATCACTGATAGTTTTCTTTGCAGTTTGTATGCAGCATTCGTGTTACCCAATCGAATCACATGTCTTCTAGTAGAAAAGTTGCACCCGGCAGTACCACCACGGATAGGTGAACCTTCAGGGAACACTGGGGAGTTGGCGATTGTTATTGTGGGGCAGCAAGCTGAGGAGATTACGACGGCATATACTGGAGCACTTGTGCCACTTATTTTGCTACCTCAGATCATTTTCCAAGTTTTTCAAATTGGAAGCAATTTCTGGATGGCCTGGGCTGCTCCAATATCTAAAAATGTGAATCCACGAGTCAGTTGCTTGCTAATGATAAATGTATATGTTGCATCAGCACTTATTAGCTCAATGTGCATCTTCGTACGGTCACATCTTCTTGTCATGGCTGGATGTAAGACTGCCACAATTCTATTTGAAAAGATGCACCACTGCATATTCCGAGCTCCATTGTCTTTCTTTGACTCCACTCCTAGCGGGCGTATCTTCAATAGAGTAAGCATATGGCATTCAGCGTATTGTTTCCCATTGTATATCGTGTTTATGTATTCCTTGGAATTAATATTTTTCTCCCTTACTGTAATTTTTAATGCTGAAAGTTGAATTAAACTGTATAGGCTTCAACTGACCAAAGCACACTGGATACTAGAATTTTCGACCTGATTGGGATATCTTATATTTCCTGCCATTGAGATTCTAGGCACAATTGTTCTGATGTCACGGTTGCATGGCCAGTATTTGTAATTTTTATCCCTGTTATTGTCGCATCTCTGTGGTACCAGGTTAGTTTTATGTTAATTTATTTTCTAAATTAATCATTCCAAATTATTGTTGATTGCAATTACGAGTTTTTCCCTGGAGGACTTACATGAGTGAAGGAGAATAATCTAAAAGCATTGTAATAAAATTTTGAACTCAGTTGGCATCGTCTATATGTTGGATACACTAGTAAAAGTTTTATTAGTCAAGGTATTTTTTTACCTTATATGATGTTCATTAGTTTTGCCTCACAATATATTTTTTACCTTATGTTCATTATGTTCAATATTTGACACCTTATCATAACCTGCCCTTTTTCCATTTTAGCAATACTATATAGATGCTGCTAGAGAGTTGCAAAGGTTGACTGGAGTTTGCAGAGCTCCTATAATGCAAGATTTTATGGAATCAATAGCTGGCTCAGATATCAGATGTTTTCAAAAGGAATGGCAATTTATCGGTTCTATTGGACATTTGGTAGATAATTTATCTCGTCCAAGTTTATATAATGCTGCTGCAATGGAATGGTTGTGCTTTCGCTTGGATATTCTTTCATCCTCAATTTTTTTCCTTCACATTGATGCTTCTGGTCTCCTGACCAACAGCTCTAATCAACCCAAGTAAGTAAATCTGTCCTTTTCTAGCTAAATCAAAACTGTTCTTAGGCCCTCTTTGGATCCTCTAGCCGGCTAAACTTAGCCAAGTAAAACATTAGCCAGCTAATTTTTTAGCCAACTAATTTTAGGAGGTACTTGTTTCGATCCTTCACTAATGTCTCTAGTTGTTAGACTTTTCCTTCCTTTTTAATGTGTTTCTTACCTTTTTATATGTTTAGTCAAGTTTAGGAAGGTTTCTTGCCCTTTTGCCTTTTGACTAAATGGTTAAGGCACTTAACCCCTGGAATTGTGAGTATCTAATTGTTACATGTTTAGTAGCCTAATACAAAGCAGCTTTTGAAAAATATGAATGTATATTAGGGAATTCCTTTGTATGCCCCGAAAAAAATTCTAATACCCCAGAACATGAGTTACGGCACTGCAAGAACTATATCCTATAAAAGATCATGGCAACGATTGCTATTAATCCGGAAGCTGTGAAGGAGCCGACCAAATGGCACATATATGGATTAAATGGCGTCAGCTAACCCCTGATGAGAATCAACACGCGCCGACCACTCGACACACCATGTGTCAACTCACATCCAAGGCAGCCAACAAATAGCAACATTCAATCAATATGTGTGCGATTCCGGTATTCCCCGATATGCATTTCAACACCCAAGATCAATGTGCAGACTGCTAGGCCACAATTGTAACCACCATCATCACAAGTACAAAATAGAGAGCAATTTTAGAGGTCAATACAGGTCTTCATTCATTTCAACTACAACAAGGGAAGAGTTTCAGGTTTATCTCATGCCAACATTAAGCACTAGTCAAGGAAATGTGTTAAAAGTTTGATACTTGACCTAAGTACGCAGCGGAAACTATAGACAACAAAAGACCAATGATGCTCAGCCCACAAGCACCACCGGGGTTAGCCACAACCACCACCATCTACTCTTACCCATCACCGCCCTCGGCGGGGTAGAAGTAGCCATACACGTACTCGTCCTCACCTGAAAAACTTAACATGGCACCGTGAGTACGGAGGTACACAGCAAGACTTACACAAGGAGTCATCGCTCCTGAACAAATGGAAGATGCATTTAGCTTTAGACAAGGGTATGGCAATAGGAAGACATTTTGCATAAAGCGAATTAATTGGTCACATTAGATAAGCAATTATATGACAAGCATAAAGGAAAACCTAATGAGCAACTCATCCTATGACCACCCATACAGATCCCCATAGCTCAAATGTAACATCCAGCCATCTTGTCATCCATATACCCACACGAGCTCATAACCAAACCACAACTACGATGATGACTAACAAACATAAACTTGCTCATGACCGAGAGCGCGGCAATTCGAATTGATTTTACACCCTGCAGGGGAGTACCACTTTACCCACACGCCACAAGACCACCGCCCATACGACCCGTCAGAAGTAAGGGGTGATTCAATGTGACAAACCACTCCAAATATGCCCCGACCATTTAACTGATCGTCCGGTTCAGGCAAGTTGGTCGCACTAGGCCTTCACATGGGGTCATCCCTAGCACCTTCTACAGCCCCAGGACTCGAGGGACAAATGGTCGCAGCTAAAAGAGGAGGAAGGCTTACCCGTTCCATTATGTTAGGCATGTGGCAGCACGAAAAAGTGTTCATGTTGACAGCACCAACGAGACGGTCCTTGATCAACTCAAGCGAGCCTATGGTGCGTTCAAGACTCCCTTCCCAAACCACCCCTGCTGCCCGCTCAAGTCTTCCATCCAAACCCACCACCATCACCATGACAAAGATAAACAACTAGGAGCAGCATTCTAACTTTTACCGAGGCTATTTAAGCATAATAAGCAATTATCGTGACTCCAACATAGACTCTACCCACCAACACAGGTTGCAAGGAACAAGATATAACAAGAATTCAAGGGCGGATATGCAGCAATTATGAGCTACCCAACATAAACCACTATTGCTCGACGAATGCATATAACCCGATAGGCATAATTAAATTGATTCACCATGAGTAACCAAAATAGTTGGAGAAATGCTTAGATGCTTGCCTTGAATTGCAGGTTCCACACTCACGTTCTTCAGATCAGCACCTTCGTTACCACCAGCGTCAACCTCCGGCGGTTCACTCTCTAAGAGAAAGAACAATGCAACAATGAATGACATGGATATGACATGATATGAGGTGCAAAAATTCTTGAAAATTCGTGGAAATGTAGAGCAAGGAGCCAGGATGACAATGCAAAAAGAATCATTGAAAATGCATTTGATTTGCTTGGGTTATCAACATTTCTTTGAAGGTCTGTCCAGAAATTTCGCGATTAGGACCTTGATTAGCATTTAATTAATTAATTATTTTTAAGAAATAATTATAGGATGATAACAATTTAATATCATAGATAATTATCCAATGAAACCAACAAGACAAGTTTCACCATTTTTGAAGCTAGGATGAATTAGTTATGAATTCTGGAAGTTGACAAGGCGATACTCCGAAACAGAGTAGGACCGGAACATCTATCAAAACCAGGGGCTCAAGGCTGAACCAACCAGACCAACTATCAAAACCAGAGGCTCGGGGCTGAACCAACCAGACCAACCATCAAAACTAGAGGCTCGAGGCTGAACCAACCAGACCAACTATCAAAACCAGAGGCTTGAGGACAGACCAAAGCTTTTTCAGACTTCAAATCTCTCATGGCTAGGGGTTGTAGGCCATGGATTTGATGGGGATTTGAGTCCTAAAGTTTGATTAGGACTTGCTCCACCTAGAAGAAACACATGCATGAAGAGAAACACAATGAACCAAGGTTTTCCTCATCCATGGTGGATGGCAGCCATGGATGAGCTTGAAGCTCTAGGGGAAAATGGTGGAATCGAATGAGAGAAGGAATGGGGAATTGGGGAGCCTCACCAACTCGTCCACCAACATGCATGGAGGATACTCTTGGATGGAGGAACTCACCTAGGGTTGAGATGGCTGGCCTTCAAGGGAAGATGAGGAAGCCAAGCTCGGTGTTGAGGATGAGGAGGTGGAAGAGCACGCCGGGGTGGTGAGGAAGCTTGTGGGCGACCTCCTCCTTGGCCTGGGCAATGGGGATGAGGTGGAGGAGCTTCTCCTCCCCTCCTCCTTCTCCTCCCCTTCCTGGAACGAATGAGAGAGGGAGAGCAAGGGGAACAAGAGAAAAAACGAGACGGCCTGCAGGGGAAGAAGAGAAAGAGAGTGTGTGGCTGCCAGGTGGGTCCCACGGGTGTTTTTCTTTTTCCTGATTTTTGATCCTCTTCTATTTAACCATCGATTTCCCCACCTTAAAAGCTCCCAAAATTTATGCCGATTTTTGTGGTGATACATATGAGAAAGGAGAATCCATTTGAGTTGGAAACACTCAAAAAGAGATTGGATTTTTGCTTTTAAAATTGTTCATAGTTGGCAGATTTCCAGCTTTGTTTCCATTTTTAGGCCATTGAGACATTACCCAAAAATTCAGCAAAAATCATGTAAATTTAAGTTTCAAGTGTACTTGTAGCATAATTTTTTTTGTTGGTGCCAAGTTTCATGCAAACTTTTGGAGTTGCTTAACAAAGGCATAGAGATTTGATTTAGAATTCGAATTTGAGTTGCACATGCATTTGTTTATGCAATGAACATGCTTAGATAATTCTCATGATGCTAGATTATGTTCAATAACATGCAACTGAAAGTTGGCATGTTACAGAAGCTCAAGCTGATTTCCATGCTAATGCAATAGAGCTACTGGCATGTCAATTAGTAATCAGTTATATGGCCACTCCTACAATAAAGCGGCTCTGAATGTCCATTCTTTCTACATGCATGTACAAATAATGGTGTTTGCATTTCAGCGTTTCTTGGACTTTGGTGTCCAAAAATGTGACTATATCGTCTTTATTTATTATTGGACTCCGTTATATTTTACTTCCTCACATTTTTTCATTCACATCTGCAGACTGCAGTTCAGTAAATGTGAATCGTGCATGTACAAAGTCAAAGTGTAGGGACTGGCTCGCCATTTCACCAGCAGAATATTCATAAACACATGGAAGACTTGACACCGAAAGATTGTAGGAGTATATACACATCGAATCCCTATGCATTCATTCTTCCGAGAATTGCATTGGCAAACACTACTTTTGAGTAAATTTATGCGCTAATTTGTCAACTTGGAGAGGCAGAACGTCAGGAAACAAATTCTAACATGTCTGAAAAAAAATAATCAAGAGATGCAAAACAAGCCGGCAAGAAGATGGTATACCTCAACAAGAAGGATACCATCACAAGAAGGATACCATCAGCACCTCTATTGTCTGCCATCGGGAGGAACGTTTTGGATACTGACGCCAGTATCTTGTCTTGCTATAAGATCAGATGCCTGGCCCTAGCTAGTCGCCACTCGCCACCATCATTTCTGTTGCAAATCATCGACCAATGACGGCGGCAGAGAAGCTTCCACTTCAAGCGCATTCACCGTCTGTGGATGAGGAGGCTGCGGTTCCTGCTGGACGAGGAATGCCTCGGCGATGCACCAGGATCGAATCGCTGCTACCGGCGGCGCTGTAAATCGGCCAACCACGTCCTCTTGTTGGAACTGAACATTCAGACGGTGCGGCTGCTTCATTGTCGTGTCCAGCTGGTTCCTTGTGAACCTTGCCGCATGGCGGCGTAGTGCTCCGCCTGGGCGTGGTTCTGTTGTATTCAACCAGGTACTTTTTTGAATGGTCAACGGGAGGAGAGTATCCTCACCTGAATTGTATTCAAAATATGATACAGCACAGATCAACGGCCTCGTTCATTCACATTCTAAAACATGGGACTCGAACAGCTCAGCACCCAAATGCTTATATCCCTTTAGAACACAAAGTGGCATGTAAGAGTTTCAACAAGTAAAAACCTGTGGCATAAACCCAGCGATATATGTCTGGTGATAGACGCACGTAAACGCATAAACTGATGAGCGGAGGTATGTAGGTAATATAGTACGTCTCAGGCAAAGCAAAAACGTTTCCTTTGGCAGTTCCTTTCCCCTTCTGTTCTTGTTTCTGATCATTCTTTACTGCTCCCTTCTGCAGACACCTTGCATCTTTTCGCTGATCCTGATGAAAAGGCAGGAGAATGATGTCAGAGCGTGAAATAAATTGGGTTCAAGAATTGCATATACCACATGCCCTGATGCCAAGAACAAATGATGTCTGGGCATTATAAAACCAAACTGGTGTACTAGAATATCACTTTGCATTATACAAATTAACTGGTTAATCCAAGGAACAAAAGTAATGTGCACTCTCAACTTCTTTCTAGTGGAAGAAACTGTACAAAGTGTTGGACACTTGTGAGTGGCATAGCTAGACACAAAAACAAGGAGGGGCCAATTGACCAGCTTGGAGTTGATAAGTGTAGTGTTAGCGAGAAAATCTATTGAGCCATGTGAGATTGATACATTTGCTAGCTGTTGGTTGTTCATTCATGCATGTATAGGGGAAATATATACTAATCTGTCAATCCATGCAAAATAAGGGGTCTGGCTGGCCCTCTTCTATCATGACTCAGGAACCAACACGAACGCACTAGCATGTCAATCTTCATAACAATTATCAAGCTATTTGATGGCAGGGTCACAATGTAACTACAGCTTTCTATTGACAGAAATGTTTTCAGAAACCAATATCACAAACCAAATTCAAAAATGGCAGTAATGTGTTTTCAGATCTTGCACACTTTTAGTATACCTGATACGTGATAGTTATGTCTCTGTATTGCTCCAGAGGGACAGTAGAAATAGACGCTATGAATCAAGGAGGTCAAGCTAGCATACCAATGGATTTTTCTGATTTGATAATGAGTCATCTAAGGAAGCCATTTCACGAAGCCAAAACATCATATATCAAAAGGGCACTCTGTCATAACACAATCTCCCTGAATCTCAGTTTACATGTACTCTTACTATTTCAGTTGTGGTGTTTCTCCGATGTCCTAAAAATGATATTTCCCTAGCATGAACAAAGGAGACTCCCAGCCAGATTAACTTCTATCACCCTCTGAAACATATGTAGTACATGCTTGCAATTGGCACTGGCAAACAAGTTACGTTGCATTCACTCACAATTTTTTACTGAACGGAACGAACAGAGTGGCGCGGTGCAGTTAACATCACGAAATATTTCTTGAGATAATCGAGATGCTACGTTCACGCACTAATTAGTTGTTTCAGAGAACAGGAATGGCACAAGACAATCAAACACAGACGACAGACGAGAAGCGAAGAGGAAGGAAACTTTAATACCCTGATGAGAAGGCTCGTCGGCGTCGTCGCCTGCGTCTTCTTCCTCCTCCGGGAGGCCTGGATCCTGGACTGCCCCGGGACCGCCGCCGTGTTGCTCCCAGGCACGTCGGCGGCCGCCATGGCCTTCACCACATTCTCGTGCAGCGGCGTGACGAAGTTGGTGACCCCCGCTGCCGCGTCGGACTCAGCCAGCCGCCTCACCAGCTCAGCGACTTCCTGCATCCTGTCTGCCACTTGCTGCATGGTCGTAGTCCCAGGCGGCATCGGCGTCCAGGGTAGCGCGCCGTACCTGGACGCGGCCTCCTCGCCGACGTAGGGCACGAGCTTCTCGCGCACGGTGGCGAGATCCCCCTCGGCCTTCTTGATCGCCGTATCGAGCAGGAGCACGTCGCCTGTGGCGCCGTACACGGGATCCCTCTGGCGACGACGAGCCTCGTAGGCGTACGTGGCGGCAGCCTCCTGCCGCAGCGCCTCCGGGAGGTAACGGAGCCGCCTGTCTAGATTGCTGGTGCCGTACAACGAGTGCACGGCGGCGAACGTCCCCGAGGTGTCGTCCGGCGGGAAGTAGGGCCAGAACAGGCAGTTGGGCACGCACGGCCGCCGGAGATACCGGCACGCCGCGCACGGGCGCCTGCCTTCCTCCGGCGGCGGCGCTGGCCGCTGAGCGATACGGACGAAGTGGCGGACGGCCTCCTCCTGCTGGTCCGGCGAGAGGCCGCAGAGGAACACGGCGACGTCGTCGCCGCCGAACCGGGCGTCCACGGCGGCGAACCTCTCCGGGTCGTCGCCCGCGGGGAAGTGGCGCGCGAACACGCAGAGCTCGCCTCGCACGGGTCCTGGAGGTGCAGGCACGCCGCGCACGGCGGCTGTGTCCCTCCCGACACGCCCGCCAGCCGCCGCGGGGCGTTGAGCACGAGCCAGCGGGCGGCTTCCGCCTGGAGATGCTCCTGCCGGATGCAGCGGAGGAAGCGGGCGACGTTGTCGGCGCCGAACGCCGTGTGCACGGAGCCGAACCTGGCCGAGTCGTCGCCCGCCGGGAAGTGGGGCGCGAACACGCACCCGGGCTGGCACGCGCGATCGAGAAGCTCGCACGCCGCGCACCGTCCTCCCGGCGACGAGGGCGCCGCCTCCTTCCCCTTCAACGACATCGCCTCCTGATTCCGGAACCTTCCAGCAACGAAGAAGACTAAGATTCGGAATCACCACGAAACAAAACGAAAGAGAACACGAAGCGAGCAAGCAGCAAGCGAAGCAGAGCTTCGATTCCTTCCTTACCAAGGCAAGGTTGATGACGAGGGAGGGAGAGAGAAATGGAGGCGAGGCGGATCTGCACTGCGCGGAGGAGTTCTGCCGGACGGCGGCCGCAGTTCGACAGCTTATATAGAGGTGGAGTGGGGCCCTCGGCTCTGCTGGTTTGTTGGGAAAGCGAAGCAAGCACGGCATCTCGTCTCTCTTTTTACAGCATGCACCAGGATTTTACGGAGCTGCTAAAATTCTTCATCTTGAATCTTAACTTGCTCCAAAAGCAGAGCGCTTGTGTTGCACAGTGCAGTTGGCCAGTTCAGGTTACAATTCAAAATCCGGGCCATACATGTGGGTGTTAGGCCTTTTTGGTCATGACACTACGTTAACAAATTCTTGAAAAATGTTAAACTGTAAATATTAGTATTTGCAAAAAAAAAGAAACCAAAAACAAATGTGGAGAACCTGTCTTTATTTACTTTGTCTCTGATTTGTACAGCTCGCAGCGTTTGACACCTACATGTGTTTTTTTTTTTTTGGTACCTACATGTGATGACGGCTAGAAGCAGCTTGTGA
This sequence comes from Eragrostis nindensis, assembly GCA_012490785.1. Classification (NCBI taxonomy): domain Eukaryota; kingdom Viridiplantae; phylum Streptophyta; class Magnoliopsida; order Poales; family Poaceae; genus Eragrostis; species Eragrostis nindensis. The sequence continues at coordinate 226,466 of JAAXCT010000588.1, forward strand.
GAAATGAACTACACAAAATTTGCCCATTTTTCCCGCAATCGTTCGCTCCCCTCATCGCTTTGTGGTGCTATAATAAAACGGAATGAAAAACGCAGCAGTGAATGCAATGAAACGGAACGTGGAAAAGAATAGCACCCCTCTTCTTGTCTCTACTCACATTTCACCGTCCTTCTCACGGGTTCGTTCCTATCTTTTCCCCCCCTAGACTAGTAGAAAGAAAAAAGTTTGTTGCGAAAAGATCAAGCTGGAACTGTCCAGCCAGTCAAAAAGAACCTACTGTCCTCCCCTCTGTTCTGTACCCTCAAAGAAGAACTATCCTCTGCTACCATCCCAAAAGAAATAATGATAGAAAAGATTCTATGCTACAAAACTGAATCAGAAAAGCTGGGATGATCATCCTATTGCTTTCCACCATCTCCAGCAGCACAAATGTAATTGAATTATTGAATGCCAAAATGCAAAGCATACAAGTTGCCGCCAATAAAATGGTTGATCAATCGAAGTATATAACCTTCTTGCATCTCATTTCGATAAGCAAAGCACCCCTCTGAGATCATCTCATCTCTGCAAAGGTCTGGACGAGCATGCAACGGAAATCAGAACAACTCGGCCATTTTTAAATCGGAGATTTGAATGTAGTTTCCCACAAAGCGAATACTAAAGGTATTTCTTAGGAGGTACTGCATGATGTATTTGGCTCAAACTGGTGTATAAATTATTCTGTGCATTTCAAATATATTTTATACTTACTCCCTCCAAGTTCGAGAAATGAAGTCGTTCTCGAAGTCGTTCAGACAACAGGATTAGTTCACAATTGAACTAATCTCCGTGTCCTAACGACATCAATTTCCAAATGGAGGGAGTACGTAGCCGTCCTGGGGAGTAGGAAAATGGGATTTGCTCGAGGAAAAAACTGTTAGGGATGAAGACACTTGCAGCATCTGCCCTGATGGGAATGAAACACTAATCATATCTTCTTTGGTTGTGGATTCACTCTCGTTCTAGGCCCCTATCGGTGTCCGGTGTCAATGCATTTTGAAGAAGCAACTGGGACGGCAATGGCGAAGCTACAACAAAATAGATGGAGGGGGATCGAGGCTTGTAACACAAGTATAACATCATGCTCCAATGAGGTAGATATCTGAAGCTCAACACTTGGATTGGTTTTTTCTTGGTGCATATGCACCCATGGCTGAAAACGTAGCTCCACCACTGTGGGACGGTGGTGTCTGTGATCCATCCATCCCCTGATAAATAAAGGTGGTGACCGGTGATCTTTCACATTCTTGATTTGGGACCTATACTGAAAACATTCTTATGCTCCTCGACAACTCATTAGAGCATAGAAATGCTCAAATGTCATCATAATCAATCTGAATCTCCACAATTTTTTTTTTTGATGCTTCACGATGTTGATTGTGTCAGTCTGCCTAGCAAATTTTTCTGTGTAAATATATGCAAATTGATCGAGGTGAATTGTTGTTTTTTTTTTTATCAAATGAATGGAGAGGGCCATACTTGGGTTGTCATAGTGATATCTTTGACGGTTAGTTGCTCACTTGTAGAAGTGTCGTGTCAAGACAAAAATGGCTCCAGATGACTTGATGACTAGCTTTCTTTCATTTGCATGGGAATCAGCTTGAGCTCCTGGATTCTTATAGTTTGTGTTCCCTAGCAAGGCCCAGAAGCAATTCTGGTAATTTTAGCATATATCTGCATGTATGACACGGATTCACTGTCAGGTAGTATCAACCTTGTTAGCAATAATAAACAAGGTTGAGTACTGCAGAGATGAGATGATCTCAGAGGGGTGCTTTGCTTATCAAAATGAGATGCAAGAAGGTTATGTACTTCGATTGATCAACCATTTTACTAGCGGCAACTTGTATGCTTTGCATTTTGGCATTCACTCATTCAGTTACATTTATGCTGCTGGAGAGATGGAGGAAAGCAATAGGATGATCGTCCCAAGCTTTTCAGATTCAGTTTTGTAGCGAGAATCTTTTCTATCATTATTTCTTTTGGGATGGCGGCAGAGGATATTTCTTGTTCGATGGTACAGAACAGAGGGCAGTAGGTTCTTTTTGACTGATCTTTTCGCAACAAACCATTAGTACTTTCTAGTCTAGGGGAAAAATGATAGGAGCCCTTGAGAAGGATGGTGAAATGTGAGTAGAGACGAGAAGAGGGGTGCTATTCTTTTTCCACGTTCCGTTACATTACTGCACTCACTGCTGCGTTTTTCATTGCGTTTTATTATAGCACCAAAAGTTGATGAGTGGAGGGAAGGATTGCGGGAAAATTGTACTCCTATTTCATTTCTCAGAAACTGCTTTTAGCCGTTATCACATGTAAATATTAAAAAAAACACATGTAGCTGTGTCAAACGCTGCGAGTTATACAAACCAAAGAAACAAAGTAAATAAAGACAGGTCCTCCACATATTTTTTGCAAACAATATTATTGTCAGTTCATTTTTCAAGAATTTTTAACGTAACACCCAAATATATGGCCCGGATTTTGAACTGTACGTAACCTGAACTGGCCAACTGCGCTGTGCAACACAAACGCTCTACTTTTGGAGCAAGTGAAAATTCCAGATGAAGAATTTTACCAGGGTCCCCTCCGTAAAATCCTGGTGCTGTAAAAGGAGAAACGAGATGCCGTGCTTGCTTCGCTTTCCCAACCAACCAGCAGAGCCGAGGGCCCCACTCCGCCTCTATATAAAGCTGTCGAACTGCGGCCGCCGTCCGGCAGAAGAGAACGCCTCCTCCGCGCAGTGCAGATCCGCATCGCCTCCATTTCTCTCTCCCTCCCTCGTCATCAACCTTGCCTTGGTAAGGAAGGAATCGAAGCTCTGCTTCGCTTGCTCGCTTCGTTCCGTTTCTCTTTCGTTTTGTTTCAGTTCGTGGTGATTCCGAATCTTAGTCTTCTTCGTTTCTGTGTTTCTGGAAGGTTCCGGAAGCAGGAGGCGATGTCGTCGAAGGGGAAGGAGGTGATGCACTCGTCGGGAGGACAGTGCGCGGCGTGCAAGTTTCTCGACCGCGCGTGCAAGCCCGACTGCTTGTTCGCGCCCCACTTCCCGGATGACGACGACCCGGCCAGGTTCGCCTCCGTGCACGCGGCGTTCGGCGCCAACAACGTCGCCCACTTCCTCAGCTGCGTCCAGCCGGGGCATCTCCGTGCGGAAGCCATCCACTACCTCGTCCTCAACGCCCCGCGCCGGCTGGCCGTGTCGGGAGGGACGCAGCCGCCGTGCGCGGCGTGCCTGCACCTCCAGGACACGTGCGCGCCCGAGTGCGTGTTCGCGCGCCACTTCCCGCGGGGGCGACGACCCGGCCAGGTTCGCCGCCGTGGACGCGCGGTTCGGCGCCCACGACATCGCCGTGTTCCTCTGCGCCCTCGCGCCGGACCAGCAGGAGGAGGCCGTCCGCAACTTCGTCCTACGCGCGCAGGCGCCGCTGCCGGTGCCGCCACCGGTGCAAGAGGGGAGGCGCCCGTGCGCGGCGTGCCGGTATCTCCGGCGGACGTGCGTGCCCAACTGCCTGTTCTCGACCCACTTCCCGCCGGACGACGACCCGGAGAGGTTCGCCGCCGTGCACTCGGCGTACGGCGCCAGCAACCTGGACAGGCGGCTCCGTTACCTCCAGCCGGAGCTGCGGGCTGCTGCTGCCGCCACGTCCGTCTACGAGGCTCGTCGTCGCCAGGAGAACCCCGTGTTCGGCGCCTTGGGCGACGTGCTCCTGCTCGAATTGTTGCTCAAGATGACCAAGCAGGAGACCGCCGCCGTCCGCGAGCGGCTCGTGCCCTACGTCGGCCATGACGCCGCGTACAGGTCCCTCACCTCCAGACCCCGGACGCATATCGTGCGTCCGACCATGCAGCAAGTGCAAGACAGGATGCAGGGAGCCGCTGCGCTGGTGATGCAGCGGGTTGCGGCCGACGCGGCCGCGGGGGTCACCGACAACTTCCTGACGCCGCTGCACGAGAAGTTGGTCAGGTCCATTGCGCCCCTCAACTTTCCTGGGAGTAGCACGGCGGTCCCGGGGTCAGCTCAGCCCGCGACAGATGCAGCAGCCCAGGATCCAGGCCTCGCCGAGGGGGAAGAAGATGCAGGCGACGCTGATGCCGACGAGCCTTCTCAAGGTATTAAAGTCTCCTTCCTCTTCGCTTCTGCAGCTCCTTACTGTCAGATCTCGGCTGTCATCTGTGTTTGATTGTCTTGTGCCATTCCCATTCCTGTTATCTGAAACAACTAACTAGTGCCTGAAAGTATCATATCGATTATCTGAAGATATATGCTCAAAAAGATTATCTGAAGATATGTTTATTGATGTTAACTGCACTGCATCAAACTGTTCTTTCAGTTCAGTAAAATTTTGTGAGTAAATAAAATGCAACTTGTTTGCCAGTGCCAATTACGAACATGTACATGTTTCTGTCTCCCTGAACTGTTCTGAGTTACTTATCTGATTTTGCACATAGAAATTTCAGAGGGAGATAGATGTTATCTGGCTGGGAGTCTCTGTTTTGTTCATGCTAGGGAAGTCTCTTTTTGTGGACAACGGTGCCGGAGTAACGCCACAACTGAAATAATAAGAGTACATGTAAACAGTGATTCAGGGAGATTGTGTTATAACAGAGTACCCTTTTGATATATGATGTTTTGGCTTCGTGAAATGGCTTCCTTAGATGACTTATTAGCAATTAAGAAAAATCAATTGGTATGCTAGCTTGAGCTCCCTGATTTATAGCGTCTGTTTATACTGTCCCTCGGGAGCAATGCAGAAACATAACTATCAAGTATCAGTTATGCTAAAAGTGTGCAAGATCTGAAAATACATTAGTACCATTTTTAAATTTGGTTTGTGATACTGGTTTCTGAAAACATTTTTGCCAATAGAAAACTGTAGTTACAGTGTGACCCTGCCATCAGATAGCTTAATTGTTATGAAGATTGACATGCAAGTGCGTTCCTGTTGGTTTCTGAGTCATGACAGCAACAGTGTGTGTGCTGCTTAATGGAGTGTATAATGGTTGTTCTGTGAGTAATCTCTGTTCGTTGGATTAATGCAGCCCAGGATCCAGGCCTCCCGAAGGGGGAAGAAGATGCAGGTGGCGAGCCTTCTCAAGGTATTAAATCTCCTTCCTCTTCGCTTCTACAGTTCCTTACTAGTATCAGATCTCGGCTGTCATCTGTGTTTGATTGTCTTGTGCCATTCATGTTCTCTGAAACAACTAAGTAGTGCGTGAAAGTGTCATCTCTAATTCTCTATTATCTAAAGAAGTATCCATTGATGTTAACTGCACTGCACAACTCTGTTCGTTCAGTTAAGTCAAAATTTGTGAGTGAATGCAACGCATTAACGCAACTTGTATGCCAGTGCCAATTACAAACACTTACATGTTTCTGATGAGCTCCCTGAACTGTTCTGAGTTACTTATCTGATTTTGCACATTTATCGAACATCACAAGAGACTGCTGCAGTTCTCTGGAACTGATGTGGTGAACCTAGTTTATATCCCTCCGATTTTCTTTGTATGACTTTGGATAGTTCAATTTTGAACTAACCAACGTTTTACATAGAAATTTTAGATGGAGATAGAAGTTATCTGGTTGGGAGTCTATGCTTTGTTCATGCTAGGGGAACCCCTTTTTTTGGAAGATTGTGTTATGACATAGTGCCCTTTTGTTATATGATGTTTCGGCTTCATGATTGGCTTCATTAGTGATGATGACTTATTAGCAATTCGAAAAATCAATTGGTATTCTTGCTTGAGCTCCTTGATTCATAGCGTCTGTTTCTACCGTCCAATGGAAGACATAACTATCAGTTATGCTGAAAGTGTGCAAGATCTGAAATTACTACCATTTTTGGATTTGGTTTGTGATATTGGTGTCTGAAGACATTTCTGTCAACGGGAAGCTGTAGTTACAGTGTGACCCTGAGATGAAATAGTTTAATTGTTATGAAGATTGACATGCTAGTGTGTACGTGCTAATTCCTGAGTCCTGACAACAACAGTGTGTGCTTTTTAATGAAGTGTGTAATGGTTGTTCTGTGAGTAAACTCTGTTCCTTTGATTAATCAGTAATTGATTGGACTACTATTTGTTTCTTCCACAAAGAAAGAGTTCAGGGTACACCAGTTTTTGAATATTTTGATGGTTAGGACTTAGGAAACACAAGTGTCCAACTCTTTGTACAGTTAATCTGTGTATAATGCACAGTGATCTAGTAGTTGTTTATTCCACTAGAAAGGAGTTGAGAGTACACATTACTTTTGTTCCTTGGATAACCAGTTAATGTGTATGCAGAGTGATATTCCAGTATACCAGTTTGAACTGTGGTCTTGGCATCAGGCATGTGATATAGGCAATTCTTGAACCCGATTTATTTCACACTCTGACATCATTCTCCTGCCTTTTCATCAGGATCAGCGAAAAGATGCAAGGGGTCTGAAGAAGGGAGCAGTAAAGAATGATCAAAAACAAGAACAGAAGGGGAAAGGAACTGCCAAAGGAAACGTTTTTGCTTTGCCTGAAACTTTTAGTACTATATTACTACATACCTCCGTTCATCAGTTTGTGCGTTTATGTGCGTCTATTACCAGACATATATCGCCGGGTTTATGCCACAGGTTTTTACTCGTTTAAACTCTTACATGCCACTTTGTCTTCTAAGGGATATAAGCATTTTGGTGCTGAGTTGTTCGAGTCATCTGGTACTAGTATTATGAGATGTTTGTATTCCTTTCAACTTTAGACAATGCATATGTGAATGCAGTATCTTCCTGAATTCAAGATGCATGCTCCAATGGTGAATGATCTATGATGTCTTTGTTTTTCTATGTGAGATGCACTGAATCCGGTTGCTAGGTCTGGTCATTGTTCATGAAATCATCATGCCAGATTCATCAGCTAGCGATATTTATATGCGTGCCAATCTTGTCATAAGCATAAGCCCTCGATTGTTTGTAAGGTGGAGGCGCAGAAGAAGTGCGCCAGCAGCCCTGTGGCTTGGTAACGGCGACGATCGGTCGAGCTGCACCGGCCGAATTGCTCCTCTATGCTCACGTCACTTAGGACTACGCCACGGCGTGGCTAGTCACGCCTATCAGTTTGACGTGGCCGTCTAGTCAACCGAGTCAGCTATGAATCCAACCTGGATTCGTCTTCCAACGTGACATTGGTCATGACTGTGTTATTTATCACATCAAACGCTCAAGGTCTAGATCTTGAAAATTTAGTTTCCCACATGTTTTTATTAAAATAAGTTCAGCTATATAAAAGAAAAATCTGTAAGTCACTACATCCTCCATGAACCTTTCTAGGCACCCAATGCGAATGACTCCAAGGTCTGACCGGCCTGATAACAAATTTCAGCAAGTCACTATATACAAATGTCCAATATTAGAGGGGCTGAGAGGAGTAACCAGAACCAGAGTGAGAGAGAAGACAGAAGGGTGGAAGATGCAGCTGTTTCCATCTGAAATCCAATGCCTTCCTTTTGTGCCGCTGTTCTCCTTTCGTATTTCTGAAATCCAATGGCTCGCTTCTGTGTTGTCGTTCCCCACTACCCATGGCACAACCCCGACCAAACCACCGGATGGAGTAGCTTCGTTTATTTGTGCTGGGAACTTTGAAACACAGCAGCTTGGTGCCGATATTTTTGCCTCTTCGCCTGTCGCTTCGAGAAATACCTGATGCAAAAGTAGAGTTAATACACTGAAAGATAACAAAAATGAAATACGACAATATATAAAAAGAAAAGAATAAGGTTTTTATCAACTTCATTCTTTTCTTTTTACATATTGTCCAAAGATACATTCCTCTGCTCAAAGAGGTCACTTGGAAGAATACAGTCAGCAGAAGGGACCATATATGTATCTTTTGGAAACTTGGATGCAATGCTGGACTCCCTCAATTCAGTTTCCGTGAATTTTCTCATGTGTTTGTCACCTTTACTGTTGTGTTCCTCTACTTTATTGCCCCCCAATTCAGTTAGTTGCCCATCTGGGAATGTTGACAGTTCTGCAGCTGGGAGCGGGAGCATTTCACTTTCTGATTCTTCGATCCGTGCAGCTTCAGATATGCCAGCTTTAGGAATGCATTGAGTGATGCGATCTTCATTATTCTCATGGCATTCATCCTTATTATCTCTAATAGCCAACTGCCTACCACTTATTTCGCATATACTCTTCTGCCCACCAGATTGACAAAGTCCTGACATCAGAGAGTGGGTCAGGCACTACACAGAGGAGTATGCTTCAAAATAAGCAAAACAAGTCATCATACATACTAATCGAATCCGGGACACTTTCAAGACAGTTTAAATACTATCAAAATTTAACCACATCATCTGTACGGTGACCAGAAGCAACCTGACCTGCATGGCCCTTGCTGAATTGGTACTTGTGACTCTAATGCAAGTTGCAACACTTCGATTATGGAACTACACACCGATGCATCCAAGAAGCAAGAAATCATTTGATTCGAACCGAGGCAGACCAGAACATAAATATTTTTCACCATTTTCATTGAAGTGAGCAACACAGTGAGCTGCTCAATATGGAATCTAGTACTAAAAGAATGTTCTACTGCAGTGGGCAAAAATAGAAAGTTGTAAAACAGCTATAGGACAATTCTTTAAGACTGGCAAGAGAACACTAAAATAATGGCGAAACAATTAATACATGGAGAAAAACTTTACTCCCTAATTGAGCAAATAAGAGTAAACAAAACTACAATAAAAAAGTAAGGACATACAGGCACTATAAAATCAATAAAGAAATTACCACATCCAGTAGCACCCATCTTTCCACACAAAGCCTTGAGGTCTTTAGAATGCAATAGCGTTCTACTTCCACCCTCACAGGCCACTTTGTCAGAATTAGTCTGGCTGCAATGAATTCTGTCTTAGAAAAATCAGACCACCATTTTCACAATATATAACTCATATATATTCTAGAGGTTTCACGAAAGAATTTACTTACGCCGTGAAATTTACATCCATCAACAAACTTAATTGATTAGATGGACTCTGTTCTTCTTCATGTCTGGCCTTCGGTAATCCTAAACATCCAGTTTGTGTAGGTACCGTGCAGATAATAGTATATAGTCACAACATATAGGCTGCACATAAATTATGTAGAAAAAAATAAATCGGTGGGTGAATAAAGGGGGGATGATACCGTATACCTATTTGTCCATTATCTTGCTGGCATGGATATACAAAATTGCCATGTTTTGAAGCCACAGAACCAGCTACATTAGTGTCGTGCGAAACATATTCTGGTAAAGGAAGCTTTTTTACTCCACTTTTAATATGGCAATTTTTTGATTCATCAATGCCATTCTCATCATCAACTGTTACAGAAGCAAGGCCATCATGTGCCACAGATATTCCTTTGCTCTCCTGTGAGAATATGGAATGCAGACCAACTGGTGACTGCTCAGCATTTGATGAACATCCCACATTCTTCTGCAAGTCCAGCATTGCTTTCTTAGGTATATCACATTCATGTGTACCCTTTGTTGTTGCCAACCCTAGTGAAAGCTTCACAACAGTACCTGACATGTATTCATGAATTCATCTCAAATAAAACACACCTTACTAGTATAAATGTGTGACGTCCCGCCTCCACGAGGCCGGGCCCGCACGCCTGGCAGCTCTCTAGGATCTCAAGACTGTCCCCACAGACCAACACACGTCTTTTCTGCGCACTTTGTCCTCACTCGTGCGCACCCGGGAAGGACTTCCCGGTCGGTCACCCATCCGAAATTGCTCCGGGCCAAGCACGCTTAACCCCGGAGTTCTTTCGAGATGAGCTTCCGGAAAAGAAGTTGCAACTGTTGGTATGAGTATTCTTATCAATCCTATTAAGTCCTGGGCCAGGATGTTACAAAATGAATCACTCTTTTATTTTTGCGACTAGTATAAATGAATCACTCGCTTTCTAATAAATATATAGTGGGTCCTTACCTTCTTGTGCATCATCCTGCTGGACCCGGTCCATATCTAGTTCATTATCAGGATTATCTGCAACAAGCCTCGTATTGTTTTCTTCAAGGCTACAATCCGATTCCTTATAAAGATTAGTAAGTCCATTACCAAACTTCTTTTTGCCGAACAAGGAATGCCTTAAATCTGATGAGCACATGTCAACATGGTTGATTGTCAGAAGCATACTTCCATCCTCAGCACACCTTCTGCATGTAGATATAAATCAAATGGTCGGAATAGGAGATATCTCAAGGACCAAGGTTTCGATCAAGTACATCAACAAACTTGCAACAAATATGGTGACCAAATAATTGCAAATTTCAAAATCAGTGAAATACTTAGATGAAAACTTTTGAAGTTAGAAAATTAATAAATTATCATTGTTAGCTTTCTCGGAACAAGATCGATGATGTCCTGTTGCAACAGACAAAACTACCTCACAAAAGCAGCTGAAAAGGTACTACCTCAATTTTTAAATACATAACAATTTAGGACAGCTATTTCATTTCAAGTTAAATTAGATTTATTGTCCTAAACATTGTATATTTTAGAACGGAGGAAGTAATAAGTTAACAATTAACAGGGATACCACATAGAGATAGCTAGATTACATAAACTGAAACAATTGGAAGTTGCATTACCATGTGTCCTTGCACCATGAATATTGCTCTGCCTAGCAAATTCAGGTTCTATTGTGTGGCTTCATGCCTTCATCACAGTATGACGATGGTGAAACGACTTCTGCAACACAAACAAGCATTGAAGTAGGACTTGCATTAGAATTTCAGTCTAACCATCAATAGTGAAAAGGAAAAAAAAAACAATAAAAAAGGTACCTTCATTATGTTGTTTTGCTATTTTTGCATATACAGGAGCTGTGCCTCAAAAACAAGTACATCAGTGTGCGATCTTGTTTCTTGTGTAACACTAACCCTAAACCCCAACCCTATTGAATCTTCACATGAACGAGTACTACCTGTCTACCTCCAATATTTATCTCGAAGTTAACCTTACTTTCATCCATCAATGATTTATTCTCTGAGACAGCACCGTCATCTGGCACAGCTGTTCGACTACACTCTGCAGCCTTTCTCTTCGAAATCATTGGATTTGATGAAAGCTGCTCTGTTCTCACTGGCTTCCCATGAGTAACCCCTATGCCATCTTTTTTCTTTAGAGTTTGTGCTTTCTTCTGCTTCCAGGACTTATGCCCATCAGAAACCACCTTATTCAGGGAACCATCGGCTGCTGAAGATACTATCTCGACTAAAGGTCTTCCGCGTTTTGTCAATTTCAAGCCCCCTTCACCAACTTCCTCACATTTTTTTAGAACGACACCAACTTCCTCACATGAAACATGCTTACCCACACCAGCGTGTGATTTGTTCACATCAACCAAATTTTGCTTTGAAGATAACTTAGATAAGAGTGCTGACCGCCGTAGGCCTTCATCTTTCTGCACAACCAATCTGTGTGCCGGTGTTGTAGCTGCAGCAGGATCTGTAACTGTAAACAGGGTTCTCGCTTGCAAATTCCTTGCTCGAGTGCTTGACCGTCCCCTTCCAACTTTTTCAGTCTGATCCCTGTTCTCATCCTTCTCAACCGCATTTGGCGCAGCGCATCTACTACGCGTCGATCTTCTTGGAGGAATTCCAGTTTTCTTCTGGCCACGAAGAACAGTGCTATCTTTCTCAACCACCGACGTGGCAACTCATTTACTCCGTGATGATCGCGTAAGGGGCCGCCCCCTTACCACGGATTGAAGATTAGCACCTCGAAGCCCCTCCTCCACGCCGCCGCCGCCCTGCGGAGTGAAGCAACCGAACCCACTCACCAAAACATACATGAAGAACAGGAAAAAATGGGCCTCCCTCCCTCGGTCCCTTCCCTGGCCGTTTCCCAGTGCGTCGATTAGTGCAGGGGGTGGTAGTGCGTACCAGGATCGTGGAGCCGAGGCGGGCTACGAGGTCGGCATTGGAACCGTCGGCGGCGAGGCCGCGGCTCTTGCAGAGCGCCTGCAGCTCTCGCCGTGACATCGTCGCGGAATTCGCCACGCCGAAGTGGCTCCCGGCGACCTCGGATGGGGACAACGGCTCTCTGATTAGAACACTGGACAGTGGGCCCTACAACGTCTCCCCCCGGTGATGAACTTCGTCCGTATAACTGACGGCACAACGGCTAATAAACCCACTCAGAGAGTCAAGAATTTAAGCTAAATAAAGGGAATAGTAATGGTTGAAGCAAATTGTGTGTCATACACATTCGCGTGTCTACTACTCCTACATTCCATCTCTTTTTTCATGTTGCTTAAAACAAGAAACTTAGTTCACTTTGTCCTGACGACAAGGAAAAAAAAACTATAGAGAAAGTGTGGAATACAGTAAATCAAATAATTTAAATCATGACATATGTCATTATAACTCGACTTTGCATCCTGTCTAAATTTTGGGTTGGCTAGAGAATGGCCACGGCGTGTCGACGGTGCTTGAAAAATCACACGCGTGCTACATCATGTCGATATCGAAAAGTACTTAATCGCCCTCAACATACGACATCCATAATGCCCAAGTGCAAATAAGGACCTCAAAATCATCGTGACACTCGTGTGTTAAGGACGTACTTAGCTGCAGCGGCGGAGCCAGGAAACCAAGTCCGGGTAGGCCTAATTTCAAAGAACAGTGCTAAACGGTGTCTAAACAGAATCAAATAGCGTTAAACATAGCATGAACAGTGCTCTGATTGCACTGTTGTTGCCGAGAGCAGGGTAGTCTTGGGACTACCAGGACTACCAGCTGGCTCCGCCACTGCTTAGCTGATACTTTATCACTCAACATCAAGGAATGATCCTATGACAAATAGCTAACGGCCCTATCCAGTTTACTCGCGCGCCCGGTGGTCTGTGCTGGTACAAGGCCGCGATTCCAAAATATGGAATTTCAAAATTCAAACCCCGTCTTTCTTCTTCAGGAAGCCTCCGCCTGACTGACATACGGCCCCACCACGACCGCCTGACTGGCTCCAGCGGTCAGCGGCACGACTGCGGTCTCACGGTATCACCCGCACCTCTCCCGAGGCGCCGCGCCGCGGCACGCCCAACCACGATGCCTGGGGCATCAATTCCTCAACGGAGGGCCCTCTCCCACACCGGCACGGCCACACACAGAAAGCCATCATCGATCGAGCTGCGCGAACCCACGCCACTCCGCCTAGACTCGTCGGCGACGTCGCCTCCGGTGAGCATCCCGGGACCGGAATCCGAGCCTCGCCGCCCATTTCTCTCTTCGGCGTGGCGCGGCGCGGCGCCGGGAATGGATTTTGCGGGGATGAAGCGGCGGGAGCTGCAGGCACTCTGCCGGGAGCACGGCCTCTCCGCGCGCGGCAACAAGGACGACCTCGCCGCCAGCCTCGCGGGCGCGCTCTCGGTACGGACACACGCCAGTACATCCCCCATAAAAAATATCCTCGCTTGTCTCGCCGCTGGTAGCCAGGGTGTTCGCGGAAAGGCTCCACCGGACTATTCTCCCGGGGTCAGCTGTGCGCGCGTGCGCGAGTTCTTGTGTGCGCGGTTGGAGATGTTTTGTAGTAGAAAGAAATGCTTGTGTTGAGGTGTCGCTTATTGTTTAGGCTTTGGAGTGTGTTGTCCCCTGAAGGCCGAAGTCGTAACATTGTTTAGAGCGCCAAATGGTCGTCTGCCCAAAGCAGAAAACTTCATATTGTATTTGAGTCACAATTTGTAGCATAACTTTTGCTTACCTGAAGTCACGAACTGTATTTGAGTCAACATTTGTATGCACACTCCTTTCCTCTTTATCAGCATGTGCTCTGCAATTCCGGTTATTAGATCAACAACAATCAGAAACCGCTAAACCGTTGCAATGCGCAGTTGTGCCTGATGCTAAAACGAAATTGGCCACTTTGTCAATTTTACTTCTATGATCCTGAATAACCACCTTGAAGACGAACCTTACCTAAATGGTACTGATATCATTAGCAACAGCAACAAATTGAGCAATTTATTTTGTACTGATCCTCCTGCTGCCTTTTGTGTTTGGTTACCTGCTTTTTGCAGGCGGCGGCTGCTGGTGCTGCAGAGAAGGTGGTTGAGGTAGTGCCGGGTAAAGGATGCTTGAAGCGGAAGAGCGATGGTCAGAGCGACGGCAGTTCCGGAGCAGCCAAGAAGGTGACCTTCATTTTCAAGGAAAAGGAGGAAGCTGGGGAAACACTTGTTGCTGCTCAAGTAAGTGGTGGGTGCGGTAAGGCGCCGGGGATGGATTTCGCAGGGATGACACGGCGGGAGCTGCATGCGCTCTGCCGGGAGCACGGCCTCTCCATGCGCGGCTCCAAGGCCGACCTCGCCGCCAGCCTTGCCGCCTCGCTCTCGGTACGAACACACATGCCCTCACATCCCCATAAAAACACCTCGCTTGTCTCCGCCACTGGTAAGCAGCCGCGCCGCGCACGCTCACGCTGTCACGCATGCTTGCGCGCGCGCTTGGAGATAGTTTGTAGAAAGAAGTCCTTGTGTTGAGGTGTCTCTTATTGTTTGCGCTCTGGACTGTGTCATGAAGTCCTAATGACATCTGATTAAAAAAAAAGTCCTAATGACATGGTCAGCGCCGAATGGTAGACTGCCCAAAGCAGGGAATCAAGGAGATTTCAGATTTCCCTGTCTAGTGAATCAACAAAAGCTCAGGCCATTTTCTACAAGTATCACTCATTGCTTAGATGAAGTCACGAACCGTACTGATTTGATCGCTATTTGTATGCACAATCCTTTTATTTTTATTAACCCGTGCTCTGCGATTCTGATTGTGAGATAAAAAAAACAATCAGGAAATGCTAAACCGTTGCAATGCATAATCTTGACAAAGAAATTGACTACTTTTTTAATTTTACTTTCTATATTCCTGATGAATACCACCCTGAAGATGAACCATACCTAAATGGGGGTACAGGTACTGTTAGCAATAGCAACTAATTGAGCATTTTCATTTGTACTGATCCTCCTGCTGTCTTTGTGTTTGGTTGATTATTTTTGCAGGCCCCTGCTTCTACTGCATATGTGGAGAAGGTGGTTGAGGTGGTGGTGGTTAAAGGATGCTTGAAGCGGTCTCGCGATGGTCGGAGCAACGACAGTTCCGGAGCAGCCAAGAAGGTGACCTTCATTTTCAAGGAAAAGGAGGAGGCTGGGGAGGCACTTGTTGCTGCTGAAGTAAATAGAAGGGGCCGTCCGAGGAAGCGTGTTGAAACTGGTGCACAGATACATGTTGATACTGTTGGTGCTTCTACTAATGGAAATGCTGCTGGAGTGGTGTGTCCAGATGCCCGAGTGACACGGTCCAGGACAAACGCAGTGAATTTGCGTGAGGGCAGTGGGGTTGTAAGACACAATAATATTGTGGAGGAAGAAACGGAGATGATAGGAGCAACTATTGATGTCAAACAAAGGATCCAGGAAAGTTCTAAGCATGTTTCTGCCAGTGCTCAGGCTGGAGTTTCTCGTAGAAGCACAAGGAAGTCAAGCTCGTGCACAGCTGCTGACACTAGAATTCAAAGTCAGAATGATAGGCTGAGGAAGAAGGTGAGGTGATAGGAGAAGTGGGTCATACGAAGCTGGAGCTGAGGACTGCAGGGAAGCAAAAGGTCGTGGAGACACTACCTGCTGCAGCAGTAAGTAGAAGGGGACGTCAGTATAAGTGTAGCGAAGAACGTGGTAGGAGTAGTTGTTCTGCTGAAGGTGCTACTGGAGAGATGAATGCAAATGCCCGAGAGACACGATCCAAAAAGAAGCATGCTGACAGTGGATTTGAAAAGCGGGATATTCTTGTTGAGGCTGGGGACGAAGAGGAGGTGGTACGAAAAGCTGCTGATACTAAGCGGAAGCGAAAGGCCCCACAAAATGCTGAGAATGTCGCTGCCAACACTCGTGCTGGAATTTCTCGTAGAAGCACACGGAGTTCAAGCTTGCCAGCAGATGATGTTAAGTTGTGTTCCGTTGTTGAGAAGAGAAGAGGGAGGAGAAAGGTAGGATATTGTAAAGATGAACTTGGTGTAGACAAGAAGGCTGATGAAGTTCAAGATTTTGCCACTTCAGAATCACCTGTTGTTATTCAGAGTAAGAGAAGTCAGAGGAAGGAAAAATATTGCAAGCTTGATGTGAAGAAATCAGCTAAGGTAGCAATATCTAGCAGAGTCACAAGATCTTGCTCGGTAAATGTTGCAGTAGCGTTGCCCATTGTCACCGAGAACAAGAGGAATAGGAAGACTGAAACTGTGCACCGGAATAGGATGGCGCCTGCAGTTTCAGAGTCGGATGTGCATATAAGCAATGCTCCTATTACCAGGTCATTGAGAAATAAAGCTTTTCAGAATAATAGTACTATGCTGGAGGAAACTCACGTTGTCAAGAAGCTGGAAAAGAAGAGGCAGCCCAGAGGGCAAGCTATTGGCAAGCATCAACAGTTTGCATCTTCTGTTGAGGAAAAAGAGCAAGCTGCTATTCCCTGTAAGTCTCCCTCTCTGCTTGAAAATGCTAGAGGTGATGAGTTTCAAAACGGTAAGTGTGAAGATGCGGGGAAGCGACCTCCTGTTAGGCGATCAACACGTAATTGTGTTGTGGCCGGTCGAACCTAAGAAGACTCTCTCACGTTGCATGCACGTTCCCCACTACAGCGAACTCGTGGAGGTAGGATGGCTTTTGTTAGCTTAATCAGGATCTTGCTCCTGCAATGTTTTCTTCACTGTTTGGGAACTCGTGGAGGTGGGGCGGACTTTTGTTGGCTTAATTAGAGTCTTGCTTCTGCAAGATTTGTCGCCTCTGGATGCCATCAAGCACCGATTCCCTTGCAAACTTTTTGTGAGCCCACTTTCAGAGAAACATATGTGTCTGAATGTGAGGTTGGAATGGCACATTGCAATTTCTCCTTGGAAACCGGAGAAAGTAGTACCTTTTCTTTTAGCTGTGGAACTTTAACACAGTGCTTGGTCATGTAACCATGTGTGTTTATATGGTCATAATTAATGTTAACCACGGTAGTTGCTTCCTTTGTTTTGAGCCCCAAATCTGTAAAGTATGTGAATATGATAAACGCTTGATATAGTTGTCAACTTGCCAATCTCTACATATTACTCATAAGTAACTTTGGGCAAATAGTGGCGGAAGTTTTTTCTTT
The DNA here is from genome assembly GCA_012490785.1 of Eragrostis nindensis. Taxonomy (NCBI): domain Eukaryota; kingdom Viridiplantae; phylum Streptophyta; class Magnoliopsida; order Poales; family Poaceae; genus Eragrostis; species Eragrostis nindensis. The sequence goes on from JAAXCT010000588.1 coordinate 243,644, forward strand.
CCTTTGGGGTGTGTGTGTGTGTGTGTGTGGATGTGGATGAAAACGGGAGTTAGACTTATCTTGGTTGGTAGTGAGGAAATGTAATACTGCTACCCAGAAATAGGACCACATATAACAATGGACATAACATGGTTTATCTACTTTTGAATACAGTACTAGTAAAGAGAATTGCAGGAACAGCATGCGTTCTGTGCCACATATATTTGCCCGTAGCTGCCTTTTGGGATGTGTGCTGCTGCTAAGCATTGGACCTGAAATGGATGGGTGGTGCTTCAAGTACTTACTGATGTTGCTAGCAATCACTGATGGGAAATCAGTAATGAGTGCCAGAGTTTGGATGATGATTTAGATCACAACTGTGCTGGTCCGTTTCAGAGCTGAGTGATCTCGTTGTGTGAGGAGAATTGCAGAACATGTGCAGCAGACACTGCAGCCTGCAGGAGCAAGTTGCGATAAGGACAATGGTAAACTTGTCTGATTTATTCTCTTTCGAGGCTAACACGGGCAAAACTTTGATTTTGTGTTTGTGAACAAAAGAAATGCCTGTCACGAGAAGGCATGCTTCAATGTAATGAACGGAATGCCGAAATGATGGCGACGGCTGTGCGTATGGTGGGATGCAGGGTGAATACAATGGTGATGCGATCCATGTCATCAACGAAGATGGTACTACCTCTCTCATGCATTCTTTTCCGTCATGTGTACCAGCGTGTGCTTTTGCTATTAATAATTGTGCTTCTTTGTGCGCCTAGAATTAACAATTCGGTTCGACATACGAGAATCATTGTCTACTTGGCATTCAGATAGTACTACTGCATTCTGATCCTTTTTACTTTGGGTATGTTTTGAATCAGCCCGTGGCTTTGCCTTCGGGTCTACAGCCTACTACCAGCTACAAGGTAGGCTCACTGCTAGTACCTTTTTTTAGGAGATTTGGTATGTGACACAAACTGTACCAGGTAGCCCAGCACAGCGAAAGTGGAGTTTGCGTCACGGAAGACAATTCTGGGAGATGGACTAAAAGGATTTACAGTTCCAGCCTGGAGGTAAACTGAATTTCCAGGTACTACTCAGCTGATCTGACATTGGATATTGTTGATAGAGAGCAGAGCTTGATAAACTGTGTCATTCTTCTGTTTTTGCTAGTGTGGTTGACGGTTGGTTTGTCCTCCACTAGTGACGGTGTAAGGGCAGATGGAACAATTGTTGGTGATCTTTAATGGATTCAAGATCAGGGACGATGCAGTGATGATGCCATGCCCAACCCTGTGCCACTGGGCTGAGCTGGATCAAGAGATGATCTTTACTGGTTTCACATGTACACTGGTGGAAGTCGACTTTGGTGGTATCATCTGCCTCGTTCATGGTACTTGTGCTCGTTCATGAGCCATGTTTCGTGTGCTTGCCTGACGAGGTTCAACAAGATGAAATTGTTTCTGTTCCAATCTATTTATACATGCGGAAATCCAACTACATAGGCGTGTTTGCACCTTCATTTCTTTTCTTTTTTTCTTATTTTTCTTTTTCTATTTGGTCTTCTGCCTACCCCAGCTAGCTTGGGATAAAAAGGCTTTGTTGTTCGTTGTTGTTTTCTTTGGTCTTCTAATGATGTTGTTAATACTATAAGACAAGCCTGTTTGGGTGTGGACTGGAGATTGATTGCATTCTAAAACCATATCCTTTTATCACTGATTTAGATTATGGACGCTAATCTATCTTCTGAAGAGGTGCAATATGACTATGCCATATCAAATGAAGATGAATTAGTCATTGAGCAGATTGGAGGTGATTCTAATGGCCACAGATAGAGCTGATCTAGTAGAGCCAAAGAATGGAACGGTATGATAATGTGGAAGATGCCATCAACTGATTGTATTGTTCCTTGTTCCTTATACGTTTGTAGGGAAAAGGTGAGCTGATGAACCTTTTACCTGAGAACGAGATCACAAGTTTGTTGGATGATTAGATCATTTTCAAGTTCTGTTTAGTGCTTAGACATTTTGGAAATAGCGTCAGTTTCAAAGGAACCTTAATTTTGTTTATTGTAACCAGATTATGGCCCTGGAAGAATTCGTGATACAAGTAATGTTTCTTAATTCAGTTGAACAATTTTTGCTTGTGCGTGACAGTATAAGCAGGTCTTCACTATGCTCTGCTTTCTAGCAGTTTTTTCCTTTTCCTAGAACCATGAACTCCAGTTCGAGGCCAGCTAAAACCGCACCTCTGTGTTCAGGCTTTGTGCTCCTGTCTGCTACGCTTCTCTCTTACTATTTCTCTCCTCCGCTGCTTGTAGCGTAAGCTACCGATGCTAGAACAATTTATATTGTATTTGTCCTTTACACCACCTATAGTGCATCTTCGCTTCGAAAAGGCAGCACAAGTAGGTCAATCTGGGCCGAAATTACGTTTTAATCTGGGCCATCGACATTCGGGCTGCATCCTGCGTTTTAAAACAGACCTGCCTGCAAGGCCCGCAGGAACTCGGCCGCCTGAAGAATCCCTCTTGTTTCCGCCGCCGGCACCAACGTTCTCCTCCCCCGGCTCCTCATCCTCTCCCGTCCCACAGGTGCTCCCTGTATCCAGTTCAGACATCTCTCAGGCTAGATGATGACGAGGGCACGCTCGCTGCGCCGGAGCATTGCGGTTGCGGATCCCCCTACGGGATCCAATGTGGACGGATCTGAAGAAATGGTGCCGCGAGCGGGGCGCCTCCGCCGCCGCCGCCGCCGCCCTGAAGAATCTTCCGAGCGCTTGGCGAGGAAGAGGAAGAGGAAGAAGAAGAAAGAAGAGCATGTCCACGATCCACAGGACTGGAGGGACTGGGCCAACGACCTGCTTCCCGAGCTCGTCGACGCGATCTCCGGCCGGCTGCTCTCCCTCGACGTGACCGAGTACCGCCGGTTCCGCGCCGTGTGCAGTTGCTGGCGCGACCTCACCGCCGACCCGGGCGCGACGCCGCTGGACAGCCGCTTCCGCCCGCGCAACTGGGCGGTGCTCACCATCAAACCACGCCGCGCCCCGTGGCTGTTCACCCGCCCCCGCCGCCCCCGACCCCGCCGCCTCCTCAACCTCGCCACGGCGGCCTCGCTCGGCGCCGACGTCCCGGCGCTCGCCTCCCACTGCCACATGTGCGCCGCCGACGGCCTCCTCGTCCTCCTCGACAGGGACACGACCGCCATCCGCCTCGTCGACCCTCTCAGCAACGCCGTCACCGACTTCCCCGCCCTCTCCCGCGTCGTCGACGCCGCCTCGTCGACGAGCGCGAGGGCAGACAGCGTCGCCAAGGTGTTCCGGAAACCCTGGGGCATCAACCTCCGCGTGATCAACGGCGCCGGCTTCGACGACTCCACGTCGCCGCCCACGCTCGTGCTCTGCCTGAGGGACATAGTGTCCACCATCATCGTCGCCAAGCCCGGCGACGCGCACTGGACGCTGGTGGCCCCGGGCGAAGCTTCCTACCCCGAGTACGACGCGGCCGGCAAGGTCCTCTTCTACTCCTTACTGTCACATGGAGGACGCTGCTACCTCACCTCGCCGGAGGGGTCCGTCTACGTGCTGGAGCTTCAGCCGCGGCCTCGGCTGGTGGAAATTGTCGACCAGCGCGCTTTGTGTGAGCCAGATACACATCACCAGAGGCGTGTGCTCTCCTTCTTGGTGCACGACGGCAATGGCGACGGGAGGATGCTGATGGTAAGGTATTGGGTAAACATCAAGTTTTTCGGCGGCAGGGAAGCCTACGAACAGTCAGAGCTGTTCACGGTGGCCGGCATCACCGGCCGCATAGAGGTGTTGGAGCTGGACCTCGCCGGGAGGAGGCTGGTCCCCGTGAGGAGCCTCGGCCGCCACGCGGTGTTCGCCGGCAAGACACACTGCGTGCTCGTCTCCACCGAGACGTTCCCCTCTCTCGCAGCTGACACGGTATACTTGGGCTACCGGAACCAGCGCATTGTGAAGTTCAGCACCTACGATCTCAACAGCAGGGGGACTGAGCCGCCGCACCAGTTCCGGTTCGACGAATATCACAGGCTTCTTCCCTGTGCCAGGCCCTGCAACCTTGACCAGTATCTCGCCTGCTACGTCGACCGCGCGAACGGCTTGAGCAGTGATTGTATCGGTCACGCAAGTCATGAGAATGACCCATACTGAAGGTTTGAAAGGATGGCACATGTTATGTGTGTGGCACGAGATGCAATTGTATAAACCGAAGGTTTGAAGTATTGCAAAAAGCACCTGCTTTACATGATTCTCATCTGGCCTGAGAATCTACATATTGATCTTTGCTCCCTTTCGTTCAAAAATGTTAGGACTTGTTAATTTTCATACATCATCATGTTTGACTTTCATAGCACAACGACGACCACACCCGGGATGACGTACAAAGCAGGCCACTACCACGGCTAGTTTGTCAATTCTTCTCTTTTACTTTTCAAGCTCTAATTGTACTACGCATCTTTTTTTATTTATAAAAAGTTCTATAAAAAAACTATTTGCCTATGTAGATTGAACAAAGGGGGCATGTGCCCTCTTAGGCTATGTTGGTGAAGAACTACTACCTCTATCCCTCAATATATGGCGTTTTGGGTTCGAAATTTTTCTCTATAGGACGTTTTACGTATAGGACAAACTCTGGGGTTGGTGGTAGGGTTGGTGAAGGAGTGGGTTGAGTTAAAAATGAAGGGCATTGTAGTCTTTTGACACACTGACTATTTTCGTGTTTGAAAGTTAGAAAGCCCTATATTTAGGGATGGAGGTATATGTTTGTGATTATGTAGCTGGTTGTAGTCTTTTTATTATAAAAAACCATTTTGCAGCTCATACCCCTGGCGATGAATCGTGTCAGCCATGCGACACTTCTGTTCCTTTGCCTTTCGTGATGAATCGTTTCATCCAGCCCAAACGCCCAACCGGATAGTCGTCCTTGTCCCCACGCGTGGGTGCGGCCCCGCCTGCCAGTCACCTGATCTTCTCCTCGCTGTCCGAGTGCGCTATCTGAAAATCACCACCTCGCTGACCGAGTGCGCTATCTGACGCATAGGGCCCGTATGAAACGCTCCGTTCGAGACCCCACATAACAGCGTGACAAGTCAACGCCCCCATCCAGTACCCACCACCCCCGCGCGCTCGGGCTCCTTCCGCCGCAAGCTCGCTCGGGCTCCTTCCGCCGCAAGCTTCCTCCCATCCGTCGCGCGGAGCGGGAAGCCCCAAAACGGCAAAATTCGAAACCGTCCCGCCTCCTTCCGCCGCAAACCACCGTCTTGATTCTCCCTGCCACCCCGGCCCCACCATCTCGACCCCACCGTCAGTCACTGAATCACCGCCCAGGGAGGCACGTGCCCGCTCCACCTGTCCCCACCTCGCCCGAGACGAGTCACGCGCACCGGCCACCGCAACCGCATTCCCACTTGAATTCCCCATACGTCCGACCGCGCCGCCCTTCCAAAAATTTCGACGACGACGAGATACGAGATGGCCGGGTCGCGGTGACCTCTGAGTCACGACGCGTTGGGTGGGTAGCGCGGCGCGGAGATGGAACTCGCGGCGATGAAGCGGCGCGACCTGCAGGCGCTCTGCAAGCGGCACGGCCTCCCCGCCGGCGGCACCAACGCCGCCCTCGCCGCCCGTCTCGCCGCCGCCCTCCCGGTAAGAAACGCGCGCGCCCCCGTAGACCTCGCCGCGCTGCCACGCCGGTCAAGTGCTCGTGGAAATGCCCGTGCGATTGATGCAGCGTTTCGCTCTTGGTGCTGCTTGTTCTGACGCCGCTTGCTTGCTTGCTTGCAATTCGCAGGGCGCCGCTGATGCGGGGGACGAGGTGGCGGCGAGGAAGGGGTGCCTGAAGCGCGCGGCGGGCGGTGCCGATCTGGGGGAGGCGAAAAAAGTGAGCTTTAAGTTGGAGGAGTCTCGGGGGAGGAGACGGCGGTCCCAGGTCGCCATCTGTTCGCCGGCTGTTGCTGCCAAGACACGGGGCAAGGGCAAGGCCGCGGAGACGCTCCCTGCTGAAGAGGACGGTGTGGCTGCCGAGGCCGGCGCAGGTGCCCCGGTGAGGCGGTCCAGGAGGAATTCGGTGAGTTTGAGTGATGCCGAGGCTGTGACCTCTTCGCTGGTTGTTGTTGCCAAGCCACGGGGTAGGGGCAAGGCCACGGAGACGCTTCCTGCTGGCTGTGGATCTGCTGAAGAGGATGGTGTTTCTTCCGAGGCCATTTGCGCAGTTGCCCCCGTGAGGCGGTCCAGGAGGAAATCGTTGAGTTTGAGTGATGCCGAGGCTGTGGAGGCGGAAGTGGCTGTTGCTGTTGACAGGAGCCGGAAGCGGAAGAGCCAGGAGAAAGATGAGGATGCTGCTGTCGGTGCTCAGGTTGGGGTGTCTCGTAGAGTCACGAGGAGGTCAAGCTTGTCGGGTGCTGCTCTTCTGTTGCCTCTTGCTGTTGAGAAGAAGAGAGGGGGGAGGAAGGCAGCAGATGGTAAGACTGAATCTGATGGTGAGGAACATGCTGCTGAGGCTCACGATTTGGCTGAAGCAGAGTCACCTGCTATTGTTGAGAGCAAGAGGATTGGGAGGAAGAAGGAAAACTGTGAGCCCGTGGTGCAGAAGTCTGCTACGGTGGAAGCACCTGTTAGGATCACAAGATCTCGCTTAGTAGCAGCTACTGAGAGTGCACCCATTGTGGTTCAAAACAAATGGAGGAAGACGGCACAAGATGTGCAACCAGAAGTAGAGCAGCCTCCAGCTCTGGAGGTACCCGGAAATGGTGCTCCTGTCACCAGGGCTCTGAGGAACAGAGTTGTTCAGGTTAACAACTGTGTGGTAGAGGAAACTCTTGTTGGCAAGAAGCTGGAACACAAGAGGCAGCCTGGTAGGCCATCTACTCGCCGGAATCAACAGCTTGCATCTCCTGTAGAGGAAGAAGATCAAGAGCAAGTTGTTGCTCCCAGTAAGTGCCCTCCTTTGAGGCGATCAGGGAGGAACAATTCTGAGGCCAGCAATGCAGATCCTGAATCTGAAGCCAATAAATCGAGCAGTGCACCAGTGGAGGCCAATGATTTGAACATAGTTCAGCCAATCACACGCCGTAATGCTAAGGTCGAAGATGTTGAGAAGAAACCAGCAGCTAAAGAACCTATTAGGTGATCAACTCGTAAATCTATTGTCTCCGCTGTGCTTGAGAAAGAGGCAGAAAAAGTCCCTGAACCTGAAGCACATGCTAGGCGATCAAAGCGAAAATCTGTTGTGTCGATTGAATATATGAAAGGTGTTGATGAAGATATTCAGAATACTATTGGTGATGACATTGTGAAGCAACCAGCAGTTAAAGAACCTGTTAGGCGATCAAATCGTAAATCCGTGGTCTCAGCTTTGCTTAAGGATGTAGATAAGGATCAAATTGCAGAAAAAAAACCTGAAGCAGATGTTAGGAGATCAAAGCGGAAATCTGTTGTGCTGGATAAAGATATCAAAGATGTTGGTGAAGTAATTCTTAATACTAAGGTTGAAGATGTGGCAAAGCAACCGAGAGCTAAAGAACCTGTTAGGCGATCTACACGTAAATCTGTTGTCTCTGCTATGCTTGAGAATGAGAAAGATCTCATTGCAGAAAATAACCCAGAAGCACATGATAGGAGATCAACACGGAGATCCGTTGTGCCAGTCAAAGATACTGAAGTTGTTGGTGAAGAGATTCGGAATGTTAAGGGTAAAGATGCAGAGAAGCAATTAGTTGTGAAGCTCCCTATTAGATGCTCATATCGTAAGTCTGCTCCGCCGTATATGCTTGACCACGAGAGTGGGTTTGTAGTTGCAGAAGTAAATGCTGAGGCACATTTTAGGAGATCAATGCGGAAATCTGTTCACCCTAACATGCTCAATAACGAGGACCAGGATCACCGCAAAAAGGCCAGAGTTGAGCACTTTCAATGTGGTAAGAGTAGAGATGAGATGAAGCAACCCAAAGTAATGGAACCTGGTAAACTATCAAGGCGATCTGTTGCCGCAGTGGTGTCTGAGAAAGAGAAGAAGGGTTTTCCTCGGGAAAAGAAGTCAGAAAGTCCTATGAGGAGATCAACAAGTAAATCTGCTGCTCTTAGTACAGTTGAGAACTGGACCATTGATAACTCTGAAATGAATGAAATGGAACAGTCAGGAGTAGGAACACCTAACCTGGAAGCAAATGCTCAACTTACAGGACATGCTGTGGCTGTGGCTACATCTGAAAGAGATAGCGCAGGAACTAACAATGAGAAGGCACTGATACCGCAGCAGTTATTGACTTCCTCAACTTCAAATGGAAGGCCTGCAAAGAGGGGAATAGCTGTCCCAGAAGAAGTTTTGTCTATGGAGGAGGCAAAATCTGATGACATGGTTATCAGGGAAGCAACACATGATGGAGATAAAGTTACCCATGAAAATAGTAAGGAGTCTATCAGAATAATTCAAGAAATTAGATTGCCAACTTCCACAAACATTTTGGATGCTGAAGCTCCTATAGATGACGATGCTACTGTTAATGCCATGCCATCAAAACAATCGGGTGCAGGTACCATTTTTGCTTTTTCCTTGATTTATTTTCGTACAAATGAGTTCTTTCTACATAGTAAATTCTAATGAAGCTCCTGTTTCAATGCATTCTGATGTTGCAGAGGCTGCTTTGACGAACTTATCTTGCTGTGATAGCATCACTGCAATAGTCACAGAACCTTTATTTCCTGAGAAAATGGATAATCAAGATGCATGCACAGAGGGTGATTTCCGCATCATAAGTTTTTAAATTTATATAATTTATCTTTTTTACCCTGGTTAACTGTTAATCTATTACATGTGTTGCCAGCTTTGGCAAGGCTTATTTATTTGCTGTACTCAAGTTCATCACAGTTATAATCAGTGTTTTAAAACGGGCTATGGACTGATAGCGGCAGGCCTCTAAAACAGCTAAAATGGGGCTATAGGAGGCTAGAACAGCTAAATTTTACATGAGAGCAAATAATGGCAGACCCCCTAAAATAGCTATAGCCGGCTATTTAAAACCTTGGTATAATTTATCGATCTTCTTTGGATGATCGAGTGCTGGCATACAACTACTTCTGTACTTCACCTATTTTATAAATTTTTAATCAACCTTAGAGTATCATCTAATGCTACGAGGGATTAGCTTGCTTCCTTGGCCCTGCCGTAGTGCCGTGTGCACATGCCGCTGTGCTCCTGTCCTATTTTAATCATTTCTATTGTGTTTATCGTGTTCATATACTTTTTTTTTGTTGCTGTTGTTTCTTTGGTTTGTTTGCTCGGCCTGTATTCGTTCAAACTTTTTCATGTTCGTTAACTCAATGACACCAGTTCTCCTGTGAGTTCAAGAAGAAAAACAATTGTTCATCACCATTTTGTCAGTATACTGAAGCTGGGACACTACCCTTCAAAATCTCTAGGTTTTCTGCCAATAATTGTTCTGACTTAATTTCTTTTTATTTAAAACAGTATCTTGTTTTTATGTGAGTCCTCATTAATACATTTGTCCTTGGTAAATTTGGCAAGTGATCTCTGCATTTTTGTAATACCCTCGTATTGTTGAACAGCTTCTGAAATTCATCGTGATGCAATTTCTGAAAAAAGCATCCAAGATGATGATTTGGAGACATGTCTCAGCAAAGTTATCGAAGGGAGCCCTCTCTCAACAAACCTCCACTCAGAACGTACTGCAGATGATAGTGTTCTTCCAGTACCGAATGAGGGGTTTTCATCAAGTGCTGCAGATGATAGTATTCTTCCAGTACTGAATGCTACTAAGGAGTTTTCATCAGATGGAAGGCGTTCTTCATTTGGTCTTGAGTATCTTTTTGTTGAAGAATGCAAAGAAAGCTGTTCCAGAAATGATAAAAGTATTGCTGCAGAAGTTGAATATGGAAACAAATCTAGTACCTGCATGAGTCCTAGTGATATGCAATCAAATTATGATGTGGAAGATGAGGATGTGCAACCTATTAGATATGATGCTGATAAGAAACATGACGCGGATCAGGGTGTAGCACAAGAAGGTATGAATCCTTCTTAAACTTTTCAGATATTAATTATTAACTGGTCTCCTATATTTTCGTCTAATGTACTGTTTACCTCTGCGCAGAATCTGTTGCTGAGAAAAGTAACAGTGAGCATCTTGGTGCCAAAAGTAACCCAAAAACAATGTTAAACAATGAGACTGTCAGGCTTTGTATGGAATCAGATTGTAGCATTGCTGAAAGCAACATGAGGTTTAATGTTCAGCAGGGTGCAGTACAAGAAGGTAAGCATCCATTGTAAGGTCTCCAGGTAGTGAGGTGTTAGTTGTACAAGTATGTGAAATTTTGTCTGAGAGTATTGCATAAATGTGTCAGGTACCCTTGAGAAGCCATCACTACTCTCAACATTACCAGAATGTAAAAATGAATATGGTTCACCTGAGGAAGCAGTACTGCACTCAGTGAAAAATAAGGAATGCTCTCCAAGTGCAGAACAGTCACCATTTGGTCTACAGTCCCTGTTCTCGCAGGATAGCATAGAAGACTCTGTGGAACATGGTTCTCTTATGTCTGCAATATCTCATGTGAAGTGCACAGTTGAAAAAACTCCCGTGTCTGAACCTGTTTCTCACCATGACACTCATGAAGGTACCTGTTTTGTTTATAAAATTGATGATTGTATGTGTATATCATCAAGATTTTGTAATAGAAGGCATGTAATATAACATTCTTTTACTTCTTCTATGTCCATCGTAGTTTCCTTGCAGTCGTGCAACTTTAAGTTTGAGGTATATTCTGCCATTTGAATGGCACCTATAACTATACAATTTTTTTCAGGATTACCTGAGGTAAACCATGGAGACGAACAGGTTTCATCTAGCCTTTCTGGATTTTCGGTGGGTGCAAATCGCACAAAAGAGTAAGCGTACTTTTATGCAGTACAATTAAACTGCATATGTTATCGAAAGGTTATGTGTTTCAGTGTTTGGCCATTTTATGATGGGAAATATATTTGCAGGGTGATTAATTCTAAGGAAGTGGCCTGCAAGGACGAAAGAAATACAAAGATTTTCCATTCTGAAGATCTTAGCACTTCATGTGAAAAATCAGATGTTAATGTGACAGGTACATTCTTTATTGATTTTGGAATCAACTACGCTTAATTATGGAAAAAAACGTGTTTTCAGATCTTTTTTTTTTCATGAGTTTAGTGATCTCTTGTCACATATTAAGCAGTTTCAGATTCAGATATCTATTTATTGTTGACAGCTATTTCTTTATAACATGATGCAGCTGATAGTGCATATGGCATTAGCGGTGCTGTACCGACTACCTCACTGCATGCTCCTATCAATGACAACGATGACGTGTGTTTGGGTGCTAATCTGGCTCAGTTAAAATCAGCTGATTTCTTGGATGAAATGATTGGGAGTTCCAATATTGAAGTGCTGCATCCTAACCAAAAAGACCAATGCAATGAGGATATGGAAAATGAAAGTGATTCCAGGGCCTGCACAGGTGATATTATTGAGTTTGCCACTGCCAAATGCATAGAAAGCAGAGGGGTGCTGCCCTCAGTTGAGGAAAGGTCAAAATTGAAAGAGGTGCAGCTTAACTTCAAACTGGAGGGCACACAAGTTGTGGAATCTGGCTGTAACTGTAATAAGGATATTAACAATACTTTAGACTATGATTCTGTCGCGGGCATTACTGATAAGAGAACTTCACCTGATCCCACTTTGCCAAAGGATTCCCCTGTGGATCATAACTTGCGACATGAGCTTTTAGATGACACTCCAGTGGAAAAATCTATTGAAGAGTCTGCTATGTTTGGGGGGAAGTTGTTTCTAATGCAGGAGGTCAGTAACAAAGCATCATTAATAATCCCTGAAATTGTCTTGTACTATTGCTTTTCCATTAATTCATTTGTTCACATACCAGGTACTATTGGAAATACTTCATGTTGTTTAGCTACGCCTGATTATGGACATAAAGGTGCCTTGTCTGAGGAAGTAGCGCACACGATAAAGAAGTACGTTGGATTGTGCCCATCAAATCCCAGAGAATTACTCATGGAGCTGCAGTCGTTCTCAAAGGAAAACATAGAAGAGCCTTATCTGGATACTTTTACATTTCATATTTCTGGGCGCAGAGGAGCTGAATCCACCGATGTTGAGCAACAGGTTACACATTTGGGTTCCAACCTGCTTCATGTTGTCGATGAATCGATTTGGTGTTCCAACACTGACATGCTGCATCAGGGTCATAAAGACCAATACAATCAGGACAATGAAGAAAAAGGTTCTTCCGGACCTTGCACAAATGATATTAATCCTGCTACCATTGTTAAATATATAGAAAGTGAAAAGGAACTGCTCCCACTTGAAGAGAGGCCAGATTTGCGAGATGGACAACTTAACTTGATGTTGGAGGGAGCAAAAACTGTGGAATCTGGTCTTAACAACAATAAGGGTGTTAGAGACATTTTGGACAGTGGGTTTGCTTGCATTGTTGGTAAAAGAAACCCATCTGGTCCCTGTTTACCAAAATTTTCGTCTAGGGATCATTACACACAACACGAGCTTTTGGATGACGTATCAATGGATAAATCTCTTGAAGGGTCTTCTATGGTTGGGGATAAAAGTGATTCTAGAGTGGGAGGTCAGTAAGTTAGTATTATTTATAAACACTGGAGTTCTTATGATTTAACGCGTATTTGACTATTTGTTCAAATAACGTGCCAGGTTCTATCGGGAATCTTATATCCGGTTTAGCAACTCCAGATCATAAACATATAGGTGTTTTATTTGAGGAAGTTGTGAACACAATGGATGACTATGTTGGAACTTGCCCATCAAATCCCAAGGAATTACTCATGGAGCTGCAGTCCTTAAACGAAAACATCAAAGAATCTGATACGCATAATAACATTGCATTTCGCAGCACTGAAAGTGGAGGACAAGAATCAACTGGTAGCCCTATTAAAAATCTTGTTGACACACGTGTTTCATCAGAACCTGATACATATCAAGGCCCTATTCAAGATATCAGCAGAGCTGAAGCTGTTTCCCTGCTTGATAATGAGGAAGGTATTCCTTTAACTTTTCTTTTACTTTTGTAGTTTTCTGAAATTTACTCTCTTGTTTAATCCAATTGTTTCTTTATTATGAATAAAATACTAATTTATGGGTATCACTCAGGATTCTTGAAGTCCACCTGCATAAAAGGTCGTGTTACACTTACATCATCCGAGTTTGATTTGTCAGAGAATACACATCAGATAGAAAGGTAGGTATTTCTGGATAACAAAGCTGTATATGTGCTGCAAATACGTGGTCACTTCTTTAATCATGCAAGCACTAAACTACAGGGATATCATTACTGAGGAAGTACTTTGCCGGGAGAAAAAGAAAAGAGAGTCTATGCCTACTTCAGATAGTAATATCCTTCATGAAAAACCACACTCCAAAGAACTTGGTATCAACTTTTGATTGCTCTTGTTTTTTCATATTTAGTTATTCTCAGTAAAGGAAAGATGCTATGTGAATTGTGTTTTAACTTTGCATACTGCTGCACCATGTTTCTGTTTCAAACTGTCCTTAGGCTAATACATGCATCTTGTATAGTTAACAGAAAACATCCATTTGCCAAGGAATGCATTAGTGTGTAGTCAGTCCTTTGCAAATATAATTCGGAATTACCAGATGCTTTGGATAATACTATTCGTCATGTATTCTAACACTGTAGCGCTCCTTCGTTGACCTGATTGCAAAATGTAACTTTGTCTCCTAACTTATATTGTAGTAAAGCATAGAAAAGCTATAATAGTATAATACTTCGAAACAACAAACCTGTTAATATCAATTTCAAAAAGTTTCGAGTGGATGACTGCACACACACACAAAAAATCTTTTATTAGTGAACGGATGGGGTATATAGATTTTCTTTTGCTTACTACCTCATGATTCGACATCTTATCTTAGGAATTTGTCAATCTGGCGGCGGGAAGCATATAGATGAAAAGAATTCCAAGCTGTTGAGTTGTGACACTGAAGTGGTTCATCAGGATCGCGTAGAGGAATTCTGTGAACTTAATGAAGATAAAGTCCTTCAAAAAGGCATATGTGAAGCCGCCCCAGCTGAAGAAGCGGAAGGTACAATACTGCTGGATGGTGAATTTGAGGAATACAGATTTAGTTGTGATAAAAATACAGATGAAATTTTCTGTATTATATCAACGAAGAACAGTATGCCCCATCTTCCCAAAGACTGCCATTTAGACTCTTGCGAGAAACAGGAGTTCCTAGATGATCTTTCTGTACCTAAATGTCCTGAACTTTTGGGACCAGGTCAGTGTTTCTGATGAGTTACTTGGTCTTGCAATTGACAAAGCCCTTCATAAGATGATATTTCTTTATGCATTGTCTCATGACTCTTTTCTACATCAGGAACTTGTCAAACTAGTGGGCAAAAGTGCGCACATGAAAGCAGCACCAAGAAATTGACTTGTCATATTGGAATGCTCAATCAGGATCACAAGGGATTCAGTGATAATAACGAGGAACAAATCACTTTAGGTACCGCTGCTAGTGGCATGTCTGAAACTGCACCAAGTGAAAAACCAGAGGGTGGAATAGACGTGATCCCGGCTGCAGGAACTTCAGCATTGCCAGATCAGCAGCTTATCACTAAGCTGGAGGACAACGAATTTGAGGAACACAGCTGTAGCTATGGTAAAGATGCTTTCAGCTCATCTTGTACGGAATCTGTGGGGAATGAAAAAGCATCCAACCTGCCCAAGGCCACTCAATTGGATCCTTCAAGTGAATATAATCCCCCAGATGACCTTAGTGCTCCAAGTTCTCCCAAAGAATCAAGCACTTTTCAGAATGACAGTGTTTCAGGATCAGTAGGTAACAAAATTTATAGATTTGTTCGTGTTTTCATTTTTACATAATTTCTTGTTCAATTTCTTACTGAAGTAGTTCTCAGTGCCTCTTGACTTCACTCTTCAAACCAGGAAAAACGCAAAGCATGAGGCGGACTGCTATGGACGAAATCAGTAGTAAGCAGCAAAGTTTAAAAGGTTCCAGCACCGTAAAAGGAAGCTTCTTTGCAATGAGCGCCACTCATCCAGAACGAGACAATTTGAGCCAGTCTGCAATTGCATTGCTCAGGAACATTGAGAACACTCCTGCTATTAAAGCAGATCATCCTGTTAAGCCGAACCCTGATCGCTCGGTCGCAAAAGATTCATCGAGACGAGCATTGCAGCCCCTGAGTGGAAGGCCATGGGACCGCTAAAGGACTGTATGTTGTAATTTTACTTTCGAATTGTGCGTTTCAGTTGAACCTCTGGTTCTTGTTGTCGATCAACCGTTAGTTGGAGGTCAGGAGCACATCCATGTGTTTGTGCAGCGTGTAGTGGTGAAGCTGCTTGATCTCTGCATTTGTTATGTGGAATATTTTAGTAGTGTCCATTGTAGTAATGTGCTGATATTATGCAAATGGCTAACCGGGCGTTGGCTTGCTTTTGTAATTCAGGTAGCGCAGACAGATAATTCTGCAAATGACTAAACCTCTTGTAAGGTTCAGGAAATGATTGTGTCCCGGCTGTAGTATTATTCCAGTTGTATTGCCAACTTTGGCATCTGTTATTTTGCGGCAAATCTGTTCGATTAGAGGAACAGTGTTGTTTCATGCCAATGCAAGTAGCAACCGCTGGTTTGTTCACCTGTGCACACTAATTAGTCCTTTGATTGGAATGTCATGTAAGTTGCATTATTAGGATGGTTTATTTTCACCTGGTTTGACCTTGTGTTTCTATGACAAGGAGTATTTTTTTTCCCTTGAAAGAAGAACAATGATAATTGCTAAATGAACAAGAAAGCTTGTGTCTGAATGTTCCCATCACATGATTCACATCTCTGAAAATGATTTTAGTTCTTTGCAGCCTTGGATCATAAAGTGGGACTAGCAAGAAAGGAACGACATCACAGGAATTGCAGGAGACCAGCAAGAAAACCGCAAAGCAGACATGCATAGCACTGGTATTGAGCTGGGTCAAGTATTGCTATTCAGTTTGTCCTTGGACAACAAATAAATGATTCAGCATTTGTTTGGCCCAAATGACATGAAGTGTTGCAACTTCAGTGGCAGTTTCAGTGGCACTCCGATTGATCTGGATCACAAGGATAGTATAAGAAATGAAGAGGACAAAGATTTTGGAAAAAAAAAATTATTGAACGATTTGAAGAAATCCTTGCAGATAAAGTAGGACAGTTGAAATAACTTGGATGATTAACATGTAACTATCACTTGTTGACCCCCAAATTGCACAAGGTTTGTTTTCACTTGAAAGTTAACAACAGTTTGGTTTTTAACTGAACTTTTCCATAGAAGCCAATTATCTTGAGATGCCATAAACTAACATAACAGATGTTAAAGGTCTGAAATTGACAGTGGTTAATCTAAAACACTGCAGTTCAACTATAGTAGTTCCAATCCATTTTCGCTAAAACGGGCGAGCATTGCATCCCCACCTCACAAAAAAAAAAGAAAAAAAAAAGAAAAATCATCAATGGAAGACGGGAGAAAAATATCATGAACTGAACCGTTCCTCATCCACGAATTGGAAAAAATGAAGAAGAAGCGAGACGCTTCGAGACGCTTCTTTTTCGGTTCAGTAGCGTATCGGCAGTTCGTGTAGCGGCAAACACAACTAATCCGCAATCAATTTCCCACTAAAACAGCACCAAACAGCTTCCAGCAGTACACGAACCGTGAGCTGTTGCACCACCAGTTAGTTAGCCACTAAAACGAGCTGAATCGTTTGGCGTTCCACGAACTGACGACGATCGATCGATTCAGTTCCCGCGTCGCGCGTTACCATTTCCTCCGTCGACAATCGATGCACACGAGCCTATATAAACCTCTCGCCTCTCATCAGTTCAATCACAACCACTTCTTCACGCTCGCGCACACGAGCCTTCGCGAAGCAATGGCGGCGGCATCACCCCTGCAGCTCGCTGCCGTCGCGTTCCTCTCCCTCCTCGTAGCCGTTGCCGCCGGCCGTCCCACGGTAGCAACCGACGACGGCGCCGCCGCGCCCGTCCCGGCGCTGGAGGAGCGCCTCCACCGCGCCTTTTCCATCACCCTCGACGGTACGTAACGTAAGCTCTGGCCGACGGCACCGGCCGGCGGCAATGATCGAACTGTTCCAAGCACTCTGGTTATATGTATAAATATGTACATATATATTCTTTTGTTGTGCATAGTAACATTTTTGGAACGTGCAGATGCCGGCGGCGACGAGGACGGCGGCGGCGGGATGATGGAGTGCTGGGGCGCGCTGGCGAAGCTGGGCTCGTGCACGAACGAGATCCTGCTCTTCCTCTTCAACGGCGAGTCGTACATCGGTGACGAGTGCTGCCGCGCCATCCGCGGCGCCACGCGCCACTGCTGGCCCGCCATGCTCGCCTCCATCGGCTTCACCGCCGAGCAGGCCGACGTCCTGCGCGGCTTCTGCGACGGCGAGGCCGCCGGCGCCGCAGGACACGGCGGCGCCACCACCACCCCGCCAGACGCCGGGACCGCGCTTGCGCCCGGGAAGCCGGAGTAGGAATAGCTAGGGCGGCGTGCGTGCGTGTGGCGGTGGTGTACGTACACGTGCACGTTATTTTGTCAAGCAAAGCGGCACGCGTACATGCGTGGGTGTCTGTAAGTACGTGACACGTTAATAAATGATGAAAGAAATAATGCTTTGCGTTGTCGCTGCCCATCAACGTACATTCGTGACGTGAAAATGTTCTTGGTTCTTACTGGACTGTTAACAGCAATACTTGTCCTTCGGTCCATGGCAGTGCCCGCCTCGACCGGGCCACATCGGCGTCCGTGTCTAGGAGAAGCTTTAATTGGGCCCAGACAAGCCCAAATCACAGCGAGGGTAATCCCGGCGGCCGCTACCACTCCACTTCCACAGCCTTCCACTCCGCACGCCGTAACACCCTATCTCTCTCACTCCTCACGCACCTCTTCCACAGCCTCCCCACTCCCACTCCCACTCCCCCTCCCACAGGCCACTCCCCAGTCCCTACGCACACTCCCGAACCCTAGATCTCTCCCACTCCCCACGCACCTCTTCCAAATTCGATCTATGGAGAAACCCCACGGACCTCTTCCTGAGATGGGATCCGTAGAGGAAGTGTTTTCCACGGATGAGTTGGTGACGGAGATCGCAGTCCGCCTCCCTCCCTCCGACCCCGCGTGCCTTGTCCGCTGCACCGCGACCTGCAGAAGCTGGCTGCGGATCCTCACGGGCAAGGACATCCGAGAAGTTTACAGCAGACGCTACGGCAGTCCGCCGTTCTTGGGGTACTTTCTGTCGTCTCCGACCCAAGTTCGTCATGAACGTTTTGTTCCTACCCGAGATTGGCTTGACTGCTTTGTTCCTACAGCCACCCCGTTCCCACGGCTGTCGCCGGACGTCGGCACCGACAGCTGGTACGTCCTTGACGTCCGCCAGGGTCGCGTGTTGCTTTACTGCGACAAACCTTCCTGGGGCACACTTATAGTCTGGTTACCGCTCAGCGGCAAGCACTATTTGCTCCCGGAGACCCTGCGCCTGAGTCAGGCTTTCGATGGGGCAGTGATCTGCGCTAAGTCTGCCCAGTGCAGGGAGGCTAACTGCTCTTCTGATCATACCTTTTCTGTCATCTTCATGGGCTCTGACAGCAAGCGTGATACATCCGAGGATTCTGATTCAAATGAGGAGGATTCTGATTCAAATGAGACTTGGGCGAGCATGTACACGTCTGATTCAGATGCGTGGGGTCAGATCTACCTCCTGAATGATGATCGGTATAACAATATTGACCATCCAGCTATACAGCACAACCCACCTGTGCTTCATGGGAATTGTTTGTACTTTACCCTAGACATGCTGGAGGGAGAGGAAGTGATGCCCGCACTACTGTTTAGCCTTGCAGCAGCTGATGATGAGAAGCTTTCTATTCTTCTTTCTCCTGAAGATGCCAGTCCATATCCAGCCGGAATGTACCTTGCAACCTCAGGAGGACTTGTATTTGTTGGAACAGTAGCAGTGGATAGTGATGATGATGATGATGGGAATGAAGATAACACAATATGTGTATGGTCTTTGAGTAACAGCCCCCCTCCAGTTTGGACTCGCAAGTATAACATCAACTTGGAGATGTCTCTTCCTCCAGGCATGATTGGTCCACGAGACCTTCCTAATGTAGCCGGATTCTTCAAGGGGGAAGAAGCTATTTGTATTAACACAGGAGGAAGGGTCTTTGCAATTGAAGTCGAATCACAAGATCCCAAGTTCTTGTGAGTTTGTTGCTGTTCTACAGTTCAATGAATTCTGGATGCCTTAAGATCCCAAGTTCTCCACAAGACAGAAGGCAAAGGCTGAAGTTCTTGGCAAGAGAAGTGGATTCTTGGCTGCGACACCTTCTGGTAAAAAGGCCAAGGTTGAACAGTCGGCTCTGGAGGATTGGCTGCGATGAATTCTGCTATGAATTCTTGGCTGCGACACCTTCTTTGTTCTTACTGGACTGTTAACTGCAACCGATTGTACTTGCCCTTCGGTCCATGGCAGTGCCCGCCTCGACTGGGCCACATCGGCGCCCGTGTCTAGGAGAAGCTTTAATTGGGCCTAGACAAGCCCAAATCATAGCGAGGGTAATCCCGGCGGCCGCTACCACTCCACTTCCACAGCCTTCCACTCCGCACGCCCGAACACCCTATCTCTCTCACTCCCCACGCACCTCTTCCACAGCCTTCCACTCCCACTCCCACTCCCCCTCCCACTGGCCACTTCCCAGTCCCCACGCACACTCCCGAACCCTAGATCTCTCCCACTCCCCACGCACCTCTTCCAAATTCGATCCATGGAGAAACCCCACGGACCTCTTCCTGAGATGGGATCCGTAGAGGAAGTGTTTTCCACGGAAGAGTTGGTGACGAAGATCGCAGTCCGCCTCCCTCCCTCCGACCCCGCGTGCCTTGTCCGCTGCACCGCGACCTGCAGAAGCTGACTGCGGATCCTCACGGGCAAGGACATCCGAGAAGTTTACAGCAGACGCCACGGCAGTTCGCCGTTCCTGGGATACTTTCTGTCGTCTCCGACCCAAGTTCGTCATGAACGTTTTGTTCCTACTACAGCCACCCAAGGGTACTTTCACTCGACTCCTACCGGAGATTGGCTTGACCGCTTTGTTCCTACAGCCACCCCGTTCCCACGGCTGTCGCCGGACGTCGGCACCGACAGCTGGTACATCCTTGACGTCCGCCAGCGTCGCGTGTTGCTTTACTGCGACAAACCTTCCTGGGGCACACTTATAGTCTGGTTACCGCTTAGCGGCAAGCACTATTTGCTCCCGGAGACCCTGCGCTTGAGTCAGGCCTTCGATGGAGCAGTGATCTGCGGTAAGTCTGCCCAGTGCAGGGAGGCTAACTGCTCTTCTGATCATACCTTTTCTGTCATCTTCGTGGGCTCTGACGGCAAGCGTGATACATCCGAGGATTCTGATTCAAATGAGGAGGATTCTGATTCAAATGAGACTTGGGCGAGCATGTACACGTCTGATTCAGATGCGTGGGGTCAGATCTACCTCCTGAATGATGATCGGTATAACAATATTGACCATCCGGCTATACAGCACAACCCACCTGTGCTTCATGGGAATTGTTTGTACTTTACCCTAGACATGCTGGAGGGAGAGGAAGTGATGCCCGCACTACTGTTTAGCCTTGCAGCAGCTGATGATGAGAAGCTTTCTATTCTTCTTTCTCCTGAAGATGCCAGTCCATATCCAGCCGGAATGTACCTTGCAACCTCAGGAGGACTTGTATTTGCTGGACCAGTAGCAGTGGATAGTGATGATGATGATGATGGGAATGAAGATAACACAATATGTGTATGGTCTTTGAGTAACAGCCCCCCTCCAGTTTGGACTCGCAAGTATAACATCAACTTGGAGATGTCTCTTCCTCCTGGCATGATTGGTCCACGAGACCTTCCTAATGTAGCCGGATTCTTCAAGGGGGAAGAAGCTATTTGTATTAACACAGGAGGAAGGGTCTTTGCAATTGAAGTCGAATCACAAGATCCCAAGTTCTTGTGAGTTTGTTGCTGTTCTACAGTTCAATGAATTCTAGATGCCTCAAGATCCCAAGTTCTCCACAAGACAGAAGGCCAAGGCTGAAGTTCTTGGCAAGAGGAGTGGATTCTTGGCTGCGACACCTTCTGGTAAAAAGGCCAAGGTTGAACAGTCGGCTCTGGAGGATTAGCTACGTTGAATTCTGCCATGAATTCTTGGCTACGACACCTTCTTTGTTCTTACTGGACTGTTAACTGCAACGGATTATACTTGCCCTTCGGTCCATGGCAGTGCCCGCCTCGACCGGGCCACATCGGCGCCCGTGTCTAGGAGAAGCTTTAATTGGGTCCAGACAAGCCCAAATCACAGCGAGGGTAATCCCGGCGGCCGCTACCACTCCACTTCCACAGCCTTCCACTCCGCACGCCCGAACACCCTATCTCTCTCACTCCCCACGCACCTCTTCCACAGCCTTCCACTCCCCCTCCCACTGGCCACTTCCCAGTCCCCACGCACACTCCCGAACCCTAGATCTCTCCCACTCCCCACGCACCTCTTCCAAATTCGATCCATGGAGAAACCCCACGGACCTCTTCCTGAGATGGGATCCGTAGAGTAAGTGTTTTCCACGGATGAGTTGGTGACGGAGATCACAGTCCCCCTCCCTCCCTGCGACCCCGCGTGCCTTGTCCGCTGCACCGCGACCTGCAGAAGCTGGCTGCGGATCCTCACGGGCAAGGACATCCGAGAAGTTTACAGCAGACGCTACGGCAGTCCGTCGTTCTTGGGGTACTTTCTGTCGTCTCCGACCCAAGTTCGTCATGAACGTTTTGTTCCTACTACAGCCAGCCAAGGGTACTTTCACTCGACTCCTACCGGAGATTGGCTTGACCGCTTTGTTCCTACAGCCACCCCGTTCCCACGGCTGTCGCCGGACGTCGGCACCGACAGCTGGTACGTCCTTGACGTCCGCCAGGGTCGCGTGTTGCTTTACTGCGACAAACCTTGTTGCTTTACTGCGACAAACCTTCCTGGGGCACATTTATAGTCTGGTTACCGCTTAGCGGCAAGCACTATTTGCTCCCGGAGACCCTGCGCTTGAGTCAGGCCTTCGATGGAGCAGTGATCTGCGGTAAGTTCGCCCAGTGCAGGGAGGCTAACTGCTCTTCTGATCGTACCTTTTCTGTCATCTTCGTGGGCTCTGACGGCAAGCGTGATACATTCGAGGATTCTGATTCAAATGAGGAGGATTCTGATTCAAATGAGACTTGGGCGAGCATGTACACGTCTGATTCAGATGCGTAGGGTCAGATCTACCTCCTGAATGATGATCGGTATAACAATATTGACCATCCGGCTATACAGCACAACCCACCTGTGCTTCATGGGAATTGTTTGTACTTTACCCTAGACATGCTGGAGGGAGAGGAAGTGATGCCCGCACTACTGTTTAGCCTTGCAGCAGCTGATGATGAGAAGCTTTCTATTCTTCTTTCTCCTGAAGATGCCAGTCCATATCCAGCCGGAATGTACCTTGCAACCTCAGGAGGACTTGTATTTGCTGGACCAGTAGCAGTGGATAGTGATGATGATGATGATGGGAATGAAGATAACACAATATGTGTATGGTCTTTGAGTAACAGCCCCCCTCCAGTTTGGACTCGCAAGTATAACATCAACTTGGAGATGTCTCTTCCTCCTGGCATGATTGGTCCACGAGACCTTCCTAATGTAGCCGGATTCTTCAAGGGGGAAGAAGCTATTTGTATTAACACAGGAGGAAGGGTCTTTGCAACTGAAGTCGAATCACAAGATCCCAAGTTCTTGTGAGTTTGTTGCTGTTCTACAGTTCAATGAATTCTAGATGCCTCAAGATCCCAAGTTCTCCACAAGACAGAAGGCCAAGGCTGAAGTTCTTGGCAAGAGGAGTGGATTCTTGGCTGCGACACCTTCTGGTAAAAAGGCCAAGGTTGAACAGTCGGCTCTGGAGGATTAGCTACGTTGAATTCTGCCATGAATTCTTGGCTACGACACCTTCTTTGTTCTTACTGGACTGTTAACTGCAACGGATTATACTTGCCCTTCGGTCCATGGCAGTGCCCGCCTCGACCGGGCCACATCGGCGCCCGTGTCTAGGAGAAGCTTTAATTGGGTCCAGACAAGCCCAAATCACAGCGAGGGTAATCCCGGCGGCCGCTACCACTCCACTTCCACAGCCTTCCACTCCGCACGCCCGAACACCCTATCTCTCTCACTCCCCACGCACCTCTTCCACAGCCTTCCACTCCCCCTCCCACTGGCCACTTCCCAGTCCCCACGCACACTCCCGAACCCTAGATCTCTCCCACTCCCCACGCACCTCTTCCAAATTCGATCCATGGAGAAACCCCACGGACCTCTTCCTGAGATGGGATCCGTAGAGTAAGTGTTTTCCACGGATGAGTTGGTGACGGAGATCACAGTCCCCCTCCCTCCCTGCGACCCCGCGTGCCTTGTCCGCTGCACCGCGACCTGCAGAAGCTGGCTGCGGATCCTCACGGGCAAGGACATCCGAGAAGTTTACAGCAGACGCTACGGCAGTCCGTCGTTCTTGGGGTACTTTCTGTCGTCTGCGACCCAAGTTCGTCATGAACGTTTTGTTCCTACTACAGCCAGCCAAGGGTACTTTCACTCGACTCCTACCGGAGATTGGCTTGACCGCTTTGTTCCTACAGCCACCCCGTTCCCACGGCTGTCGCCGGACGTCGGCACCGACAGCTGGTACGTCCTTGACGTCCGCCAGGGTCGCGTGTTGCTTTACTGCGACGAACCTTGTTGCTTTACTGCGACAAACCTTCCTGGGGCACATTTATAGTCTGGTTACCGCTTAGCGGCAAGCACTATTTGCTCCCGGAGACCCTGCGCTTGAGTCAGGCCTTCGATGGAGCAGTGATCTGCGGTAAGTCCGCCCAGTGCAGGGAGGCTAACTGCTCTTCTGATCGTACCTTTTCTGTCATCTTCGTGGGCTCTGACGGCAAGCGTGATACATTCGAGGATTCTGATTCAAATGAGGAGGATTCTGATTCAAATGAGACTTGGGCGAGCATGTACACGTCTGATTCAGATGCGTAGGGTCAGATCTACCTCCTGAATGATGATCGGTATAACAATATTGACCATCCGGCTATACAGCACAACCTACCTGTGCTTCATGGGAATTGTTTGTACCTTACCCTAGACATGCTGGAGGGAGAGGAAGTGATGCCCGCACTACTGTTTAGCCTTGCAGCAGCTGATGATGAGAAGCTTTCTATTCTTCTTTCTCCTGAAGATGCCAGTCCATATCCAGCCGAAATGTACCTTGCAACCTCAGGAGGACTTGTATTTGCTGGACCAGTAGCAGTGGATAGTGATGATGATGATGATGGGAATGAAGATAACACAATATGTGTATGGTCTTTGAGTAACAGCCCCCCTCCAGTTTGGACTCGCAAGTATAACATCAACTTGGAGATGTCTCTTCCTCCTGGCATGATTGGTCCACGAGACCTTCCTAATGTAGCCGGATTCTTCAAGGGGGAAGAAGCTATTTGTATTAACACAGGAGGAAGGGTCTTTGCAATTGAAGTCGAATCACAAGATCCCAAGTTCTTGTGAGTTTGTTGCTGTTCTACAGTTCAATGAATTCTAGATGCCTCAAGATCCCAAGTTCTCCACAAGACAGAAGGCCAAGGCTGAAGTTCTTGGCAAGAGGAGTGGATTCTTGGCTGCGACACCTTCTGGTAAAAAGGCCAAGGTTGAACAGTCGGCTCTGGAGGATTAGCTACGTTGAATTCTGCCATGAATTCTTGGCTACGACACCTTCTTTGTTCTTACTGGACTGTTAACTGCAACGGATTATACTTGCCCTTCGGTCCATGGCAGTGCCC
This sequence comes from Eragrostis nindensis, assembly GCA_012490785.1. Lineage (NCBI taxonomy): Eukaryota > Viridiplantae > Streptophyta > Magnoliopsida > Poales > Poaceae > Eragrostis > Eragrostis nindensis. The sequence continues at coordinate 268,656 of JAAXCT010000588.1, forward strand.
GCCTCGACCGGGCCACATCGGCGCCCGTGTCTAGGAGAAGCTTTAATTGGGTCCAGACAAGCCCAAATCACAGCGAGGGTAATCCCGGCGGCCGCTACCACTCCACTTCCACAGCCTTCCACTCCGCACGCCCGAACACCCTATCTCTCTCACTCCCCACGCACCTCTTCCACAGCCTTCCACTCCCACTCCCACTGGCCACTTCCCAGTCCCGACGCACACTCCCGAACCCTAGATCTCTCCCACTCCCCACGCACCTCTTCCAAATTCGATCCATGGAGAAACCCCACGGACCTCTTCCTGAGATGGGATCCGTAGAGTAAGTGTTTTCCACGGATGAGTTGGTGACGGAGATCACAGTCCCCCTCCCTCCCTGCGACCCCGCGTGCCTTGTCCGCCGCACCGCGACCTGCAGAAGCTGGCTGCGGATCCTCACGGGCAAGGACATCCGAGAAGTTTACAGCAGACGCTACGGCAGTCCGTCGTTCTTGGGGTACTTTCTGTCGTCTCCGACCCAAGTTCGTCATGAACGTTTTGTTCCTACTACAGCCAGCCAAGGGTACTTTCACTCGACTCCTACCGGAGATTGGCTTGACCGCTTTGTTCCTACAGCCACCCCGTTCCCACGGCTGTCGCCGGACGTCGGCACCGACAGCTGGTACGTCCTTGACGTCCGCCAGGGTCGCGTGTTGCTTTACTGCGACAAACCTTGTTGCTTTACTGCGACAAACCTTCCTGGGGCACATTTATAGTCTGGTTACCGCTTAGCGGCAAGCACTATTTGCTCCCGGAGACCCTGCGATTGAGTCAGGCCTTCGATGGAGCAGTGATCTGCGGTAAGTCCGCCCAGTGCAGGGAGGCTAACTGCTCTTCTGATCGTACCTTTTCTGTCATCTTCGTGGGCTCTGACGGCAAGCGTGATACATTCGAGGATTCTGATTCAAATGAGGAGGATTCTGATTCAAATGAGACTTGGGCGAGCATGTACACGTCTGATTCAGATGCGTAGGGTCAGATCTACCTCCTGAATGATGATCGGTATAACAATATTGACCATCCGGCTATACAGCACAACCCACCTGTGCTTCATGGGAATTGTTTGTACTTTACCCTAGACATGCTGGAGGGAGAGGAAGTGATGCCCGCACTACTGTTTAGCCTTGCAGCAGCTGATGATGAGAAGCTTTCTATTCTTCTTTCTCCTGAAGATGCCAGTCCATATCCAGCCGGAATGTACCTTGCAACCTCAGGAGGACTTGTATTTGCTGGACCAGTAGCAGTGGATAGTGATGATGATGATGATGGGAATGAAGATAACACAATAGGTGTATGGTCTTTGAGTAACAGCCCCCCTCCAGTTTGGACTCGCAAGTATAACATCAACTTGGAGATGTCTCTTCCTCCTGGCATGATTGGTCCACGAGACCTTCCTAATGTAGCCGGATTCTTCAAGGGGGAAGAAGCTATTTGTATTAACACAGGAGGAAGGGTCTTTGCAATTGAAGTCGAATCACAAGATCCCAAGTTCTTGTGAGTTTGTTGCTGTTCTACAGTTCAATGAATTCTGGATGCCTCAAGATCCCAAGTTCTCCACAAGACAGAAGGCCAAGGCTGAAGTTCTTGGCAAGAGGAGTGGATTCTTGGCTGCGACACCTTCTGGTAAAAAGGCCAAGGTTGAACAGTCGGCTCTGGAGGATTAGCTACGTTGAATTCTGCCATGAATTCTTGGCTACGACACCTTCTTTGTTCTTACTGGACTGTTAACTGCAACGGATTATACTTGCCCTTCGGTCCATGGCAGTGCCCGCCTCGACCGGGCCACATCGGCGCCCGTGTCTAGGAGAAAAGCTTTAATTGGGTCCAGACAAGCCCAAATCACAGCGAGGGTAATCCCGGCGGCCGCTACCACTCCACTTCCACAGCCTTCCACTCCGCACGCCCGAACACCCTATCTCTCTCACTCCCCACGCACCTCTTCCACAGCCTTCCACTCCCCCTCCCACTGGCCACTTCCCAGTCCCCACGCACACTCCCGAACCCTAGATCTCTCCCACTCCCCACGCACCTCTTCCAAATTCGATCCATGGAGAAACCCCACGGACCTCTTCCTGAGATGGGATCCGTAGAGTAAGTGTTTTCCACGGATGAGTTGGTGACGGAGATCACAGTCCCCCTCCCTCCCTGCGACCCCGCGTGCCTTGTCCGCTGCACCGCGACCTGCAGAAGCTGGCTGCGGATCCTCACGGGCAAGGACATCCGAGAAGTTTACAGCAGACGCTACGGCAGTCCGTCGTTCTTGGGGTACTTTCTGTCGTCTCCGACCCAAGTTCGTCATGAACGTTTTGTTCCTACTACAGCCAGCCAAGGGTACTTTCACTCGACTCCTACCGGAGATTGGCTTGACCGCTTTGTTCCTACAGCCACCCCGTTCCCACGGCTGTCGCCGGACGTCGGCACCGACAGCTGGTACGTCCTTGACGTCCGCCAGGGTCGCGTGTTGCTTTACTGCGACGAACCTTGTTGCTTTACTGCGACAAACCTTCCTGGGGCACATTTATAGTCTGGTTACCGCTTAGCGGCAAGCACTATTTGCTCCCGGAGACCCTGCGCTTGAGTCAGGCCTTCGATGGAGCAGTGATCTGCGGTAAGTCCGCCCAGTGCAGGGAGGCTAACTGCTCTTCTGATCGTACCTTTTCTGTCATCTTCGTGGGCTCTGACGGCAAGCGTGATACATTCGAGGATTCTGATTCAAATGAGGAGGATTCTGATTCAAATGAGACTTGGCGAGCATGTACACGTCTGATTCAGATGCGTAGGGTCAGATCTACCTCCTGAATGATGATCGGTATAACAATATTGACCATCCGGCTATACAGCACAACCCACCTGTGCTTCATGGGAATTGTTTGTACTTTACCCTAGACATGCTGGAGGGAGAGGAAGTGATGCCCGCACTACTGTTTAGCCTTGCAGCAGCTGATGATGAGAAGCTTTCTATTCTTCTTTCTCCTGAAGATGCCAGTCCATATCCAGCCGGAATGTACCTTGCAACCTCAGGAGGACTTGTATTTGCTGGACCAGTAGCAGTGGATAGTGATGATGATGATGATGGGAATGAAGATAACACAATATGTGTATGGTCTTCGAGTAACAGCCCCCCTCCAGTTTGGACTCGCAAGTATAACATCAACTTGGAGATGTCTCTTCCTCCTGGCATGATTGGTCCACGAGACCTTCCTAATGTAGCCGGATTCTTCAAGGGGGAAGAAGCTATTTGTATTAACACAGGAGGAAGGGTCTTTGCAATTGAAGTCGAATAACAAGATCCCAAGTTCTTGTGAGTTTGTTGCTGTTCTACAGTTCAATGAATTCTGGATGCCTCAAGATCCCAAGTTCTCCACAAGACAGAAGGCCAAGGCTGAAGTTCTTAGCAAGAGGAGTGGATTCTTGGCTGCGACACCTTCTGGTAAAAAGGCCAAGGTTGAACAGTCGGCTCTGGAGGAATCCCGTTTGACGACGCCGACGATTCGTGAAGGCTCGCCAGATCTTTGACAGCCGCGGCAACCCCACCATTGAGGTATGGGCTTGAGGTCGCTTCCCCTATGCATCTCTTGAGATATTGACTGCACTTTTGTGTGTACGTGTAGGATAGTTGGCCCTTAGTTGGATGGTTAGCAGTTTTTGGTCAGTTTAGGTCTATAGATTTAGATTCCATGCAACTTTTAAGATATTCACTGCTTAATTGGTTGACTCTATACTCTGCTTAGGTCAGTATTATGCAGGGATTTTATTAAGGAGCAGATCGGGAGGTCTTTTTTTTTTGACTCAAATCGAATTCACAGTCTTTTCTTCTGGATTGCTATGTCCACTTGTATAAACATGGTTCATACAATTTGCTTTTGTTGTTTCAAATGCACTTTGTTCGGTCTGCTGATTGTTGCCCTTAGGGCTTGTTGGCAATCGTTAAACCGTGTTTTGACCGCCACCCTACCGGTAAATAAAAGCATAACACCAAGATTTTGTGCATAGTAGATAGGAATAATGCTACTCCACAAGTTTTGGTGAATATTTGGATGCAGGAGGAAATCCATTGAAAATGGGAGCAAAAGCCTACCGCCAGCCCCATCATAGGCCGGCCGGCTTATGTTGGATCTCAACATGGTCCAGCAGTCCCAGGCATCTCCCAATGGGCTCAAACATCAAGGATCAAATGGCCAACAAATATTTCCCAGCCCGGAGTATCGACCACTGCGCAAGGCCCAACAAACAAGCCCATCAACCACTCAAAAAGGCGTCAAATCACCGGGCAAGACCGTGGATCTTAATGGGCACATCATGAGAGGCCAGCCCACAAAAATTCGAGGCATTCGGAGAAAAAAGCCCACCGGCCGGCCTAGGCCTAGGCCGGCCGGCCTACTGTTGTCTCCAAATCGGCCCGTCTTTTTCCAGTCGGTTCCAGAGGCAGTTGCAAGCTCACTTGACGCGCCGGCTAAGCCAGGAGAAGTCGGCAAGAAGGAATATTCCACGAAATGCTCCAAGACCTTCTCCACTCTCCCAAGGCAACTCAACTATAAATAGAGGACCTCCCCTTCACTTCCAACCTGCACCTTCACACTTGAGAAGAGAAGATCCAATGTAGGGTCACGCTCTTCTCATGTGATCATTCCACTTGTGTAGTTTAGAGTAGGCTAGTTGGTCATGGGAGTTAGAGTAGCAGTGAGAGCTTCGCTCGGAGCTCCGGAGTTCTCTTCGGAGTTTGGGTAAAGTTCTCGTGTATCTTTTCTTTTATACTTTCTTTAATATAATTATTTCTTATTTATTTTCTTATTTATCTAATTTAGTTTTCTTTTTAGTTTACATTTATTTAAGTAATTGTTATAGAGAAATTCCTGTGTTGGTTCCACGTCTGTGTATGGTATGTCTATCTGCATGGGTTATTTGCACCGCAAATGCTTACACAATCCACATAGATTTGTTATGCATGGTTGGCTTGCTCTTACGCGTAGAGTGAGTTATCTAGGATATTTGCTTGCATGGTACGAGGAATTATTCTAGACGTGAGTTTGCTCTACACCCCACGGAGGATGGTAGCCGCGAGTACGGGTGACAGGCGTACCGGTCTCTGTAATCCACCACGTCCGGGTGATGGTTTTAGTAGGGAGGTCAATAGCACGTAGTTCCCCAAGGTAGTTGAACCTAATTCTCGGGTTGCTGCCTTGGCATGCGTGTGCCCCGATATGCAGGAACGTATCTGTAATGAAAGTTTAAGCAAGTAATTGTAGACTATCAGGAAATACTATATGCTAACCCTTAGGCTGATACCCTTCTTCTCGTTGTCCTCCCAGTTGACTAGTTCTATCTCTTTATCTTCATATGGAATTCTTGCGTGTGTTTGGTTGGCACCCATCGTATATGTATCCCTGCTTTGGTCTAGTTTGCAAGTTATAAATAATAGATGTTTCCTTGTTAATTAATGATATTCTTAGCGATGCTTCCCTGTGGAAATATAAATACGATACCCTTGGAATACTTCTGGGTGAAATGCTACAACGGTGTTCCGTGCGCTTGCGGAGTTGCCAACAAGCATTTCTGGCGCCGTTGCCGGGGAAGCAATGGTTTAATATATCTTTGATTGACATCGATTATCCATTATGATTAATTTGCTGCTAGACTAAGCATCCACCTGCATTTTGTTTGAGCATATCACCATCACATCTGCATTGTTTTTCTTTTCAAACCATCTGCATGTTTAATTCTCCTCCATCCCACCCCGCTGCATTTAAAAAAAAAACTCGAGTGCCCAATCATAGGCCTCGAGCTTTCAAAAAAAAAAAAACTTAAACAAAAAAAAAGAACCCGAGCGCCCAATCATAGGCGTTGGGATTTTGAAAAAAAAATAAATAAATAAACTCCGAGTGCCCAATCATAGGCCCGGAATTTGTTTTAAAAAAAAAATAGAGAAAGGTTGGATTTATATGACAGGAAGAAGGAAACATACATGGCGGAACCAAGACGTTCAATGAAGAGATCTAAGAGCTTAGTCTTACATTTTATTGCAAAGACTAAGCTTGGGGAGGAACCGTCAGGTACGCACACGCAACTATTCCCTGTTTTCTTTGTCATATATCCTCTCCTTTCAAAATAATAAAAAAAAAATGCTGCCTGAAACATTCAATGCTTTATGAATGCAAAGATACTTTGAGTTGCTCTCTGATGAAAATATGCTGCATCTTTTTGACCATACCCCTTGCTCTTGAAGTTTCTTTTCTTACATGGGTGTTGGTTGAGCTATTAGTCATAAATCAATCGCTTGCGTCTCTTTCTGTTGGTTGGGTGAAGATCACTTCTGTGCCTCTGTTCTCCATTGAGATTATGCCCGGTGGCCGTTCAACCAACAGAAAAATACACGTCTCTATGATACTTTCATGACAGAAGGAGAGAATAATGTGCTCTGCTCTCCTCACATAGTTAATCGAATTAGACATGGTGTCTAGGTTGATCAATTGACCTATAGAGATATGTTCGATGTAGATGAATGGATTTGTACTAACCAATGCAGGATCTTTCTGAGAGCAAACCAATCAGGCAACATGAAAGGCACACAATTCAAGAAGAAAGAACCAACAAGGCGGACCCAGTGCTTCCACAAGAAAGATTTAATCGCTTAGCTTTGCACATAGTTGTTAGAGCTAAGCTTGGGGAGGGACCGCCAGGTGAGTACTTCTGTATACGATATTATACTCTTCTTGAATTGTGCCCTTTCCTTCAAATAAATAAATAAATAAATAAAATAAAATAAAATAGAATAAAAAAAACAAAAATATTAGGTTCTCGGCAAAGCCTAATAGGGGCTAGCCACCTGTATCACCCTCATTCTTTTTGCAGACACAAGAAGAATGAAGGAAGCGGCCTATTCAAGCTTAAGTCTTGCAAAGACTCAAGCTTGGGGAGGACCCCTAGGTAAGTATTTCTAAACTTTCCTTGAATAAATAAACTCTCTGTTTCGAATAAATGCTAGAATCTTGGTGTTATGCTACGCATAAGGGAAATGATGATCGAGTTACAAATTAGCTCCCCATGTGTCGCATAGATGCAACCTCTACTCCCGACATACGTGTTATTTTTATTTGAGCATGATCACATCATGAGTCTTGCTTATTTCTGTGAGTTGCATTTTTACACCAAGTCTGAGCATTGTGGATTGTGATATGGCATGATTAGGACTTGTGGCAATCTCTTAGTATGGTCTCATCCAGAGGTGTTTTTCTTGAATTGCTGCAAGTACCTAAAAACCCTTCTGTCTTGGCACACTTCTCTTAGTGTGAGGATTTATTTACCTACCAGAGCCATATCATAATATTCGAAACAGCCCCACTCATAGCCATTTGTTTATGTATTGAGTTTTGTTAAGGTTTGATGTACTCTTGAAACTAAGCACTTCTAATTTGGTCATAATTCCTTCGCGTGTGTTTTCGAAAATTTCTCTCCAACAAATAAAAAGGGGAATGTTTGGATAAATCAACCAAACATTTTTCAGAGTTTGCAAAACTTTTGGTCCATCCAAAAAGCTCAAGAATATTTCAAAATGTTTCCTTTTGAACCATGCAAAATTTATGGCCCCTTGCACCATGGAGCAGTTAAAAAAAAGAAAAAGAAAACACTCCATGGTTGCATGACAAAAGTCAACGGCTATATGGTTCTTATCATAAACATCTTGAGCAAAATAAAGGACCAATGTTTTCAAAACCCCCTTTCCACAAGTGTGAGTCCATTTTCTTCCCCTCCATCACATCATTTCTTATGACCAAAATAAATGGAGTTGCTATGTTGATTGAGACTCATTCTTTAGCTTTACAATATATGCATGACATTTGCGCATTCCTTACCAAGCTCCACATACAAAGCCTCAATTTAGTAGAAGGTAGGATGAGTGAAGCTTGTAGGAATAGACTCACATTGGCTGGTAAGAAAAGTGCCTGCCAAAACGAAGGATAATTTTTTGCACCTTACCTTGCAGCACATAAAAACTCTGGATGCATACCTGCTAGAATTGTTTACTTGTCCAAAAGTGCCGTTCTAGTCTTCGATGCTGCATGACAAGGTGTAACGTATAAGCCTCACGATTTTTGCAACACTCATGAATATTTTGTGCTCTCGTAAACTTACCACTGTTTAGGGAGTATGTTGTCGCATCTTTATTACCCATGGGGCGCTTCTTTGTAACTCCTGATCCGCCGGTACCCTGAGTTGAGTTTGCTCGGGACGAGCAAAGTTTAAGCTTGGGGAGGTTGTTGGCGGTCGTTAAACCGTGTTTTGACCGCCACCCTACCGGTAAATAAAAGCATAACACCAAAATTTTGTGCATAGTAGATAGGAATAATGCTACTCCACAAGTTTTGGTGAATATTTGGATGCAGGAGGAAATCCATTGAAAATGGGAGCAAAAGCCTACCGCCGGCCCCATCATAGGCCGGCCGGCTTATGTTGGATCTCAACATGGTCCAGCAGTCCCAGGCATCTCACAATGAGCTCAAACATCAAGGATCAAATGGCCAACAAATATTTCCCAGCCCGGAGTATCGACCACTGCGCAAGGCCCAACAAACAAGCCCATCAACCACTCAAAAAGGCGTCAAATCACCGGGCAAGACCGTGGATCTTAATGGGCACATCATGAGAGGCCAGCCCACAAAAATTCGAGGCATTCGGAGAAAAAGCCCACCGGCCGGCCTAGGCCTAGGCCGGCCGGCCTACTGTTGTCTCCAAATCGGCCCGTCTTTTTCCAGTCGGTTTCAGAGGCGGTTGCAAGCTCACTTGACGCGCCGGCTAAGCCAGGAGAAGTCGGCAAGAAGGGAATATTCCACGAAATGCTCCAAAACCTTCTCCACTCTCCCAAGGCAACTCAACCATAAATAGAAGACCTCCCCCTCACTTCCAACCTGCACCTTCACACTTGAGAAGAGAAGATCCAATGTAGGGTCACGCTCTTCTCATGTGATCATTCCACTTGTGTAGTTTAGAGTAGGCTAGTTGGTCATGGGAGTTAGAGTAGAAGTGAGAGCTTCGCTCGGAGCTCCGGAGTTCTCTTCGGAGTTTGGGTAAAGTTCTCGTGTATCTTTTCTTTTATACTTTCTTTAATATAATTATTTCTTATTTATTTAATTTAGTTTTCCTTTTAGTTTATATTTATTTAAGTAATTGTTATAGGGAAATTCCTGTGTTGGTTCCACGTCTGTGTATGGTATGTCTATCTGCATAGGTTGTTTGCACCGCAAATGCTTACACAATCCACATAGATTTGTTATGCATGGTTGGCTTGCTCTTACGCGTAGAGTAAGTTATCTAGGATATTTGCTTGCATGGTACGAGGAATTATTCTAGACGTGAGTTTGCTCTACACCCCACGGAGGATGGTAGCCGCGAATACGGGTGACAGGCGTACCGGTCTCTGTAATCCACCACGTCCGGGTGATGGTTTTAGTAGGGAGGTCAATAGCACGTAGTTCCCCAAGGTAGTTGAACCTAATTCTCGGGTTGCTGCCTTGGCATGCGTGTGCCTCGATATGCAGGAACGTATCTGTAATGAAAGCTTAAGCAAGTAATTGTAGACTATCAGAAAATACTATATGCTAACCCCTAGGCTGATACCCTTCTTCTCGTTGTCCTCCCAGTTGACTAGTTCTATCTCTTTATCTTCATATGGAATTCTTGCGTGTGTTTGGTTGCCACCCATCATATATGTATCCCTGCTTTGGTCTAGTTTGCAAGTTATAAATAATAGATGTTTCCTTGTTAATTAATGATATTCTTAGCGATGCTTCCCTGTGGAAATATAAATACGATACCCTTGGAATACTCCTGGGTGAAATGCTACAACGGTGTTTCGTGCGCTTGCGGAGTTGATATTTAATCTCTATGCGTAAGATCGAAACGCCAACAGGGCTTCAGATTGGCCATACATTGGACTTGTTTAAGTTTCTTTTTTATGAATCTCCGATCAAGTAGGCTGATTTATCTTTGTATGCCTCAGGTTGATGTGTGCTGCTCAGACGGAACCTTGGCACGTGCTGCTGTTCCCAGCGGTGTATCAACTGGTGGTATAGTCAATACATACTCATCTTGAAGATATTATAGAATCCATATCTTGTGCCATGTGTAAAGCTCAAGAGCCCGACTCCATCCTACGCGCAGGTGTTTATGAAGCTCTGGAGTTGAGGGATGGTGGATCTGACTACCTGGGCAAGGGAGTTTCCAAGGTTTGCCCTTATACGTGCATGTCATTACCTTCATTTCTGTGTTTTCCTTCGCTGCTTTCTTATAGCTGTGTAAACCTTGATAGGTAGTCTAGTATTTTCCCATCATGCTTGTCATTCAGTCATTGTAATTGGTTCTGAGTTATATGCTTGAAGGTGCAGTTGTTATTTTTCTCAGCTGTTGTTTATTTAAATTAAAAGATGAGCTGTTGTTTCTGTTTTATACTTAGCTGTACTGTAAATCTTTGAAGCTTCTGTATGCTGGACAATGTTTGGACCAGTTTTCTGCTTTTATCTGGTGTTCTGAACGATATTTCTGTTTACTGTAAAATATATGGTCTCTTCCATCTTCTGAATTTTTGTTGTTAGAGGTTAGAGTTGTCCAATGTTTCCACAGTTATGATTCCATCTTTTCTATATTGACAAAATAGCAAATAATCATGCACAAAAGCTGCATGAAGTTGTCTAGTGTAGGTCAGTGGTGAAAACTCCATTGTGGCGGTTGATCACATGGTAACTAATATAAAGCACCTTGCTGAACCTGTGCCATCACATGTTCTAGATGACAGCTAAGCTTATTAATAGATTGTGGAACATCAGTTGCACCTGCAGCTTGTTTTGATTTTTCTACACAATTACGGTAGATGGACAATGTATTGTTTGCAGGCTTATTTGATTTAATCATCTGTATGCTTACATTCTTTTTGTCTTGGATCAGGCTGTTAACAATGTGAACACTATCATTGGACCTGCTCTTGTTGGCAAGGTTTGTGTTCTGTTGTCCTATCTATGGTTGTTATAATTTGATGTTAAGTATATTATTAATTATCTGTTCTGTTTGTTCTGCAGGACCCTACAGCTCAGACCAACATTGACAACTTTATGGTCCAGCAGCTTGATGGCACTAAGAATGAGTGGGGATGGTGCAAGCAAAAGGTATCGTTATGAGGATCACTACCATTATATATGAAAGCGTTCTTATATTTGTTTTGCAAATTTGATGCCTGACATGTTTTTTTTTCTTTGTCTGATGTATTCAGCTGGTACTAATGCCATCTTGGCTGTGTCGCTAGCTGTTTGCAAAGCTGGAGCTAGCATCAAGAAAATTCCTTTGTACCAGGTTCATAGCTTGTTAACCTTAATTTTTAGTCTATTTTACATCTTCTCATTTATCTCTTTTTTTTTTGGCAGCACATTGCCAATCTTGCTGGCAACGCATATTTTGTTTTGCCTGTCCCAGCATTTAGTGTCATCAATGGTGGTTCCCATGCTGGAAACAAGCTTCCTATGCAGGCAAATCTTTGAACTTAATTTTGACACCTTGTTTTATTTACCTGCATTGTTGTTTATGCTCTTTATATACTATACAGGAGTTCATGATCCTGCCTACTGGAGCTGCCTCCTTCAAGGAGGCTATGAAGATGGGCGTGGAAGTTTACCACCACCTGAAGGCAATTCTCATCCCTTTCATGTCGTTGTTGTCTCATGTTATCATATCGTCCTTTGCCTCAAATTTATATATCCTTTTTTTTTTCTAATTTTCTGTAGTCTATCATAAAAAAGATGTATGGGCAGGATGCCACCAATGTTGGTGACGAGGGTGGTTTTGCCCCAAACATTCAGGTTAGCTCTCCTAGTCTTAATGTGTGAGATCTTTATATTCCCTTCAAGATGTCTAGGAGATGCTAAGCATCAGGGCACTTCTGTTTTCTTGGTTCGCCATGGGAGACTAATTGATTTTGTAGTTGTAGTAATTAACCCTTTCCCCTTTCCTTGTAGGAAAACAAGGACGGACTTGAGCTCACGAGCACCCGCAGTGTTGCTTCCGAATCGAACCGAGAGGAGTCCACGGTTCGGTTTGTGCCGATTTCTACACTGCAGCATGCGAACCGAGGGAAAAGATTCCTTTGCTCGAACCATGTTTTCGGTTCGACGCGAGACGACGCGAGGGAATAAACTAATCCTACACAACTACTTTTGGCCCTCCACCGCTGCACCAGGAGAAGCAATCGTTGCTTTGGAGAGTGAGAAAAACTGGTTTTTTATCCTGCACGGGTCCCACAAGACCGAAGCTCACACTCGAGCAATCGAACCGTAGCTGCGTTCGATTTTTCAAGAGTTCACCATTCGAACCGACAGTGCTGATGCTCTGCAATTGAGAAGGCTGGATACACTGGAAAGGTTTGTCTGCGTGATTTAATTTACTGACCCATCTGTTTCACTATAATTGCCCATGCATACCAACCAAGGAAATGAGTTTCAACTTCCAAGAAAACCAGTGTTAAATGACCATCAATACCCCTATTGAATATTTGAATAGAATAATACAACTACTTCTTTCAGAGCATTAATTAGTGGTGTGGAGTGGAAATTTTCTGAACGTATTATCTTGATCCCATGGACAAGAGCATTGTGTTTTTTAATGAAAAATTTGTGGTTGGTTGATTTTCGGACTATTTCTGAATGCTAGGTTGTCATTGGTATGGATGTTGCTGCTTCTGAGTTCTACAAAGACAAGAACAAGACATATGACCTTAACAAAGATGAGGTAGTCTTACTGCTTCCCTTTCATTTTCTTGGTACAGTTCATGAACTTAGTTAAATTGGTTCCTGTTTCTAATTATATTTTCTGCTGTTCTAGAACAATGATGGTACACAGAAGATATCTGGAGACAGCTTGAGGCATGCATACAAGTCATTTGTCAGTGAATACCCCATTGTCTCGATCGAAGATCCATTTGATCAGGATGACTGGGTGCCCTATGCTAAGATGACTGAAGAAATTGGAGAGCAAGTGCAGATTGTTGGTGATGACCTTCTTGTCACCAACCCCACCGTAAGTATCTTATTTGTTCTGAGATTGATCTAATGTCAGTTTTGTTAGGCAATTTATATTAATAAATTCATGTGTTTTCAGAGGCTTGCAAAGGCTATCAAGGAGAAGTCATGCAATGCTCTTCTGCTCAAGGTATTCATCGAACCCTGCATTTTCTGTTCAGTTCTGTGCTCTGTACATGGGTGGCTCTGTCGGTGGTGGGGTGGCTGATAATTCACCAATTTTTCAGGTTAACCAAATTGGATCTGTGACTGAGAGTATTGAGGCAGTGAACATGTCAAAACATGCCGGCTGTTGTGTCATGGCAAGTCCTAGGAGGTATGCATGTAGCTGATTTGTCACTGTTTATCTCATGTATCATTTCTGATGTTGATTTGTTGGTTTCGTTAGTGGTGAGACCGAAGACACATTCATTGCTGATTTGGCGGTTGGTTTGGCCACGGTAAGATTAGAATCTTGGTATATTGCATATAAAAAGATGTTAGACACCCTTTCCTTTTTACCAACATCTTCTTGTTGATGATAATGCATAGTATATGAACCTTTTCTGTAACAGGGCCAGATCAAGACTGGAGCTGTGTGTCTTGCCAAGTGTAACCAGGCAAGTGATTTTCAACTGCTGTTGAATAGGAATTGAACCTTTTTTTTTTGGTAGCTTCATGACTCGATCAAAATTCCATGCTTGTTTTTTCAATGTATTCTGTCACGCACAGAATTGGTCCATTTATACTGTCCATTCTGTTTCTTCTGTATTCCTTCATTCCTCAACAATGACTTAGGTTTTAAAGTTCCTTACAGTACAGCTCTTTTATAGTCTCATAGTCTGAGTGGATTATCATTTTTACTAACATTTTCAAATGGTTGGATTAGGATTGAGGAAGAGCTTGGAGCTGCCGCTGTCTACGCTGGTGCCAAATTCCGTGCACCTGTGGAGCCCTACTAAGTGATCGAGCAACAGGTTCCTGTCTGGATCGAACTTTTGTGATCGAGCAACAAGCTCTCGTCTGTTAATGGCCGGGCATGTAGCAAAACTCTAGTTTTGGTCCCGGGCAGGGCCTCCGCCGGGGGCTGTGTGCAAGAGCTCAAGCGCAGCCAGAGCGCTTTCCGCCATAGTGCCCGCAGATCCGGTCGCTGTGACCGCCTCTAAACACAGCTAAATGGGTGATTGCGTTTGACAGTGGGTGGATAAGCGCAAGAACACCAGGTGCATGTTTGGGTCCGGGGAGCTAAACTTTAGCCTCGTCACATCGAATGTTTAGATGCTAATTAGAAATATTAAATGTAGATTAATAACAACCCATTTCATAACTCCTAGGCTAATTTGCTAGTAAGTCTAATTACTTCATGATTTGAAAATGTGATGCTACAGTCAATAATTACCTATGATGGATTAATTAGGCTTGACAGATTCGTTTCACGAATTAGCCTAGGGGTTGTAGAATTATGTCATGTTTGATTCTCCTAATTGGTATATTGAAACATCCAACGTGACAGAGCTAAATTTTAGTTCGTGAAATCCATACACGCCCCAGGTCCTCTAGTAACCAGACCAAATTCTGCACACCGTGCATCCACTGTGTCATGAATAATGACGGGCAGAAAAAAGGGACTTCTCAAACAGAAGATATCAATGGACCTAGCTAACCTACGGCCGGCCGTAAAATTAGCCACCGTTACAGTCTTTACTAACTTTGGAAATTCTAACCCACGCCTACCTAATCAAGCAGTACCGCTTGCTAATCTAGCAATTCTAAGGCTTTATTTAGTTTCCTCAACTTTTCACTAACTTTTCACTATTCATCAACAACTTTCCATTATTCATATTATTCATTCCCCTCACAAAACACGCTACTCAATAAAGTTTGTTACAGTGTATTTCACTAACTTTCACCAACCAAGGGGTGTTGGGTGCAGGGTCAAATTTTTTGAGTTTCCTGTAGCAAAGAGAATCTTACCATTTAGGAGTACTAAATAAAGTCAAATTACAAAACTAATTTTAGAAATGGGTGCTACTTTACGAGACGAATCTAACGAAGGTAGTTAAGCCGTGATTAGAGAATGGTTATTATAGCATCACTGTACCAGAACATAGATTAATTAGGCTCATTAGATTCGTCTCGCAATTTATTACCCATCCGTAAAACGGTTGTCATTAGACTTTGTTTAGTACTCCTAAATAACAAGATTCTCTCTCTTGGGAAGCGTGCATTGAGGAGGGAAACGAACACCCCCTAAACATCCCCTGAGACCCCGTCCATGATTTTGGCGCCAACCCCACTCCCCGCCAAATAAAAAGCACGAGCGGGGCCCACACTTCTCTTGCGCCCTGTTTCGTCCAGAATAAATTGTCTCGGCAACCCAAAAAAAAAAAAAACTTGTCTCACCCCCAAACACCGTCTACCTGACAGATTACTCCCTGCCCGTAGCCGACTGACGAGCAAGATTGCTCAACCTGATTCCAACAACGAAAAGAGATTGATCGACAAACAATAGAAAAGCCAACAAGATGTGGCAGGAGAATACAGCGCAGGGAGAACAAAGTGATAGACCCATGACTGCTGATGGAGGGCACAAGAAGGGAAAACAACTTGTGTTCCGTGACAGGTGTGGCAGGCCGGGACATAGCCCTCAAAGCTGTGCACGCCCACTGATCTGTGAGAGATGTGGTAAAGAGGGACATGTTGCTAGAGCCTGCTCAAAGAAGAAAGCTTGGGACCATATTGCCCCATTCTGTGGCCTGGCCGCTCCTGGTCAAGGTTTCTTCTTCATTGAGAGTGATAAATCTGAGCAGGGAATCAGGGATATGTGCAATACTGCATTGTTATCTATCCTTTCTGGAGAAGTTTCAGCTAAGCAAATCAAAAACGAATTCAAAATGAAGGCTGGGCCTCAGTCCACATGGAGGTGGTATGCAAAAAAAATCGGAGATAATTCCTTTCAGATGAGGTTCCCAAACACCAGAACCCTTAAGGACCTTGCTTTTTTCTCTAGCGTCGGTATGGGGACTCTTCCCAACGTTACTTTCAAGGTGAAAAAATGGAATGCAGCTGTCGGGTCCACAGGGAGTATGGACAGTGCTTGGTTCAGGATCAGAGGTATCCCGTATGAGAAGAGGTCTGAACAAAACGTGTGCAAAGTGGGCTCCTTTGTGGGCTTACCCCTGGAGGTTGATGTCGATAACCTGAACAAGTTTGATCATGTTAGAATTAAAATAGGTTGCAGAGATGTGACAAAAGTACCTGCTATAGTCAACGGAATGATCGACTTCTTGTTCTATGATTTCTAGTTCCAAAGGGAAGTGGTGCAGGAAGGCACCACCAACCCTGCATGCAATAAATGGGTGAGGAATGACAAGACAAGCCATCCCCCAAGAAGCAGAAAACCTCTGATGAGAAGAACTTGAGTGCTGGAGGGTCGCTGTATTCTGCTGGAACAACTAGAGAGCAAACTGCTAACCTGGCTGGTGGTGGAGGTGTGAAGGAAAATTCTGATAAGGGAAACAGGGATGGAAACTCTGGGAAAGCAGGGGATCTCGAACTGCAAAATGTGGAAGATGAAGAGAGTGAGGATGAGGGTCTCAAATTTGGTGACTTCTTTATCTCCTGGAGGTCAATCTTTCGATCAACTTCGGATCCTTTGAACAACATGAAATCAAGAAGATTTGGAACGTTCAGATCTCTGAATATAAATCCACTGCTATTAATGAGTACGGCTCAAATTTCACTACGTCAAAATTGACCCTTTGGCAGCCATTGAGGCGAAGGTTGCACTGTTGACGGGCAACAAATCCCCACATCTAAACATGACTAGTGAAACTCTGCCCAAGGATGACGGCAAGGACCCTAAGTGGGAACAACACACTCAAGCTTATTATTTTTTGTTTTTATATTGTAGGCTGAAATTATTGGAAATAGGAGAGGATTCCAGGTTGAGACAGCTTCTGGTAAGAAGGCCAAGGGTGAACTCAGGGGCGGACCCATGTGGAGCCCAGTGAGGGCACGGGCCGCCGCTCAAGTCTGCAAACACAGTGTAATTTAGCACTTTTCTCCTGTACAAAACACTGCGCAGCAAGCTTGTAGGCCCCCGCTCGATTTTTGTGCTAGGTCCGCTCCTGGGTGAACTGTCTTGTCAGAGTGAGAACGTTTCAGGAGCTGAGTTATGAACTCAATTATCATAATTTGGTATTATCGGTTGCGTTTAGAATTGTTGCTAATATTTTAATTTACCCCTTCGGATCGGACCAGGACTCTTGGTGCCTTGGTGGTGAAGACTTTGGTTAAGTTTGATGCCAACCCCCCACCCCCTCCATGCCAACAATTCAGACTAGTTACGTTAAAAAAAAAACAATTCAGACTAGTTGGTACTGTGTGTGCTACTCTGATATCCTCAGGGGTACATGTACGGTAGCAGTACTAAATCAAAATTGTCGTATGCTGAAATGTTACTAATTAAACCAAATAAAACAATTTTTTTATTTTTTACGGAGTCTTTAATTTCCGTTCGACTCTCATAGGTTTACATATAGTGCTGCTGTTTGCTACATTCCGTCTGTAGAACGGAGGTTTGCTAGCTGAGGACGTGCATACGGCTCGTTGCAAGACAAGCTGCACCTGCATTTGACATAACTATATATCCTGATCATCCTGTAGAGAGCTTAGACCACTAAGCTTGAGCATGAAGAAGTCGACCAAGTCCATCTCGTAGGGGACAGCAGTCCGGTTCGTTTTATCCTTGAACAGGGGCAGGAAGCAGTCCATGACCTTTTCCACGGTCTTCCTATGAAGGTCGACGATGAAGACGGCGCTGCTTCTGTAGATAGCGAGCATTGATCCCCTGCTCAAGGGAAACCACTTCTCCTTGGGCGGGAAGAGTGGGCGTGGGTAGGGCACCGCAGCTGGTATCCTGAAAGCGGTGCGCTCCCACTCCGCATGGCCGCCGGTGGTTTGTTGTTGCTGATGACAAGTGGGAACAGCCACGTGCGAGATGTACGCGCAGACGACCGCAAGCTTGCCGTCTCCGGTGACGCAGAGGCGCGGGTTGCGTCCGGCGCGGACAGGGATCCTTGTAAAGGTAAAGCAGATGGGTCCTCCTGCTCCTCCCAGCTGCACGCTGAGCTTGTACAGGCTGGGGTCATCATCGTTACGGGCTCCCGTGTCGTGAGACCAGAAGAGCCAGTGTGCCGCGCCCTGGTGAACGACGGCGGATCTCTGGCCCGCCAAGTAGAAGGAGCGGTCGTCGTCGACAACGCACCGGGTGGGCACGCGCGGACTCCAGCTGCGCGTGGCGGCGGAGTACAAGTAGAGATTCCGGCCGTTGTCGGTGGCGACGAGCAGCTGCGAGAAGGTGAAGCGGCCGGCGGCAGCGTCGGCGTCGGCCTGGACGTCGGCGGCTGTGATGATGGCGTAGGCGCAGAAGTTAGTAGGCTTCGTGTGCATTGGTGCGAGGAGGTGGCGTTCGCCCGTGACGGGGTTGCAGACGCCAAGGAGGAGCTCGGTGTCGTCGGGGCAGTGGATACACTGCATGAGTACGATGCCACGGCGTGCCGCCAAGGGCACGGCGTAGTCGAAGGCGCCGTCGCCGTCGGCCACCAAGGAGGAGGTGAGGGCACGAGCCGTGGGGCCAGGCCCGAGGGGCGACCCGGGCACCGACAGGAAGAAGCAGGACGAGGCTAGCTGCGAGGGATCTCCCGTCCACATCATCACCCTTTGCAGGGCGTCCTGCAAGAAGAAGCCCAGCAGGAGGCCCTGGCCTGGGCACAGGATCTCGCGGAGGAAGGCCCGGTCGGTGAAGCGGCCAAGCCAGCGGCGGCATGTCACGGCCAACATGAACAGGTCCTTGACGGTGCCCACGCGGGACAAGACCTCGTGGAGGACGTGATCTGGCAAAGCCGACATGATGTCCCCGCCCCTGCCCGTGCGCCATCGTCGTCTCTTTGCAGCAACCGCGTCCTCCGCCATGCCTCCCGCTCTCGCTATGCTACTGCTAGTCTGCTAGCTAGCTGTACCGCCTGTTTCGTTGTTGATGATTCATTGTCGATGACGACGAGGTTTATATATAGATATTTTCCGAGATCGAGTCTGATCAAAGTCGGAATCTCAAGATTTTTCGAGATCGATTCTGAATCAAAAAAGTCCCGCATCCCGCAGGTTGCCCCGGCCATTGAAAGAAATCTTCTCCCGTAATTAACGTGCCTAATTACCTGGCACCGGTAATTGCGTAATTCATGCAATAATTAGCTATAATTAATTCGATCCATCATTAGGCGGTGAATTTTTATTTATTTATTATTCTTTCTCTTCTATCTATCTATCTATCTATCTATCTATCTTCTTCTAAACTATTAAAGCACGAGTTCCTGCGATTATTGTTGTCACCTGTGATTAAATATACCCATCGACTAGGAACCTTGGATCCAAGTGGGACCATGTCATCTGGCCGCACGATTAGAAAGTTGAAGGAATTTCCTTCACTTGATGACAGCCCCTTAGTGTTTTTTCTAACCCTGCTAAGTATACTTTTTTCACCCGTGTTGTTTCTAGCTAGCCCCCACCTATATGTACCCACCTTGGAACCTTCCTTTTTTATCTGACACTAGCTTAATTAACGCACCACCTCCATTGTCTGCTCCTTCCTTGCATAATTCCTGCACACTTTCCTATCTGTGCATAAACAAAATGGAAAGAATTTTCCTGGCACTACCTTAATTGATGCACCTCCATTATTTGCTATTGAATCACATAATTCTTGCACACTTTCCTATCTGCGTATAAACAAAAATGGAGAGGATTTTGAGCAGCCGCAAGCACACAGCTCCATTAGTCTATCCCTCCACGTGAAGTCAACAGGCAGGAGATAGGTACGTGTGTTGATGACCCTCCTGCTTGCTTAGTAGGAATAGGAAGACAACGATGACCCTCCTGGTTGCTTAGTAGGAGTGGGAAGTAGGAAGTCAACTGCACGTCGTCGTCGCCGGTGATCTCTTGTACGCGTTCTCTACTTCGTCTCCGGGGAATTTGTTTTCACCTGAACAGCTGCAGATCGGACCTCCACAAAAACACATTGTCCCCGGTGATCTCTTGTACGCACTCTCAATATCGTCTTTGTGCAATTTGTTTTCGCTGTAGTTGCCATAACCTTGTCGATTCTTTTTTGCCCCAGAATTGGGAAACGCACATAGGGGGTGTGTGCGCTTCGTTGGATGCAGATCGACCTTCACAGTTACACGCCAAACGCCATCGTCGGTGATCTGTTCTACGTGCTCTCTACGTCATCTTCAAGAAATTTGATTTCGTTATAGTCGTCGTGTAATCTTGCCTATTCTTTTCTCCTCCAGAACTGAGAAACCATGGGTGACGGTGTTGTGCCGTCTAAAAGGAGGAAGAATCAGATGCCATCGGATGCTAATACTGCAGAGAACACGGACAGTTCGTCGCCCCTCCGCATTCTTGATAATCATCAACAGTCGGGTACAACTGTGGCTTCTACTGGTAAACCCCCGGATTTTTGGGCCCACGATGTTGCGGTCGAATAAAGGTCGGCACATTTGTGTTACGCGGGTACGCCGGTCAGGGTCATCGTCGGGGAGCCGGGTGCTACTTCGGGTCGGAGCCGCGAGCTCGGACACGGCCCCGGGTCGTCGCTCGGCCATCGTCGGGTGCTACTCCGGGTCGGAGCCGCGAGCTCGGACACGGCCCCGGGTCGCCGCTCGGCCGTCGTCGGGGAGCCGGGTGCTACTCCGGGTCGGAGCCATGCGCTCGGACACGGCCCCGGGTCGCCGCTCGACCGTCGTCGGGGAGGTGCTACTCTGGGTCAGAGCCGTGAGCGCGTCCGAGTCACCGTGCGAGGTCGGGGGTCGGAGCCGCGTCCCGGGTCGTTGTGCGTTGAGGATCTAGAACCCGGACGCCTGCCTTCCGGGTGGTCACGCGCTGAGGGCGGGGACACGGTTCCGGGTCGCTCCGGGTCGCTCGGGTCGTCGTGGCAGAGCCGGCGAAGCTGTCCGGGTTGCTGCGAGAGGCAGCCGGGGACCCAGGGGTGCGTCCGGGTTGCTCGCCGGAGTCGGAGGGGCCATCCGGGACACTCGCCGGAGTCACCGATTCGGCATGGAGGACGTGCAGTGGAGGTGCATCCCGGGTCGGCCTGGTGGACGCGCGGTGGAGGAGAAGGCCGTCCGAGTCGACGCCGTCGCCGGAGAATGTCGTCCGGGTTGGTGCCGTTGAGTCGTGGACGCCGGAGAAGGCCGTCCGGGTCGACGCCGACGTCGGAGAAGGTCGTCCGGGTTGGCTGACAGGGGTCGTCGAGGGAGATGCGCCGCGGGTGTTAACACGCAAAAATTGAGCGCAGGAACGTAACTTACGCATCCGATGTCCGATCGGGGCGTACTTTTTTTTGTTGCAAAGCATACGACAGAGACTACACCGTCAATGGGAGATCATAGAATTTTGTAGGAAATTTTTTTTGGGATGGTCCGTCCGGCCCCCGGAACCATGGGTGTTAGCACACAAAAAATGAGTGTAGGAACGTAAAACGGACATAACTTATGCGCCCGATCTCCGATCAGGGCGTACTTTTTTTTTTTTTGCAAAGCATACGACAGTGCCTACACCGTCAATGGGAGATCATAGAATTTTTTAGGAAAAAATTTTTGGGATGGTCCGCCGGGCCCTCGGAACTGTGGGTGTTAGCACACAAAAAATGAGCGCAGGAACGTAAAACGGGCATAACTTACGCGTCGGATGTCCGATCGGGACGTAATTTTTTGTTGCAAAGCATACGGCAGTGCTATACCGTCAATGGGAGAACATGGAATTTTTAGGAAAAAATTTTTGGGATGGTCCGCCGGGCCCCCGGAACCGTGGGTGTTAGCACACGAAAAATGAGTGCAGAAACGTAAAACGGACATAACTTATTCCTCCGATCTCCGATCAGGACATACTTTTTTTTTGTTGCAAAGCATACAACAGTGCCTACACCTACAATGGGAGATCATAGAATTTTTTAGAATTTTTTTTTTGAGATGGTCCGCCCGGCCCCGGAACCGTGGGTTTCCGTCTCGCCCTTCCTTCCCGCTTCCTACCCGGCCGTCCCCAAACCGGCAAACCCAATCGTCGTGTCGTCCCCAAACCAAACCCTAGCGCATCGCCAATCGCCGGAAGCCATGGCGGTGGCGGCGCCGGGGCAGATCAACATCGAAGGGTCGCCAACGTGGGGCTCCCGCAGCATCGACTGTTTCGAGAAGCTCGAGCAGATCGTGGAGGGCACCTATGGGTACGCGCGTCTCTCGAAACTCCCTCGACACCCCCCCCCCCCCCCCCCCTCCCCCCTGAATTCCACGATTAAGGCGCCTGCGTACCGGCCCATCCCGGGCGCCCTCGCTGACGCGTTTTCCTTGTGATTGTTGCCGGGCAAGTGTTCATGGCGAAGGAGAAGGAGACGAAGGAAATCGTGGCGCTCAAGAAGATCCGTATGGACAACGAGCGAGAGGGCGTAAGTATTCCCGTTCCGCTTCCGTGGATTGCGTTTTGAAATTCGTATTGGTTCGCGATTCTCACCTCTTTTGAATCCGGTGCCAGTTCCCTATCACGGCCATCCGCGAGATTAAGATCCTCAAGAAGCTGCACCACCAGAACGTTATCAGTCTGAAAGAGATCGTCACCTCGCCAGGTTTGATAAATATACCACGAACTAGAGCATTGTTCCGGCAAACTGCCTTTGTGCAGAGGATTAAGACTTGTCTTAATTGTTTCAGGGCCAGAGAGAGATGAGCAGGGGAAGCATAGTATGATTCTGAACAAAAACATTATCAAAAGCTTTTCTGTATTGCTAATGTTGTCTCATGCCGACAATTCAGAACATCCATTGCAACATCAAAGATGCCAGCTGCTGAAGATTACAATAGAAGAACGATGAGAAATGCCATAAGACCTTCGCCGGAGATCTCCAAGACGACGCTCCAACGAGAATGTAACGCCAAAGACGTCGCCGTCGCCCGTCTAGATGGAATTAGGTTTTCACCCGGAGATCAAAAGGGGCATGAACAAGAAGACAGTACCCCATGGAGGTGAATGGCGCCAGAAGGCGTCATTGCTGTCACCCACACCAAGGCGATCTAGGCTTTGGCCCAATTGCACCATACCCATTGAGCACCGGAAGAGATCATCACACGGACAAGGAGTTGTACACATCTCCCTAACCGGACATGGCTGCACAAATCTGGCCACCACGATAAGCCACGGAATAGGATCCAGATGGCCGACGAAGCCGTAGAAGCCTCATGTCGTGTGACAGTAGAGGAACCCGACGGCAGACCTCCGATGGAGATCCCATGGCGGCCCGTGACCAGCAACGACGAACGGTAGCAGGTCGACGAAGACGATAGCCAAAACTGCGGCGTCCCATGGCCCGGATCCTGCTGCGGAGGCACCGAGTCGCAGCCAGATGGCCTGCACACCATCATCGGCGACGATGAGGGCCGCAGATCTCTTCCAATCACCAGCAATCGACTTCGAAGATGAATGGGGGAGTGAGGGAACGGAAAACGCGAGGGAGGGAGGCTAGATGATCTAGATCATGACAAGATGAAGAAAAGGAGGGAATGAGCCCCATGCAGTTGATAATAAGGAAACGAGTTTGGGTGATCGATGGCAAATATAGTTTTACAACACAAGTAACAACTTATCATAAGGTTGTTGCAGCTTCCAGGGCAGCTTATAGCGATACAAAAGTCCAGGTACAACCCAGTCATGTCAGGCTACACATCTTACAACCTATCAACCAGACATCAAGAATGGAGTGTTTCAGATTCTTGACTAGGCGTCCCAATCCCAAGCTAGTGTTGGGTGCAAAGTGATCCCATTGAAGTTGTCACAAATAAGTGGTGTGTAAACTTTTTTCCCCTAAATAGGAGTTACTACATTATATGACAGCTAGTTTGTTGCTCATATGTGTCGCCAACATCTCCATGTTGCTAAGACACATTAACAAATATTGTATGGTACTCACGTGTGTCACCAACATTTCATTGATGATACTCGCAAAGTTTCAACAAACCACTTTCTCCAGCGGTGGCGGCGGCCCCAAACACGCCAGCACCTCATCCTTTATCGGCGGCATGTCCACCTCTTCTGGCGGCAGCGTAGGGCGGTCGTCCTCCAAGTCGACAATATGGTGAGCGTGACCGTCCTCCGGTGGGACGAGGCATCAAGAGTTGGGTGGCCCGACCTGGATTTGGATCTTGATTGGAAGAACATGATGGGGCAGGAAAGGAATGGGATGGGACCAAAATGGTTAAAATAAAAGGAAAGGAGGCATTGTGATATGTAGAGCACACCTTTAATGGGAATTGGCGGCGATTTGGATCGTGAGAAAGACGATGTGAAGAAAAGAAGGACATGCGAAAACAACATTTATGGAGCGAGAAATTTGAGCCTGCAGTGACGGATAAACCGTCCGCCCACCTGATTGACACCACTGCTATAAGAGAAATGGCAGTAACAGGCGGGATGCCCACCACTGCAAGGCACCAAATATAATTAAAAAAAGACGATTGGGCCATGGCAGGCCCGAACCGGCCGGCCACAGCCCGTAGCCACGGGAACCCTAGCCATCACGCCGCGATGTCCTCGCTGATTCCGCTTCTCGCGCTGTCAAGCCCAGGGTCTCACGCCACGCCTTAATGGACCTATCGCTGCGACTCCCGGATCCATGGTTCCCGGCGCCGGCGCACCCGAAGCCGCCACACCCAGAGGTGCAGCTCCGGTAGAAGATCTAGATCATGACAATATGAAGAAAAGTAGGGGCATGAGCCCCATGCAGTTAATAATAAGCAAACGAGTTTGGGTGATCGTTGGAAAACATAGTTTTACAAGCCAAGTAACACATTATCATAAGGTTGTTGCAGCTTCCAGGGAAGCTTATAGCGATACAAAGGTCCAGGCTACACATCTTGCATCCTAGCAACCAGACATCAAGAATGGTGTCTTTCCGGTTCTTGACTTGAAGGCGTCCCGACCCCAAGCTAGTGTTGGGTGCAAAGCGATCTCTTTCATGTTGTTACAAATAAGTGGTGTGTAAACTTTTTTTTCCTAAATAGGACTTACTACATTATATGGTAGCTAGTTAGTTGCTCATGTGTGTCACGTTTCCATGTTGATAAGACACATTAACAAATATTGTATGGTACTCACGTGTGTCACCAACATTTCATTGATGATACTCGCAAAGTTTCAACAAACCACCTCTAGCGGTGGCGGCGGCGGTGGCCCCAACACACCGGTACCTCATCCTCCATCGGCGGCGTGTCCACCTCTTCTGCCTCGTCCCACCGGAGGCGGTCCCCTCACCATATCCGCCGCTTCGAGAGCAGGAGATGTATATGCTGCCTCCAGATCCACCACGTTAGGGAGGTGGTGGGACTTCGGAAGGAGAAGAGGTGGCGACGACATCTGCATGAGGAGAGGAGAAGAGGCAGCGGCATCATCTTCGTGAGGGGAGGAGCAGAAACGGCGGCGGCATCTGCGTAAGGGGAGGAGAAGATGAGGAAGAGAGTATGGTGGGAGGACAGCACGGGAGGAGAGACGAGGTGAAATGAAGAGGATGAGGAGGCACCGTGGGGAAGTGGGGTTGGGGCGACGGCGGGGAAGGAAGGGAGTGAGAGAGGGGAACGTTAGGGTTTGGCGTTTTAAAGTGAGCACATAATTTGAGTTGAAACATGCCAAAATGAGCTCGCTCGCAATTGCAGTGTCGCTGACATCAACAAGCGCCCCACTGGTATTTCTTTACCAGAGGCATGCTGTGTTGACATCAGCTTTGCTCGCCACTACTAGCAATGTCTCTGATGATGTCAGCAATGTCCGCCACTACTTTTGCTAGTGTGGCGGATTTTGTGTGCCCGCCACTACTATTTTAACCCTTCCGTCATTGCAGGGTGAGTAAGGGTGTCCTCCACACTTTAAGTATGTTAAGCGTAGCTGCTCGAGCTAGTTATTACTAATCCCTCCAGTTACAAATAACAAATGGCGATTTCTGTTCTATGTGATCAAGAAATAGATTTTTTATGGCTTGTGTAGTTTGCAAACAATGTAATTAAGGTTGTCCTCCACACATAAGTCCAAACTCAAGAGGCTGTTTTTGTTTCCACGGAAAACCAACCTACTATTTCGATTTTTGTCGATTGCTTCCACGGAAAACCCGCCTACTGTTTTGATTTCACCTCCTTTGCCTTCACACACACACACACACACACACACACACACACACACACACATACCTTGTTTCATTGCCTATCACTTCCCTCTCTTTCTCTCTCTTTCTCTCTAGTTGTTAGACGATTATAATAAAGGCCGGGCCTAGGCAGACATCATAAAAAAGCATAGCATAGTAGCAAAGTGGTGATAGAGGGGGGCAGTCTAGTCCGTTGTGCGGTACTCGTAAGCTCTCTTCTTCATTCTATCATACATATCCTGCCCTTGTGACCCGTTTCTACCTATAGGTTTCATTGATCCATGAATCGCATTTTTTTAGTCCCTATAGTTTTTCTTTTCGACCCTTTTGCCCTTGTAGGTGAACTAGCAATTAAGCTTTTGGTGATGGATCCATGGACATGATGGGGACATCCAATTAAACAAACCATCGCCACCGCCGCATCTGCTTACCAGGATTAGCACCAGCACCATCATATGTAATCTCATCAATTCCGTAACTTCCACCAACACGATCCTTATTGCTTTATTGAGCGAGATAGCTTCAGAGACAATGGATCTATGGCTTGTGCAATCGATCATCTCTAGTAGTTTAGTCATTTGCTTCTCGATGAAGCGGATAGATGGATGGGTCGTCTCTCATATAAGTCTTTACCCCATGCATGATGTGTGTGTATTGCACCCTAGCTAGGATTGAGGAGATCCAGTGTCTTGATATGTATTCAAATATGTAGTATATCAGGGTCACTGCATGTGCAATGGCAGAGGACTCGCTATGGCAAGGTATGACACATATTATTAGCATGACTGGGGACCTAAAGGACGGAACCAATGGCGGGGAAGTCACCGGGGGCGAAGGAAGGTTACCATGCATGTTGTGTGTGTATCGCACCCTAGCTAGGATTGAGGAGATCCAGTGTCTTGATATGTATCCAGCCTCTTGGGAAAACAACAGATTAAATTGCTACACTGTAAAAAAGGCATGAACCTATGAGCAGATCGCCACAAACATCAAATCCATGACAAAAATCACCACAAACTTGTTGGCGGTCATTAAACCATGTTTTGACCGCCACCCTACCGGTAAATAAATACATAACACCAAGATTTTGTGCATAGTAGATAGGAATAATGCTACTCCACAAGTTTTGGTAGATATTTGGATGCAGGAGTGAATAATGGAGAAAAGTGGGCCCAGTCAGGGAAATTCCCTGGCCGGCCGGCCCCACCCTAGGCCGGCCGGCCCCACCTGGTGGCCACAGGCCCCAGGCTTTCTCCAGTGGGCTGGAAAATAATCCTTAACGTGCAATTCAAGCCCAGCTCGGCAGGATTCCACCGACATTCTAGAAGGTGGGCTATTTGGGCCTTTACTTGGCCCTCAATCCAATTCTGCCGACCCCACGAAGTAGCCGACCTTCGGACCGCCATCAGGAGAGGATCTGGAGCGTTCAGGCAAAAGACGGTGGCCAACCGACCGAAGGGACGGCCGGCCGGCCAACCCCCTAGGCCGGCCGGCCGACTTTGTCGGCGCCGCCTCTCCAAAGTCGGCCAGGTGCTTCCACCGCCTTCACAAGCTATAAAAGGGACCCCTCGGCCTCCGAATCAATTCGCACCATCACACTTCATCCAAGTGTTCATTAGTTTAGTTGAGTAGTAGCTTTGGGAGTTAGAGTAGAGTAGAGTAGAGTGAGAGCTCTCTCGGGCTTCCGGAGTATTCTCGGAGTTCGGTATAGTTCTTTGTATCTTACTCTTGAGATATTATTTTATTTATTATATAATTAGTTTTATCTTTATTTATTTCTTTTAGTAATTCTTTTCTATTTAGTTTATTTATTCGTTAAGTAAGTGCTCGTAGAAGTCTTGTTGTGGGATTCGTGATTGTTGGAATAGCGAGTACGAGAGAGTGCCGTCGTCGGAGATGACGTCGTGTGAAATCTGTGCTTGTTCATTCTTAGATAGGACTGCTCCGTTGATCAAGAGTAGCTCCTCTAGGCGGGTTGTAAGCGTGGCGCTTAGATCTTGGCCTATGCACGTTTGGCACCCAACCCCACGGAGGATGGTAGCCGCGAGTGTATGTGACAGCTGCACCGGTCTCTGTAATCCACCACGTCCGGGTTGGACTCAGCAGGGTCTTAATTATAGCGGATGGATCCCCAGGGTGAACTAGCAGCATCGGTTGCCCTGGCACTTCCGTGCCCCGAAACGACATGACTTGTATGTGTATGAGCTTAACTAGAGTAAATAACCTTTGTAGAATTGACTGCTAGAAAAGTAAATAATAGATAAACATACAGGTAGCCTTAACTCTATCTCGTTGCTCTCCCAATTGTATACTATGATTTATTTTATTACCTTGGATTTGAGGATGTGTGTGCCGCCCATATATATCATGCCTATCTTACCCCCGTCTCAAGTATAGTTGATACATTATTTCTTTCTCCAAATTATCCAATGCATAGCTATTATTCAGCTTCCTTTTGCTCTACTTCCCTGCGGAAATATAAATACGATAACCCTGGAATACTCCAAGGTGAAATGCTACAATGGTGATCCGTGCGCTTGCGGAATTAATGAATTTAATTTTATCGCATAAGAACCGCCAACAAGCATTTCTGGCGCCGTTGCCGGGGAAGACAATTGGTTTAGGAGTTTACAAATGCTCTTAGTTATATCTGCAAATATATGGTCATAGCCTATACAGGCTATCACTTGCCTGTTTTCTCTTCATGTGAAAACAGGGTAGTGCATGATGGATTCGAATTGCCGAGAAACTGCACTAAAAATCTGAAAGACCCAATGGCAATCGAACTCGTCATAATGTCTTGCTCATCGGACTTAAAACGATGATGCCCTTGCCGACAGGAAAACCGGTAGTTATCTCATATTTGATTTTTCCGATTGCATATTTGGATTTCATTTGATTTGAATTAAAATGCATTTGCATGTTTGATTTTTCCAAAATCATTTTGCATGTTGGATTTTTTTTTCCAACCTTATTAAAAAAAAAGAATTTGAGACAATTGTTTTTGGAGAAAATAATTTTTGGGCATAAATTGTAGCTGAGCTTTGGCCAAACCTCCACTATCCAAAAAAAAAAAAACATAGACTCGATGGAGGCTTTGAGCCAAGCTTGGGGGGGAGAGTCCCTATCAATGGGTCACCCGACATGACATGGCCATTATTAGCACCTTGTCTTATTTCCCATCGGCCGCTTGTCATTGTTTCTCCCCAAATACGGCCATCGAACTTCAAGTTTACAAATAAAAGGCCGAGTGGTAATGTTTTTCATACCAAATCCATTTCATTCACCACCCAAATGCCCTCCTCATCTGCTTTACTCTCATTTCTCCAAATTTTCTCAAATTCAACAAAAAGATTTCCCTCTTCTTTGTTTTGCATCTGCAAGTTATGCTCAAGCTGGCAAGATCAACCGACGGGCGTGCTCATTTTGATTACACTAATATAACCCGTTTCGAGTTTGTTCTTGTTGTTTTGCTTCTTGTTGCAGCCGTGAAGAAAGGAACCAAGCAGTTATTGGCGCACTCAAGCAAGAACTAAGCTTGGGGGGATCACTCCCCCACTGAGGTAACTTGTATCTTTCCTTTGTTTTCTGCATTCAAAAAAAAAAGATAAAAACAAATAAATAAAATAAAAGTAGTTTTTATTTTCTATGCGCGATAAGAATGTTTTAATTCTCCATGTTGAAATGATGAATAATTGCTCTGTTTTATCCCTCTCTTGTTCCTGTTTGAAACTTAGTACTCTCCCGAGTTTTGAGTTTGATGGATGCACTCTTATTCTTGAACCTTAAACTCGTGGGTAGCAAAATGCATGATCCAAGTCTAGGTTGTTGTGAGATATGATACGATATAATAGAGCTGCTATGATCTCTTTCTAAGTAAGACTTAAATTCCAGAGAATTTTTTTTCAAAATTATAAAACCAAAAGTTCCTCAATGATGAAAATTCCGACCAAAGCCATATGTTGATTTTAATGCTAAACCTCTATACATATGCTGCTTGTCATTACATTGAGCTTTTTCAAAATTGTTGTGACCCTTGTGAGATGCTTGTCATACTTATATGATCAAGATCACGTACACTCCACCATATACATGTGCTTAACTTCTACACTGGAAGTTAGCATCACATTTTCCATCATTCCACAAAATAAATACTCCATATGTTTTGTACCTCTCTCTCTCTCCAAGTACCCTTGCAAAAGAGGAATGGCCATTTAAAAAAAAAATTCTTGCTCACTCATGTAGAGCATGATCAAAAAAAAAAAAAAAAAAAAAAGAGAGATCGCCATTCCCTCAAAAATAACAAAAAGAGAGAGAAGGTATACAAAAAGGAGTAATCATTATTCCTCCACTCACATATCCACACACATGCATATCTTGATCAGATTGTATGACTTGTTTTCTCCTAGGATCCGGTCTTTTGATTTAGCTATGTATGTGATGCAAGTTTGCCTCTCTTTACCCCTACCAAGCCCCACATATATGAACCTATGTAGTAGTAGGATAAAAAGAGGCAACGCAATGCCTTGGTAAGGAATCATACACATTGAGCGATTCGAGAGAATCATTTAAGGAACTTTGTTTTTATTTGCAAAATCTTTTGAAAACCTCTGGAATGAAAGTTGGACAAGGAATGAGTAAATAGTACTCTACAAACCGTTCTGTCTCTCAACAGCCCAAGGCAAGGAGAAGCAATCAGCCCCATGAGGACTAAAGGGAAGAGTAAGTTGTCACGCCAGCTTATTCAATACGAGGAAGAATATTTTGTTGTATGCATGGTACTTCTGCGGAGTAAGACATGGTAGCAACTCCTGATCAACAGAACCAAGTCTTTAGCTTTGCTCGGGACGAGCAAAGGTTTAAGCTTGGGGGGTTTGTTGACGGTCGTTAAGTACCAACTTCGACCGCCAATATTCCTACACATAAAGGAGAATTAGCATTTCTTTTACGCATATTTATTTCAACTAATAAATTTCCACGAGTTTTGGATGATTTATGAGTGCAGGAGTATTTCTGGAGAAAATAGGCCTCTGTGAGAGAAATCACAGGCCGGCCGGCCTACATCCCAGGCCGGCCGGCCACACCCAGTGGCCACAGCCTGCAGGCCTCCACCAGTGGGCCACGAGAAGCCCACAAAACCAGAATATTGAAGCCCAACTCGAACTTAATGAAGACTTTCTAGAAGATGGGCTACAATGGGCCTAAACTTGGCTCTTACTCCAGTTCTGCCGACCCCAGGAGAAAACCGACCTCGGGACCGACTTTATGGAGCAATCTGGAGCGTCCACACGAAAGACGGTGGCCAACCGCCACAATGTGTGGCCGGCCGGCCTGCCACCTAGGCCGGCCGGCCTACCTTGGCGGCCAATCCTCCTCAACCGCCTCTTACTTGCTCTATTTAACCCCCCCTCTCATTTGGGGCTATAAATAGAGGGGTGATCGGCCGGTTAGAACACACACCAAGTAGAGAGATCACACTCTTGCATTAGTTTAGTCTCCAAGCTCTAGTGGAGTTAGGCTTAGAGTAGAGCTACTCTAGTTCCCAAGTTGTCTTGGAGATTCTGGTATGGCTCTTGTATCATTTTCTCTTTTTGCGACTTTATTCTATTTAATAATATTATTCTTTTCATATAGTCTTGCCTTGGTTAAGCGTTCCTTGTTTGGTTGTGGATCCTTGGCTTGCTTATGTAGTAGAGTAATTATAATCTTCTTATATAGTGCTAGTGTGATATTCATATGCCTGTTATGTGGGTATCGCCTAGAGGGCTGGCAGTATGGACATAATTGCCGTACTGTCACGTGTCCTAGAACATAGTATACCAGGCCATGTTTATACTTAGGTTTACATGCATTTGCATATCCAAGCATGAGTCCAATGGTCCTTATGATTATGCTCTAGATCCATATCATCGCCGGGGATTTAGAGTAATGTTTTAGCAATGCAAGCATGGTGCTTGGATTGGTAGAATACATTGGATGCCTCGTGCCCCACGGATTGTTTGAGGTAGACGGTAGGTGGTGACAGCCCTGTCCGTCCTCGGTATCCCTCCACGTTCGGGTACGGCGTAGAGCTGTAGACCGGAGTCGCCTGGCAGACCAGGGGTAAGCCGGTGCCCAATTTGCTTGAGTGCAATTGCCTAAACCTTAGTTGTGTGCATGCATGTGTATGTTGTATATTATGCCACTGTATAATGAAGTACAATAGGAACTTAGCTCTTTTCTTCGTTCTTCTCCACATGGCTATGGATGTATATTAGAGTTGATCCTTTTCTTGTGTGTCACACTACCCATATATTATTGTTTAGCTATGCATGGACTGTGATCCATTTAAATGTAGACATCGACTATGAGCATAGTATTCTCTTGACCATCGTCTTCCCTGTGGAAAATATAAATTACGATACCTTGGAATACTCCCGGGTGAAATGCTACAACGGTATTCTCCGTGCGCTTGCGGATTTATCTGTGATCGTTAAGAAATACCAACAAGCATTTCTAGGTATTGACTTTTGAAAAACCTAGAAATGCTTGTTGGTATTTCTTAACGATCACAGATAAATCCGCAAGCGCACGGAGAATACCGTTGTAGCATTTCACCCGGGAGTATTCCAGGTATCGTAATTTATATTTTCCACAGGGAAGACGATGGTCAAGAGAATACTATGCTCATAGTCGATGTCTACATTTAAATGGATCACAGTCCATGCATAGCTAAACAATAATATATGGGTAGTGTGACACACAAGAAAAGATCAACTCTAATATACATCCATAGCCAAGTGGAGAAGAACGAAGAAAAGAGCTAAGTTCCTATTGTACTTCATTATACAGTGGCATAATATACAACATACACATGCATGCACACAACTAAAGTTTAGGCAATTGCACTCAAGCAAATTGGGCACCGGCTTACCCCTGGTCTGCCAGGCGACTCCGGTCTACAGCTCTACGCCGTACCCGAACGTGGAGGGATACCGAGGACGGACAGGGCTGTCACCACCTACCGTCTACCTCAAACAATCCGTGGGGCACGAGGCATCCAATGTATTCTACCAATCCAAGCACCATGCTTGCATTGCTAAAACATTACTCTAAATCCCCGGCGATGATATGGATCTAGAGCATAATCATAAGGACCATTGGACTCATGCTTGGATATGCAAATGCATGTAAACCTAAGTATAAACATGGCCTGGTATACTATGTTCTAGGACACGTGACAGTACGGCAATTATGTCCATACTGCCAGCCCTCTAGGCGATACCACATAACAGGCATATGAATATCACACTAGCACTATATAAGAAGATTATAATTACTCTATTACATAAGCAAGCCAAGGATCCACAACCAAACAAGGAACGCTTAACCAAGGCAAGACTATATGAAAAGAATAATATTATTAAATAGAATAAAGTCGCAAAAAGAGAAAATGATACAAGAGCCATACCAGAATCTCCAAGACAACTTGGGAACTAGAGTAGCTCTACTCTAAGCCTAACTCCACTAGAGCTTGGAGACTAAACTAATGCAAGAGTGTGATCTCTCTACTTGGTGTGTGTTCTAACCGGCCGAGCACCCCTCTATTTATAGCCCCAAATGAGAGGGGGGGTTAAATAGAGCAAGTGAGAGGCGGTTGAGGAGGATTGGCCGCCAAGGTAGGCCGGCCGGCCTAGGTGGCAGGCCGGCCGGCCACACATTGTGGCGGTTGGCCACCGTCTTTCGTGTGGACGCTCCAGATTGCTCCATAAAGTCGGTCCGAGGTCGGTTTTCTCCTGGGGTCGGCAGAACTGGAGTAAGAGCCAAGTTTAGGCCCATTGTAGCCCATCTTCTAGAAAGTCTTCATTAAGTTCGAGTTGGGCTTCAATATTCTGGTTTTGTGGGCTTCTCGTGGCCCACTGGTGGAGGCCTGCAGGCTGTGGCCACTGGGTGTGGCCGGCCGGCCTGGGATGTAGGCCGGCCGGCCTGTGATTTCTCTCACAGAGGCCTATTTTCTCCAGAAATACTCCTGCACTCATAAATCATCCAAAACTCGTGGAAATTTATTAGTTGAAATAAATATGCGTAAACGAAATGCTAATTCTCCTTTATGTATAGGAATATTGGCGGTCGAAGTTGGTACTTAACGACCGTCAACAAAACTATAATACCTCCTTCCATCAGAACAGTCCAATCCGCCAAAAAATCAACATAATCCTAACAACATCACCTGCTCGAACACAAACTAGTATGAATCGCACCAACCAAACCATCACATCCATCATAGAAATCAACCAATCGCACCAATCTAGCACAAACAAACAACAATCTAGCACAAACTAACAACAAAAACCGTCGAATCGAACCTCGATTCCACTAGAAATCAACTAATCGTGCGGCCAATCGAGTGATCCCATCCAACGATGAAGCGCAGGGAGTGGGGTAGAGGGGCGGATCTTACCAAATCACGCTCGAGCAACTGCCTCGCTGAAGAAGGGGGAGCAACCACCGCTCGGGCCGCCTCCGCCAAGCCCCACCGCGCCTCAGGCCCTGCTTCCACCGGCGCAGTAAGCTAGAGTTCCACGAACTCGAGCCCCGACGAGAGACCTCGTGCACGCGGATGCCGAGGATGGTCAAGTACGCGCTCTACAGCCCTGGTCGACCCCCGCGCCCGGAGAACTTCAGCCATGCTCACACCAGACTGACACACGAGGGCAGAGTTCTCAGGAGTATTCTGAGCAGGACCATTGTGCCTAGGATTGGTTACAGGGATCAGTTCTCTATCCTTGCACAGTGGGTTGTTATGTTGATGCTGAGGCACAGAGGCTTTGACTTGGTAGATCTGATACTGTGCCAGATGGAGGATGTTATTGCTGAGAGCATTGCTGCTAGACACTTAGCCTTCGCTCCACTGATCTGCTATATACTGAGGAGGCTACAGTTGTTGTCTCAGGAGGACTATGATGAGCTGCCTAAGGTGACCACAGCGTACACACCCCTACCTGCCTCCGACAGACGGGTTGCTGCCCGGGAGTCAGCTTCGCAGGGGAGTTCTTCACAGGGGCTAGGTGACACGGCTACCGAGACAGAGCAGCATATACAGACAGGTAGTCAGATGGAGTCCATTCCTGAGGACGTGACTCCGGACTCTAGACCTTCAGCTTCTGCTACAGCTCCAGCTCAGACAGATTCGCTACTTCATGCAGAGCTAGCAGCCCTTCGCAGAGAGATTCAGAGTCAGAGAGAGGATAGGGAGAGGGATCGACAGATGTTGGACAGTGTCGTACTCACTCAGAGGGAGATGGCTTCTGGCATGTCTTCGTTGTTCACAGGCTTTGAGGCGATTGCACAGACTCTTCGTCTCTTTGGACAGGCACTGCCAGGTCTCCCGTCGTTCCCTCCTATCACTTTCCCAGGTGTGCTGCCACCAGATACAGTTCGTTTTCAGCAGCTACAGCAGCAGCAGCAGCAGTTTGCTCAGACACAGGCAGGACAGTCATCCAGCCAGGGACAGTACTTCAGCACCTTACTCACGGCTCCCATCTCACCTGCTGGTGCACCTACGGTGGGGCCGTCGATGTCTACGTTCGCTGGTTTGACAGGAGAGGCAGGACCTTCACACCAGTACCTATCTTCACCTGGTCTCTCCATGACTCCGTCAGCCCTACTAGCTACCACAGCTCCGAGCTTCTCACCGCTTCAGCTGACGAGTCCCTTCTTTGTGTCACCACTGCCAGCTCGTACTCTTGACTTCGACACAGTAGCACAGACCGCCTCAGTACAGACAGACTCAGTACTTACAGCTTCACAGGCAGAGGTCGTGACTACTATAGCTGAGACAGCAGCAGTGGAGCAGACAGAGTCTCCCAGGACACCAACACCGCCTCGGGATGTTGAGCTCACAGTGGATCTCACTGACTTCGGGTATACTCGTGCGGAGATAGATGAGGCTCTTGCTACAAGACAGGATCCACCATCCAGGGCACCCTCACCTACTGGCAGTTTCTCTTGGACTCCCAGTCGCTCACCTCGGGATGTTGATAGATGAAGCAGTTTTCTCTTTCCTTCCTTCTCTTTTTGGTCATTGGTGCCGAAGGGGGAGAGAGATAGAGATCTTGTATAGGTCTAGGGGAGTAGTGGAGTGATCTTGTGTTCAGGGGGAGTGTGAGACAGTTTTTGTCTAGGGGGAGATCTTTTGCGACTTCATTGTATATTCTTTTGGTACTTCGTGGTTCTTGTTGAGCTTGGATTTCTTTTGCTTGTGTTTAGCTCATCAAGAATGCACTTGGTTTCATTTCATACACTTGCTCGTTATCTATATATCTTGTATATTGCTCTGAGTATGTGTATGCTATCCTGGATGCGCTTATTTATATCTATCTTGCCAGGTTTCCTCTTTCTGTGATGATATGTGCACTCACTTGCTTTTGCAGGAATATCTTATAATCTTATCATCACAGAGTTGTGGTCATAGCTCATGCTGTTATTCCATATATATCACCAATGTGCTCTAACTCTATTTTGCAGGTGATACCTTTTTGAGCTATGACTACCTTGTTCTCTCTCGTTTTTACTTGTTCTTCATTCATATCCTATCTTATCGATCACTCTTACGCATTCCATTCCTTATCTCTTGATATGTGTTGTCACCAATCACCAAAAGGGGGAGATTGTAAGCTTCATGACCATTGGAGTTTGGAAACCCCAAAGGTATGGATGTTTTGGTGATTGGGTGACCATATTGATGTGACTAACATTTCCATGTAGGATATTCAAATGGTCATGTCAATGGAAGCGTCGTCTCACAACTCTATCTTATTGACGACTTGGTGATTGGTTGCCTCGACAATTCGGATCGAGAACTTGATGGAGTCAAGGTTGAAGATGGATCAAGGCTAAGGATATGATAGACCAAGCAAGTGTTGGCTTGGTGTAGATGCTAGCTTGAGTCCATAGGAAAAACCGGACTATCAAGAGGGATCGAATTGGTTCTCTTAGAGCACACTAGATTAGAGATCAAATGGATACATTGTGAGTCTCTTGAGGGCTAGGGTGGCTGAAGAGAAGAAGAGGAACCAAGAATGGAGAAGTTGGAAGCAAGGATCAAGAGTGGATCAAGTTTTCAGCTTATGCCGAAGAGATCGGACAGTACGGTCCTAGGGACCGTATGGTACGGTCTTCATTGAAGATCCAGACAGAGAAGTGAAGTCTCGGGATGCTGAGAAAATGAAGACCGGACAATGGACCGTATGGTACGGTCAAGGGGACCGGACAGTACGGTCATCAGAGGATTTCCAGACAGAGAAGTTGAAGTTTCTGGAAGTGAAGAGAATGAAGACCGGACAGTTGACCGGACGGTACGGTCCTAGGGACCGGACAGTACGGTCTTCATTGAAGATGAAGAAGGAAATGGAGATGCGCCTGGAAATAGAGACCGGACAGTACGGTCCTTTGTACGGTCTCTAGTTTCGCAGGGCACTTTTGGGCAACGGCTAGTTTTGGGTTGGTAGCCTATAAATAGTTGGTTGCCCGCCCCTTGAGGGGTCTCTTGGCCATTGTTGGAGTGCAGGAAACTCAGAGGAAGCCAAGAGCAAGGGAGAGAAGCACTTATGAAGGATTTGGAGTGATCCTAGTGCTTGAGAGAGTAGCAATTGCATCCACTTGATCTCTAGGCTAGTGTGAGCTTGAGAGAGTCACTTCGGTTTGTTACTCTTGGTCTATGGCGAGGCCTAGACCGGTTAGGCGTCGGTGTTGAGCTGTCCGAGGAGAGTGTGGAAGCCAACACAAGTTTGTACACGGTCTTGGAGCTTCCCGTGCGAAAAAAGCATCACTAGTGGAGCGCCCTTTGGCACGCATCACGTGCGGAGCCTTACCTCCGGAAGAGTACCCGGGATCGAGCCCGCGGGACGTGCCCGCGACTTCACTCGGAGGGTCAAGTGTGCTCTAGGAGGGATCGCCTTCGAGCGGAGGGACGGGGTCGAGACTCCGGCGGGAGTGACCCAACGTGGAGTAGGGGAAGGCGCCATCCTTCCGAGACCACGGGAATCATGAGCATTCTTATCCTTATCTCCTTTACTTACTAGCATTTACGCTTCCGCATTTACTTCATGTGCTAGTAGAATTGCTTGCTAGGGTGTTGCTTGTTGCATAGACTAGATTGTGTGCGCGCATCGCTTGCTTTTGTTATCACCATATCTAGTCTTGCTAGCTTCACGCCTAAAGTACGTTTGGGAGAAATTGTTGACACACCGATTCACCCCCCCCCCCCCCCCTCTCGGTGCCCTTGATCCTTTCACCACTATGTAAGCGGGCGGGTTGCAGTGCGGCTTAGTGGGTAGAGCCCGAACGGGGCTGCGGGCCCGTTAGCGCGGGGGGAGCGCGCGTGCGCGTGGGTGGCTGGCTGGCTGGGTCGGACCGGATCTGGCTGGCTGGGTGCTAGGTGCAGAATAGTTATTCTACACCCTAGGTGTTTAATAGTTATTCTACACCCAGTAATTTTTTATTGAACAAAACGATCATAAATTACTGAACTGAGTGCACGACGATGCTAATATGTGTCAGTAATTGACGTTCCGTGATCGCGTTCAGTAAAAATCATGAAATTTTGCTCACTAATTTTAATAATTACTGACGATTTGTAGAGAAAAGAAAAGTCCAACTTGATATAAAATTAATTTATAGCTATATTTGATAAGTTTCAACTCAATATGAAAGATGTACCCTGAGCTTGAGACGCCATGCATGTTTGAATTGCTAGTGTTTTGGTGACGAGTTGCTTATCCTCTCTACAAAGCCCGGGTCGTCCCCTTTTATAGCCCAAAGGGTGAAAGGGGGGCACCCATAACGATGGGCTGGCATGCTACAACATTAAATGTTACCGGCTCGACAATATGCCCATTTAGGCACGAGCGGCTCATTGGGCATCCCGCGCGCCATCTCGTTGGCCTGCGGTTGGCACCATGTCAACCCCCTTTCCGTCGTGTCGGAGAGTAATGGCGCTGCCTTGTGCACCTTCCCTGTGCATGTCGTTAGGAGGCATGCGCCTTTCCGTCAGGACCCATCCTGTCGCGCCCTCCCATTGGCTTGTCAGAGCGCGGCTGGATTCCCTGACGTGGGTCATAATGACCCCTTCTTTGGGAATAAGGCAAATCTCCACGCGGATATGATTCCCGTTCCTCGGGTCACCCACGTGGCCCTCCGGGATTCACTACGGAGGGGCAGATCAGACCGGGACATGGTTTCGGCGCGACCCCTCTTGCAAGTCAACCAACAAGTTAACCACATGTCGTCATCTCGTTAACCCGTGGTGGCACTGTGCGAGCGATGAGTCGGCCCACCTCTTTCGGATATGGCCCATGGGGCCCAAGGGAATTGCCGTCTCGGTGGCCTAGCTTCTTCTAGGTAGACAGGCCACAATCAACTTTCGCCTTAGGCCGCAAACTCTTTGGGACAATTGACGCCCCCCCCCCCCCCCCCCCCCCCCCCCCCCCCCCCCCCCCCCCCCCCCGCCTACACCGACAATGTTGGGTGATAGATAGGCAAACATATTTTTAAGCCAAATAAGAAAATATCTGAAGGTTGCCTAGCTAGGTGCCTGCAAAGCGATGTTATTGATATGGTGACAAAATAAGTGGTATACACATTTGTTTTCTAAATAGGCCATAATACATTATACGATAATAGGTTGCTCATGTGTGTCACCAACGTCTCCATACTCGCGTGTGTTACCAAGTACCCCCCCCCCCCCCCCCCCACCAATTCCCCCGCTCCCGAGAAACTAATATAATCAAAACTGATGCATTACCCTGTTATTGTAGAGACAAAAGGGAAACTGCAACTTGATTTAAAATTTTCAACTATATTTAGTAAGCTTTAACTCAATTTGAAGGAGTTTCAACTCGATCGGATTTGAGAAATCTCAAATCAGGTTTGCAAAGATTCGACCAACCATGTCGTGGAGCGCGTAGAGGCTGGGGCCACCACGCCTCGCTGCCCCTACGGTGCAGGGGCGGAGCGAGGTGCCGCCTCGTCGGAGCATACGCGATGAAGGCGCAGGGAGGTCACGCGCTACTAGAGGAGCCGCGATGAGCTCGCAGCACGATGGATGGAGAAGAGGTGATGGCCGGAGCAAGGTTGGGAAACCGGTGGCGGCCGGAGCGTGGCAAAGAGGACATGGGCGTCTTTTTTTTTTGACGGCTGGAGGTGTGAGGGAATGGGAATCCCTAACACCCCAACCTCCTTCCCGGGCTTATAAATGTGGAGGACCTTCCGCATGGGCTGCTGGGCCGAAAAGGCTGTTCGGGCTGCAGCCCATGTCGGCTAGACCAAGCTGAAGCCCCTACTAATTTTATAATTACTTACAGATAAGTATTTACCTTTATGGAATTTCATTTAGAACCATGACTTATTTAGAAATTAGATGGGTTCAGAGGAACGCGCCTCCCGTCCTTCTCTGACTGCATGCAAAAGTTCCCTGTGCAGTTTTGGTTTGAGCCAAATTTCAGACCTTTCTAAGACAAAAAAAAATCCTCGCCTAACATCCAAACACACATCTGAAAACCCTACTAATTTTATAATTACTTTTAGAAAACATTACAGATAAGTATTTACCTTTATGGAATTTCATTTAGAACCATGACTTATTTAGAAATTAGATGGGTGCAGAGGAACGCGCCTCCCGTCCTTCTCTGACTGAATGCAAAAGTTCCCTGTGCAGTTTTGGTTTGAGCCAAATTTCAGACCTTTCTAAAACTAAAAAAAATCCTCGCCTAACATCCAAACACACATCATGTTAAATTGTCCCGTACGGGGGTACGTGACATAATACCTGGAAAAAAAATGAACTCTGTAGGGCGAACAGGAGCTCATCATGTGCAATCAACCGCACAAAGCTTACTTTGCCAAGTGGCAACGTAGTGATACAGTGCAGCCCGAACAGCCTTGATGAAAGACCAATAGGCTTGATATCGATAGGACCGGCATTATTGACGCTTTGGATCGGTGCTGAAGGCTTTCATTGATGTACCAAACAAAGCAGCATAAATCATGTTTAGCTATACCTTTGGATCGTCTCCCATAGTTTAAAAAAGAGAGGGAGAGAGAGGGTTGATTTTTGTGGTTTTGAGAAGTTGAGCTCAGCCATTAGTTTGATCCGACAGTGTAGATTTGATCTTGAAAAACCACTACTAATGGCCCTTTCATCAAATTAAGGGTAATATAAGAAAAAAATAAGAGTGGCAAACTTGTAATAAGTAGTTATGTTTTTATAAATAAAGTCAAATTCGTAATCTAACTAAACCCTAATGCTTATGTATATAGTAAATAATTTGTTCAACATTATTAGTTTTTTCGGTCTGATGTGGCAGCTATCTTTCGTGACATAAAACATATTTTTTTAATTAATAGTGTAATTACATATTGACTCTTGAACTAATGGCCATTTGTTTGATATGGCCATTATTTTAGACAGTAAAACTCTTCTATTAAAAAGAAGGGAAACATCAACGACTTATATATCTTCATCAAAACTTAAGTTATTACAGCGGTGTACTCTATCGACCCATTAACGCGGCATGTCTTCAAATCTTCTCAAATCTCGGTTTCCTTTTGATGAACTTAAACGTCCGCACAGATGTATTTTCTGTTTTTATTGTGTCGAAGTTTGCAGAGAAAAAAAGAAAAAAAATAAGCTTAAATACTAATAAGCTCTCGTTTTCAAAATACAGTTTGGAAAATGGGGCCCCCACTTAATTATGGATTGGTTAGTTGGGAATTCTGGCCTGCCCGCACATTGCCAAATTGGTGTTTCTTTCCGCAACCGGAAATGGAGATATTTTGTTTATTTGTTTGTGTGGTTACAATAGATGGATGTAGCCAAAATTTTCAGATTAGCCTTTAGTATGTTATAGGATTCGCAAATAATGTTTGCTTGTCACAACTACTAGCTAGTTGCTGTGGATCGATGCTTCATGCATTTCTCTCTTCTAAAGGAACAGCCCACCTGTGACATAATAATGACAACCAAACTAGCGTGCAAGTAACAAAACTTGGGGTGCCAGACATAATAATTCT
The DNA here is from genome assembly GCA_012490785.1 of Eragrostis nindensis. Classification (NCBI taxonomy): domain Eukaryota; kingdom Viridiplantae; phylum Streptophyta; class Magnoliopsida; order Poales; family Poaceae; genus Eragrostis; species Eragrostis nindensis. The sequence continues at coordinate 311,013 of JAAXCT010000588.1, forward strand.
GATGATCAAATGTATTTAACTGAAAATATGCTTTTTTGCAAGAAAAAAAATCATATTCATCGAAGATTAAGATGGAAAAATCTAGGCATTATCGTACAGGAAGAAATCATGCTAGAGGGGAATATTGCCCGCTTGCTGAAAACAAATAAAGGAGAAAAGGGAAGAAAAATAAAGTTTCAGCATTTAGACAACCTCTCGTTTTCTAGATACTGTTGGTAAACGTGGTGTTTCTTTTGCACACATATGAACAAAGCTTTTTTGTATGCTTCTGTGGTTACAACCAGATGCATGTAGCCCAACTTGTCAAATTAGCTTTAGTCGGTTACAGTTTGCAAATTTTTAAGTTAGCATCATAGATGAATATTTTCTTCATATATTCCTTCTCACAACTAACTAATTGCTGCTCAGATGTTTGTGCATTTCTTTTTCAGGAGGGAAATAATGATAACGACTTCGTGCACAACACATAATGGAACTCCAGATATGAAATACAATAATTTGACATCTTACTTATCCGAATAGGCGTGGTATTGCAATAGATATGAATCCAACACACGAAAAGAAAATGTTTTTTATTTCATGGAATTTATTCATCTTGACATGAATGAAAAAAGTTGGTTAAATGTCTCTAGATTGGTTGATAAGACTTCAACAAAGTCTATTCCAATCAGAACCACAAATCAAAGAGGAATTAGTATCTTGGTTTAGGGTCGCATTCACGAATCAGAACCACAAACCGTCCAAAAAAATATATGTCATATGCAAAGGAAGTTCAATTAATTAAAATGTATATAAAGCAGGCAACACCTTCTCTCTCTCGTGATCTAATTGTATCCCATCATGATTTTCCTCTGTCCAATTGCATCGTGCTGGGATCATACCTTTATCCAAAAGTACTAATTTAAAGGACAAAAGATTGCAAGAGGTTGCTTAAGCCACAAACAAACATCATAATATGAATCTGTGTAAGGTTATTGGCCGCATTTTTTTCATCCTGAGATTGATATTTCTTTGTGGAAACTGTGGCATTTAGTTCCTTTAATTTGCCTTGAAACTTTGTGAAGAACTAATGTCACTGATTGAAAATTATCGTGTTTTAATAATTCATTAGTGAGGTGTGGACAAACTTAAAGAAAAAAAGGAGAGTAAAAGCACCACAATCCATTTCCATCAAGGCCTGGTATATTTTAGGTTTCAACTTTCACATTTAGACATATATTAATCCAGCAATGTATTGGCCGGTTCAGCGGCACAACATATAAAAAGCCTTATCCAAGTTCAAAATTATTATACTACACTTCAATATTAAGACTATTTCAAGTCAAATTACGATAGTTGTAAATTGAAACAAATAGCAAGTCAAATCATGATACTACCTTATAAATTGACAACTACCTTCAATGCAGGATGTGTAGTAACTATGACCGCGATTTGCAAGCTAAGAAAGAGAACTGCTTTATCAATTGGTTGTATCACATAAGACTGGCCACAGTGGTTCCCTCCACCGATGCTGAAAAGAAGAAAGAGAGTATTTGAGCACCGAATCATCCACTGCACAGCCCGATGCTGAGTTGAAAAAGCATGACTGCCGATCTTGTACATGGATCGATGCTCAAAGATTAAAAAGCTATTTCACAAGCTTCAACCTGAAGGACCGCAAGGGAAAGACAGCATGTAGTTCTGACAAAATTGTCAGACATACGTTTGAGCACCGATGCTCACCGTTGCAGCCGATATTGTGTTCTCAGCATCGCAAGGTCGTGGCGCAAAAATGAGTTTTTCAGCACCGGTTCCACTGTGGTTAGTCTAAGAAGGATAACAGAAGCAGTATGACTTTGCCTTGATCAAGCAGGGGAATCTCAGCAAGGGCCTGCGGTTTGCGCATTGAAGATCACATTCAATTTTTTTATCGCTACCTATCCTCGATCTCTCACTACAAGAGAGCTCACAATTTTGAGTGTTTCAATTTTAAATGGCCCGACAGTTTTGTACATGTGTTACATTCTTCTTGAATATACGATATATCTGATAATATAAAGGGCCAGGATCATTTGTTCTTACTCCATTTCCCATTATGCGTCATCCATTATCGACCAGTTCACAATTCTTGTCATTTGTTGTAATGCATGTTCCTTCAATTTCGGATGTCTGGAAAAAATTGCTTCTGTTGCCCGCCCCCATACAAAAGTGATTTAAACCTGTATATTACCAAGAACAGACATAAATGGGTTTGAAGCACATTCTAGTGACATATAAAAGAGGTAATAGAAAAAATTACTCCCTCTGCACAGTTTACTATCATTTTGGCTATTTTTCTGCATGTCTAGGTTCATAACATCTTTTACGAACCTGGAGGTCCTTGTCTAGATTCATAGAATTTTCTATGAACCTGGTATATGTCAAGAATGACAAATATCTATGACGGAGGGAGTATTATACATGATAATCAAAAATCAAGTTGGTTAAAATTCAACTAGTATGTAATATGAACAACAAAAGGTAGTACATGGTTCTTGTTCGTTGCATACGTCTAAGGTACAATCTGGGCTTGATATTTTTTCTTCTTTCGATCCCTGATCTCGGAATATTCTAGATATTATCCGTCTGCCGACAGTGTAGCTCATGCTTCCATTGGTTGATTAGAGGATAGCCAATCGTTAGCTCAAGAAGTCGGTGGTGGGTCCTGCCGTCCACTAACTGTCACGGGCCCCACGCCACTTGGTGCCCTGGGCAGCCCGCACGTATAGTTGAATTTGCAGAAGGGATCCGTCACCCCACCCGTGGTTTTCTTTTTTTTTTTTTTTTTTTGAGCACACCCCACCCGTGGTGCCAGGTTATTATCAACTGATTGCCGATTTAGCCTCTAACCTAACGCGGATATTAATTACTATCCACAAATTTTGCGTAGTGCATTATCTTCATTTTTCGTAGGAAAGTGATCTAATGTTCTTAAACTTAAAGTTACCATGTCAAATTTTGAAGTCAGGCAATATATCGTCGTTAGCAATTAATTTTGGAAATTTAAAGATAACGTAACATCACTGACGATTCTAACAAAATGAAACAAATTGTTTGAGATATGCATTGGTGTAAGTAGTTTTGCGGACCTTGTTGTGCGACGTCGCAGCATCCATCTATTCAATTCCTTGAAGAAATCCATCTAATTGTTTGACTAATCTGCCCAGAGCAATTATTCCCCGCAAATATCACCATCCGTGTGTTAATCACAAACCGTCCATCGCACCGTCCATTTTCTCCGCCTATAAAACACGGCGTCGTGCGGAGGCTCAAACCACCATAAGCCACCGCGTTCGATCATCCAACTGTCAGTCTAAGCTCTCATCAAGTGTCAGCAGCTAGCTAGGTCCTCCGATCCAGCTACCGATCCCCATGGCTGAGGAGAAGCACCACCACTTCTTCCATCACAAGAAGGACGAGGATGAGCAGGCGGCTGCCGGCGGCGAGTACGGCACCGGCGTGACCGAGTACTCGGAGACCACGGTGACGGAGGTGGTGTCCACCGGCGAGGGCGAGTACGAGAAGTACAGGAAGGAGGAGAAGGAGCACAAGCACAAGCAGCACCTCGGCGAGGCCGGAGCCATCGCCGCCGGCGCCTTCGCACTCGTAAGCCAAAAACCATGCTTTTTCCGGGCATGCAGTCAATTAATTTGTACATGAAAAAGACTTGACTGATATGATGCATGTATGCATATGTGTGTGGTAGTACGAGAAGCACGAGGCGAAGAAGGACCCGGAGCACGCGCACAAGCACAAGATCGAGGAGGAGATCGCGGCGGCGGCGGCCGTGGGCTCCGGCGGCTTCGCCTTCCACGAGCACCACGAGAAGAAGGAGGACCACAAGGAAGCCGAGGAGGAGGCCGGCGGCGAGAAGCAGCACCACCTCTTTGGCTGATCTCCCATCATCCAACGTGCTGTGCTGTGATGGTGCGCCCAACGTATATACTATATGTACATGCTTTGTTCGCGTCTTGATTTGCCCACGTTGTTTCTACGTGTGACTGTGGCCCGTTCGCGTGATGTTTGGCTCTCCTGCATACGTGTTCAATAATGGAGGAGCCTGGTGTGTGTGTGTGTGTGTGTGTGTGTGTGTGGATTGGGCCTGAATCCATGGTGTATTTACTCACAGTATACGTCCCGCTCATGAGTGGCTGATTTGCTCGTATATACTACCAGCAGCATGTTGTGATAACTGATAACCCATGTTCGTTCCCTCAGTTGGTAATCTACACTTGAAGGAAAAATGGCACAAGTTGCTTTCGTAGCTCAGTTGGTTAGAGCACCCGTTTAGTAAGCGGGAGGTCTTGAGTTCGACTCTCAACGAAAGCATTTTATTTCTTCTTTTTTACTTTTAAGTGAAACAGACTTTGAGCTCAATAAGCAGCAGAACAACAAGAAAATACATCACTAGGACGGACCCTAGACTCATGCTACACACCGTTTGCAGATTTTGGTAAGTTTCACCTTTAGTTTGCCAGATTTTGGTATTGTTGTAATCAAATTGAGTAAAATCAAGCTTAGGCTATGTATATAACCCAAAAGGATCACTTGGGTGGCGGGTGCTCAAGGCTAGTGGTAGAATCATAACTACCTGTAAGAGCCACAAGCACCCCAACTTCATCGAATGATTTAAACGAATAGCTATCATGCTACACACCGTTATCTTTAAGGCTTGTTCATTTCTTTAGGCCTAACTTTAGGCCTGCTAAAATCTTGTCATTTAGAGGTATTAAATAAAGTCTAATTAAAAAACTAACTGTAGAACTATGCTAATTCGTGAGACGAATCTAATGAGGATAATTAAGCCGTGATTAGACGATGGTTACTAGCATTACTGTAGCAAAACATAGATAGGGATGGCAATGGGTGCCCGTTACCCGCGACCCGACGGGTTTTTCTCCCATTAGGAGGCGGGTTTGGATGAACTATTGTACCCATAGGTCAACTAATGGGTGTGAAGCTTGACCCACCGGGTGGGATGGGTTTGGAGATGGTTTGGCAAAACCCGAACCCGCCACCCGTGGCCATCCGCCACCACTCGATCATTATTCAATATGTACTAAACTAGTGGTACTTCATTGATATCAAGTGATGAACGATGATGCTGCCAAAATGTTAAATATGTATTTGTATTATTTCTCTTGTATTGCTTAATTATATGTTATTTTTTACACATTAGATATGCATTTTTACTTATGTTATTCTATTATAAAATTGAAATGCTTGGTGGGTATAGGTACCCGATGGGTTATTTTCACTCGATGGATGTGGTTTTGGGTTGAAATCTCCACCCGCGACTCTTATTGGGTTATCCAGCGGGGGCTCTCTCTCTTCGTGGGTATAGGTCTGGGGAGGTTAAACCCAGTGGGTTTTCACCCGTTGCCATCCCTAAACATAGACTAATTAGCCTCGTTAGATTCATCTCGTAAATTAGCATACATCTGTAAAAAAAAATTGTAATTAGACTTTATTTAACACCCTTAAATTTAGGCCTAAAGACACGAACATGCCTTAGTCCTTGTTTCTTTCGTTTCCAAACAAAATGAAGGAACAGAAAAATATTCAAATGCTGCTAGTCCTTATATCCAGGAAAAGTGTTCGCATGCCAAAATCACATTTCGGAAAATTACTGGGACATGCCCTGATTCTAGTTCAGTACCTTTCATAATTGACTCGGTCAGAAATCATAGACAATTCACAACATCATATTCACATTTCCATTGCAAATTGTGCCGATAAAAATTGGAACAATCAGGTAGTAAACCTAAACTATATACTAATCAGAATCAAAATTTGGACAGACTTTACATCATAATTTTTTTTCAGTTGGAATCTAAATATGACATCCTCAGGATTACAGTGCTAAAGTAACATGTTCCCGGCATGCCCAATTTCTCTCTTGCCAGTCCAAGGAAACAGTTTAAGTTGCGTTATTGCACAAACAATACAAGGTTTCCTCTTGCGCCATCGAGACATTCAGTTTCAGATATTTATGTAGAAGCTTTGGTGAGATCCTCAGAGATTCAGGTACAAGCTTTGGTGAGATCTTCAGTTCTTTATGCATTAGCTCAGTGTAGCTGTACTGCGACCATCTTCACTCCTTCACTTGGTAGTTTTACCGCAGCTTTGGTGCTTTCAGAAGATATACACCCCTAACCAAACCCTTACCAACGTCTCCGACCTCCTTAAGGATAGACGTCGGCTCCAGCATGGTCTCGACAGCGTCCTCTCTGCCACGCTTCTGTGTCATGTAAAAATTGGTTCACATTAACTAATGACTAGTATATGTTGTACACAATAAACTTCCTAATGATAAAATGCCTGGTAGAAACATGCCCGCCTAGTTAATGGCCTCTCCCTCTCTCTGAAAGACAAGTACTGACGTTCTACGGCCCAAGCTATTAGACTTAACAGAGCGGCATTGGGCGCCCCTGAAATACTGGACTTAATACCTTTGGGTTCTCCCACGTAAGACCAACTGCGTCTCCTCCAACTGAGCCATACCATAGCTTGAAGGTGTCCGGAAATGTGCACTGTAAATAAAGGTTAATTATTTTCTGAATGGAAACACTTATTAACAAGTCAAGATCGTCAATGTTACCTTCAAGTCTCGCAGAAAGTACGTGGTTGGGTCAAAATTTACCAAAAGTTTATCTCTTGCATCATGCAAACTTTTCGCAGCCCCATTACCGAGTGGCATATAGGGGTGGAAATCTTTACTTGGTTTACCCCAGATCACCAACTTACCTGTAAGGTTGTTACAAAAGTTGGCATTAGAACAAACAAGAGGGAAGATAGGGTCTTGTATTGAAAGAATAACCAAGTTCTTGTTGGCAAAAATTATTCAAGCGCATTACAAAAAGTTAAACTGACCATTTGGAGTCTCAGCAGGGAAAAGTACATGGTGAGGATGACAAAGTTTCTCTTGATGGAGGAGAACAACAGCATCATAATTGCTCATAGGCGTCCGGAACAGGCACTGTAGAAAAAAAATTCATAATGAGGAGGGAACAAGAAACATATAGAGATATAACCAATGAAGTGATGAGCGATGAAATTACCTCCCATGTGTATTGCCCCGATTGACTATTCAGTATAAGATTTGTCAAAAGTTCTGCACTGCTTTTAGCATAAGTAGCCATCCGTTTAAGAACCTACATTTACAAACAAACAGGAAGACATAAAAACTTAACTCCATCTGAAACAATGTTAGGCTAAACATATCTGCTGTTCCTGGTCAAAATGTTGACAAATAGTGTAACTCTATCATTCTGCAAGACAGAACATACACTTTTCAACATTTTTACTTCCCCAAACTCTATGATTAATACAAACTTGCCATAAGCGGTAATTATCTTTTAGGTCGCACAAAGAAGTAAAAGAACCTACCGACTTGCTTGGCGAATGTTTTGTCCATGATTCAGATGCTTTATCATATGATGTAGCAAGAAACATTGCACGCTCTATATCATTAGGATTTTGCTCATAAGATTGTCTGCTCAGCATAAAGTTTTCCTGTAGTAGTAACCATCAACAGGTAAGAGCTATCAAAAGCATATCCAAAAATATCAAGAGTGAAGAAAGAACTAACATTGATCTCCTTCTCATCTTTCAGGTTGAAGTCATTATTTATGTCGATAACCATCGGCGAAAAGGTCCAGTCAAAACTGGACAACAGCCTCAAGAACCTGTCATTTTGTTGGTAATTGGTAAGAGGACATTTATCGCTTATAGCTTCTTAGATTGGTACAAAGGTATAGCCAACTGGTGAAATAGACCAGGTGGCATGGTGTGAGCATAGGGTGTCAAAAGGGAAAGTTAGAACATCAATAAGGATGAAACAGTAGGAGGAAGAGAATCGATAACTTATTGCTTAATCAGTTAACGTCATGGGACATGGCACCCTTGTATACTGGATACTGGGTCTTTTAACAAATCCATAGTTATTATCCATTCCTTAGTTCATATGAGCAATAACATTCCTAGTTTCCCCTCTTTCCTGGCAGATCCACCCTGGCCAGATCTTCCCAGCTTGGACTCCAGCTGTTGTACATCCAATGGTCTCCAGTGGTAGAATCAAGGTGTGGCTGGAAGGGGCCTCATTGGCACACCCATGTAGGAACACAATAATTTCTTTTGCACTATGACCCCAAAAGTAACTTTTCTAGTTCCACTACTGTCCACGTCTCCATGTGCCCAACTGACCATGTCTATCCAATATTGCTGCCTTGCCCTAGCTGCTGCTGTCTGGATCATCTTTTAATTCTAATCTATGCTTGCAAACAAACAAATTTTTGTCCTAAATAATAATAAAGCTGATAGGTTTGCTGGCATCTGTAGTTTGTACATGACAAAAAGAACAGGACTGATAAAATGACTGGTAATACAGAGAGTAAATAAAGGATCCAGAGGTGTACCTAAGAAACCCAACAACACGTGAGCAAGGGGCCTGGAACAGGGATGGCTTCAAAAAGAGATAGGCAACCACCAACTCAACAGCCTCCTCTGAGATAAATGAAGAAAACATATGTGCAGAAATCCATCTTTTGGCTAGCCTTTGAAACAGAAAGAATATAACAAGCTGGAGTAAGTCGGTATGCGGTGTTTAAATAGCAACTTCAGAATCTTGCAGTTACCTGACTACCGGCCCATACATCTGGTAACGGCCATGCAGACCGTTGACCATACTCGAATGTTGACTTCGCAGAAAGAGTACCTTGTCTTCGGATGGAGCAATTTGTGTACTACCATCTCCAGCTGTAAGGTGATGAAATAAAATCAAGCAATTTGTGATTATTCTACATTGTCTAATTAGCAAATACGAGAATTACTTGAATATATATAAGAATCTAACCTCTCTTTTCTAACAACAAGCCTCTTTCATGAAAAATTTTGATCAAGAAAGAATATCCAGATGCAAGGACATTCACCTCTTCTTCACTGGGTGAAACATACATTCCACGATCCTCCAGGCTGCAATTAAACTAGATTGAGCCAACCGGCAGTTAAAATAACATTCCTCACCCCCAAAATGCTCTCAAATACCTTTCACCAATTTTTAAAAGAAATGCAGACTTTGTCTTCTCCATGGCCACAGGATCCAAGGGCCAGTTACCAGATCCCTCTAGCTGTTATTGACACAAAGTGGAAAAAAGAAGAAATTTGTGAAAAGCAAACCCACAATGAATCCTAGCTAATTATCAGGAACAAATCATCACATGTATGTTTTCGATCCCTTGAGCACCATAACCGAAACTAGGAAAGAAAGACTAGTATTATTGGACTGTGATAGTACTCCCTCTGTTTCAAATATAGATATTCCTGGCATTCAAATTTTTTGCCTAATATAGACATTCCTCACTTCTCAATGCATCTCTCTCTCTCCTCATTCCTACTTCCCAATGAATCATTTCCTGTAACTATCTCTATCCCCTCTCCTCGACTTCTCATCGTTTCCTGTGCCCATCACCTTTTCCACCTCTTCTTAATTGCCGTGCCCAAACCCAGAACTGTCTATATATTAAAACGGAGGGAGCACATTACAAAAGATAAACTACCTGGATCATAACTTCCAAAGATGGAATGCAAGTTTTTGCAAGATTTGGCAGTCTCTGAGAATTCTTTCCATATGCCAAGGGATGAGGTTCAGGAGGGAACACCGAAGTGTGCCTAAAAGCTGGCATACGAAAATGTGGAAGGAAGGAAATGTTACGTGCAACAAGACTGAAAACAAAATAAAAAACATGCATACAAAATAAAGAAAGACTATGACAAACCTGAGTCTAGCGGTTGCACGGTAGATATTTTAAGAGGAATATCATCTAATAAACGCAGCTGCTTAGCCAATGAATCAAAAGCTTCTAGCAAAGCTCCAGAAGATGAAACTGGATCTGCAGAATTCGGTTTAAGCCTAACCCAAGGATATATAAGCTGTAAAGCAAAATGTAGAATAACAGAAGCTACCTTTGCCATTGACTAGGAGGCAGAAATCCAGTTGATCAACAACATGAGTCAAATCTTCATTGTCCAATGACAAGTGCTTCATAAGCACATAATCAGTGATTCTTTTGATGATTGTGTGCTTCTCCCAAGGTTCCGATTCCCAGACTGCAGTTTTGAAATGCATTTAAGTGTTTGCCTAAATTTATGAATGAACTTTACAGGTAACCGAATTTAAAGTGCAATAGTTACCAGTGCTTTCAGCAATGTTTCCATCCTTAAATCTCCTAAGTTCAGCTTTCTCTCCCCAAAATTTCCTAAATTTTGCAGCCTTCATATTTACAGAAGAGCAATGCATATTAGTCTGTTAGGTCATAATAATTGCAGCTCATCGTTATTTCAAGAGGAAAAATACCTCATCACGATTCTCAGGGTTTGGACCAATGTCGACAAGACGAAAACTCTTCTCCAGTGAGCTAATCATTATGCCAACAAGCAGTGGACTGCTACCAAATTCTGAAAAACCCTATAAAGGTGTACTTGTCAACATACTGATTGCAATGAAAAAAAGTAGTCAATTTTACTAATACCAAATGGTACATACATCCATAATGTTCCATTCAGAAGGTGTGCTTCTCCACAGGACTCGGATCATCTTTGTTCTATCTGTAAGTCCTTGTTGTAGCAAGGACTGAACATCCTTTTCAAGTATTCTCCATGATTCATCATCCACACAAAAGCCTAATGAAGTAACCTTAGAATTTCCTTTCAAGTTTATCCTGATAGAAAGTAGTATAGTGAGAAAGTATTCAGTTCCTTAGCTATAGTCTCTATTTGGGACAGGTTTACTTATAAAACTTCACAATAAAGATTATAGAAAAGTATACAATCTAAAGGAAAACTAGCTTACAGAACCTCTGAAGTTATGAAAACAATGTGCATATTTCTCTTTCAAGAAAATATTAATATCCAACGAGGGCCCTGGCCCTACTTGTTAATGGGCCCTACTTGTTAGTGGTCAGAAATGTTAATTTTTAACCTTTGTGAACTATATGTGTTTTGCTATGGATATACGGAAATGATATAAACCACAACATCACCAACGTGCTCGGTGTAAATAGAGTCTCACACTCAGCATGCACACTAGCTCAGACAGTGGCTCCAATAAAGTGCATGATACAATATGCACCGGCAATGAGCATCATAATTTGACGTACCTCAAACAAGAATCGAACTTGGCACAAACATCAACCTTGGTCATAAAAGCCTCTTCAAATCCACCATCTCTGCATTTATCTAGGCAATGAAGCGTGCAAGATGCCTCGTCTTGAAGCTAAATATTTAAGAAAACAAAAATGCGTCCTTGATTACAAGTGTGGAAAACGTTATTATGAACAGAGAATAAAACCCTTATTCTAAAATCTATCAGGGTCAGTTGGATGACAACAAAATGATGTGCATCTGAATATACATGAGAAGTAAATCAAAAGAGAAAAGGAAGCTGAGCCAAGAAAGATATGGTGGCTATAGAGTACTTTCATCATGCTACATACCTCTGAAAAGGCTGACTTAGTCATCCGAAATGCCAGATTAACATGCCCGGATACATCACATATGGCAACATCAAATATTTTCAGGAAATTAGCAACGTCCTGAATATTTCACTTGATTAGTATATAAGAAATATGAGAATAATCACTGATTGTTCAACATTACTGGCACAAATAAATTGCACTTTCTGCCAATGCTGCACTCATCATTTGCAATTGTAAAATCTGCTAGAGCCTAGATATTCTCATTACTTGACCAGAATCCCTGATGTATGTAAGGCTTACATTACCACCGTGTTTACACAAAGGCAAATGACCTACCTGGAGAACTTATGATTTTGAACGGAACACAAGATATCATGCCATCTACTCTACATAAACTAGTATGGATACAAGTATATTTATGGTATTTTCTATCTATTGATTTTTGTGGTAGGTTGACAAACCTCTTTTGTGACCGTACGTTTCTTCATTGGCTGAATCACCAAGCCCTTGGCCCATCCCTTTGAATTTGCTACAAAAATACAGATATGATTCAATATAATAAACATTGGTAAAATGTTCCTAGAAATCAACTTTCTGTTGCTTGGATGTACCCAAAAAATTCATAAAGACACGGAAAATTTGTCTTGTGGTCATTGATCTATTAATTATGCTTCCTCCAGAGTCTATAGTAAGAAATGCAAGGATGGCTGATATTAAATATCCATTGAGGCAGTCATGTGCATATATCGAAGTTCTTTGATGCGCCCAAACCTGCATTTGAACATAAATATTATATTGCCTCCAAGTGGAAAATTATACATAATACAACAGACCTGCATTTGTTTAAGGTGCTACTGATCATTTGAAAAACACCACTCAACATCACTTATTAAGCGTAGAAAAATACAACATTCTAATAGGGTGGAAACTCGAATCCATAAGTATATAAAGGAACAAGTGTTCAGGATAAGCTGCATACTTTTAGTAAAATTGATGCTTCTTGCAAGGCTTTCCAATCTGCAAAGGTGCTGCTGATAAACTCTGCATTTTCCTCTAAAAACATATCCTCCAATATGCTACTATTGTACTTCGGCGTGGGCACATTTATGCCATCTGAAATATAAATCCAATCAGCAATGTTAAGGAAAAAGATATATATTCCTATATAGAAGGCCAACACTATGCTATAATGGTACTAGCTTCAATGGAAAAAGCACCCCAATTGAGATCACAATGATATGGCACACATCTAAACCAGGTAGATCACCTTTAGTATATGCGCGGACATTGTTTCTTGTTGATAAATTCAGCTTTGAAACAGTGAACAAAGAACTTGCAGTTGGGATTATCCTGACACAGAACCCCGGAAGCTCTGCAATTTCTGTTGCTGCATTAATGGAGTTTTGAAGAATAAGTGAAATATAATGACAAAATACCCATTTACAGACATGAGCAATGACTTCAAGCGCATATTGAGGTGAAGAAAAGAAGAACCTGGATATACATGAAGGACAGGCTTCCGTGCCTCCTCTTGCAAGGTAGACCATGAAACTTTGCTGATTTTTTTAGATGACCTCAAGTTCTTTTCAATGACACAGAGGTAAAGACACCTCTTTGCATGGTACCGATGATTTAAGAAATCTTTCTCGTGGAAGCATTCCTACATCAAATAGTACAAAATACATGACCAAATTTTCCATGATCACTAACATGATAATATGAAACCAGAGTAGCACTTAAATAATTCGATTATGTCCACAAAGGAGCATTAGCTCACAAACGCAGTAACTAGTTTTGATTAATTTCGGCATGCAACATCAACAAAATCAATAAGCACAGTCTTCGGTGTGGATGGCAGGGAATTTATGAAGTCAGTTCATGAGATTGACAACCTTATTATAGTCAGCCCTTGATGCAGATTTAATCATGTCAAAAGATAAAAATATTTACAGAAATGATTGGACATAGCATACCTAAGCAGTCTCTATGCAATTTTGCTAATCAGAAATGGTGAAATGCCTTTGAAGGAGGAAAATTGATGGTAACTAAAACAACATAAAAAATTCCATACTTCCTCAAAACAATTCAACTCGGTATAAATTCTATATTTGATCATAAGTATCAGAACACCTGAGCTTTGTCACGCAGGAAGTGCCAAGCAAAAACAAATACTAATAAAGGTTTTCTTGAGCCAGATATGAGCTACTAAAATTTCCCAGCTTCATACTGAATATGCAATGACCCACATTACCACAACTTTTTTTCTCGAACGCGCAGGAGAGCTGCGTGTCATTTCATTAAGGAGAAGAAAAAGAGAACATAGTGCCCTTTCGGCCAGGGATTAGCCTTATACATACATACGCGCCGGCGACATGCTTAGCAACCTACAAACGCCACAAGACTCTAGGACATTATTTCCCCGAGCCTCCTAGCACCTGCCATCCTCCAGTGGGAGGCCTCCTCTGCAATTTCATGAATTATAGCATGCGGCAGCGGTCTCTCTCCGTCGAAGACGCAACGATTCCTCTTATTCCAAATCATCCAAGAGACGAGCATTACCAAAGTGTTGAAGCCTCTTTTTTCTCTTTCGGAACTCTCTTCAATGCTCCGCGCCACCAATTCTTGAAGGAGTGCTCATCAGCTGAGGGGGTAAGCGCTTGCATTCCCACTTTGGCGAGAAAATGGAACCATACCTCTCTTGCCACCACACAACTGACCAACACGTGTTGAATATTTTCATCCTCTTGGTCACACAAAGGGCATTGCTCAGGATGTTGTAGACCTCTTCGTGCGAGGCGATCCGAGGTCCAACACCGGTTTAGTATAGCGAGCCAAAGGAAAAGCTTCACCTTGAGGGGAGCCCACGATTTCCAAAGCCTTCTGTATGGTTCGAACTTAATTCCTCCCATGAAGAACCTGCCATATGCTGATCTGGTTGTAAACTTGCCCGACGCTTCTGGGGTCCAGATGTAAGTGTCTTGGACGCCCGGGGTTAAGTTAATCTGTTGCAGGACGTCCCAAAGCTGTAGGCATTGCCAAATTGCAATGACCGGTAATCCATCTCCAAAATCATCTTTCCACTTGTTCCCATCTAGTGCGTCCTGTACCGTTCGCTTGCGCCATCCCCTTTTCTTGACATAAGGCATAAGTGCCGGTGCCAACTCTGAAATCGATTTTCCATGGATCCATTTGTCCACCCAGAACAAAGCTGACTGCCCATCTCCAACAACTGTTGTGACTGAGGCTGCAAACAATGCCTTGGCGTTGGCCGGAGCCTGCACTCCTAGAGATGCCCATGGTTTGGTTGGCTCTGTTTTCTCGAACCACAACCATCTCATGCGGAGCGCCCATCCAAGAGTCTCAAGGTTATGTATGCCGAGGCCACCGTATTCGATGGGGCGCAGCACTCTTTCCCAAGCAACCGGGCAGTGACCTCCTCGCAACTCCTTCTGCCCCCTCCATAAAAACTTTCTCCTGATCTTATCAATTTCTTTGATCATCCATTTTGGAACGTCCAATGCAATTAGAAGATGTATGGGCACCGCCGTAAGCACCGCGCGTACAAGCACCAGCCTGCCCACAACTAAGCTGGCAAGAGAATCTCTTTTCGATTTTTACGACAAAGAAGAAATCCTTTCCCAGTCAACATGCACACGAACTACAAATAACACTACTTTTCCTCAATTGAGCCCAACATCCAACCAATTCTAAAAGTGAAGTACGCAAAAGCATTGGCAGCACAGCGCGTACCTTGGGTAAACGGACGAGGAGGTCGGCGGCGACGTCGGGCCTAGCGACCGTGCCAGCCGCGAGGCTTCCCGCGACCTGCACCACCTCCGGAGGCCGGAAGGTGAACTCGAGCTTCTCGGAGGCTAGCCCCAGGTCCCGCACGAACCCACGCGAGGCCGCCGGCGTCGCCTGCTGCGCCGGCACCTTCTTGATGAGCTTCGCGATGGCATCCGCGGCCTCAGCGGCGGCACAGAGGGCGGAGGCGCTTGGCCTCGCCTCTTGCAGGAGCAAGTGGAGCTTGTGGTCGATGGAATCCTCGCCGGCAGCGGCGCCCATGGTTGCCTCGGTGGTCGCCGGCGGCGGGAAGGCGAGAGCGCGTTGCGGGTTTAGGGTTTAGCAACGCTTCGAATGGGTAGGAAAAATCTTTCCTTAGTAGACTGGAAAAGCAATGGCCCATGAGTCAGCCCAGTAGCCCAGCATGCATTGTTTCAAATACTCCTCCGTTTACAGTTAAATGTTATTTTAGTCAACTAAAAACAAATGTCATTTTAGTCTTCTCGGTTTTCTCAAATTACATATCATTCTCATCTTTTTAATTCTCATGCCTAAATTTAGAATGACATTTTTTTGAACGGAGGTAGTACAACACATTAGACATTTGTCTGAAGCTAATGCCAAAACCATTGACGTCTTCAAGTAAGAAGAAGGTCAGAAAAACATAGGCGCCAAAGAAGAATAAACATTCTTAAATATTTTTCTTATTTGTCTTCTCTATAAATGTAGAAATTCCTTTCTTTAGCTTTCAACAACGAGGTGGCACCAATTCAATTTTTTTCCCTAAGAAAAGTCAGCAAATGGATGAAAGAAGCGTTATTGATGCTTGGACTTGTAGTCGAACAAAGAAATGAGCTGTGAAAAAAAAATCCCGAAATGGAAAAAAAAACTGCATCTTCCACATAAACGAGTTGGGTCTCAACATTATTATTAGAGTTAAATGCACTGTCCATAAACTTGTTAAGGTGTGTCAAATAAGCTCATGAACTTTCAAACTGAACTTTTGGGTCTATAAACTTGTTATGTCGTGCACTAGAGGTCCAATTATCTTTGAGAGCTGTCGCGTCAGACATGACATGCCACCATGGCCCTTAGACGTCATTACATCTCTGACACCGCTGAGGAATGATGAGTATTAGGTGTCGGCGGAGTTTTTGTGCTCGGTCCGCACCTCGCTAATGATATGGTATGGTGAACCGGGTGATCTTGTCGTCGGGCGTGGGCACGTAATCCAGGCTCGCGCCTTGTGCGAGCTTTGACTGCTTGCAACACGTACTATGATGGGTGCCGCTATTGCTCCACACCGACACGGCGCGCCCTAAAGCTGCCGCAGCCTTGGCTAACCTGCTACTGGTGTCAGGGAATCAGGTCGTCGACGACTCATCCTCCTCTCCATACCTCGGCGGCGCCAGAGATGCAGTCACGTTTGACGGTCTGAGGGGCATGCTATAAGCCTATAACGTCGGACGCGAGAGCTCCCCAAGAGGTATTTGGACCTATAGTGCGCGACATAGCAAGTTTAGGGACCTAGAACTTCAGTTTAAGAGTTTGTGGACCTATTTGACACACCTAGACAAGTTTGTGTACCTTCAGTGCATTTAACTCTTATTATTAATTGAAGGAGCTCTGCCTGAATTTTTTTTTTTATTGCTCTGAATCTTTCTCCAAATTGTCCTCAACATCCTTACGGCACATAGGTATGCCAAATATCGGATGATCAAAAATATTAACAAGCCACTTAGATAGCTTTTCATGCACAAAGTGGTACACAGTCTCAACAGTAACGTGCTCTTCGAATCTCACATTACCAATAACACATTTTTCCTCTTTTTTTCCTCCAGCGCACTGCATGTATATTTGGAAAAAAAATCCCGAAATGAAAAAAAAAAAAAGAAACTGCATCTTCCACATAAACGAGTTGGGTTTCAACATTATTATTAATCGAAGGAGCTCTGCCTGATTTTTTTTTTCTCTGAATCTTTCTCCAACTTGTCCTCAACATCCTTACGGCAAATACGTATGCCAAATATCGGGTGATCAAATCAAAGATATTAACAACCCACTTAGATAGCTTTTCAAGCACAAAGTGGTACACAGTCTCAACAGTAACATGCCCTTCGAATCCCACATTACCCTTTTTTTTTTTGCGATTACACATTACCAATTACCAATAACACCTTTTTCCTTTTTTTTCCCCTCCATTTGTATAAGCTTTGCTGGAAATCTTTTGATTTAACTAATGCAATAAGCGGCAATATTAGAGCATGAACTATTGGATTATATAAGTACCTAACAAAATTTCTTGCAACTATGTGAAAAGCCATACAGACAAATAGATGTTTCGCCACAGTTTCTTAAAGCAGGACTCGTAGCAGAGAACATCAAGACTCATCTGAGCATAGATTGTTAGGACAACAAGGTGGTGAAACAACTTATTTATCTAGTTAATATATCGAGTATATGTCATCTAAAAAATATATCGAGCATATTAAGACAACAGGGTAGTGAGACAAGTTGTTCATGGGGAACGGGAAACTGTGGAAGTTGCAGGCTAACAAGCCGATACAACGCCATGACATAGCCGGCGCCCCGGTAAGCGGAAGGATCTCGAGTCGCTGTTTCCTTTTATCGCGAAATCACGGCCCTTTTTTTTACTAGAAGATGAAAAGCAAAACGTCATATTCCAGTCCAGTAAAAAAAAAAACTCACATCACATGGGGAGACTACGATGCCGGAATGTAACATGTTCCAGCACTGCACGGCATGTAACGGCGTACCCCGGAGCCCAGACAATCGCCGTCCACCCTGAACCCTGCTCTGCTCGTAACGCACAAGGCGCTTTCCCATTCACTCTTGTTCTCAGAATCTGAGACCCCGAGTCCATGGGAGCACGCGGATTTCCCATTCACTCTTGTTCTCAGAAAAAGACTGCATATACATACAATAGTAGTAGCAAATCTGGACTGCTAGCAACGTGGTCGGAACGTATCAGGCGTCCCAATGCATGTCCAGACAAGCGAACGCAAGCTACTTCCAAGACGCACACGCCCAATCATTTCGCCTAAACTCGATGCTATTTAAACTGGCCTTCCAGATCGATCGATATGCACCAAGATAGCAGGACATCTCAGTATTCAGTTCTTGACACTACGTGCTATCTAAAGTACGAAAGCATTGCAGGTCGCCATTAATGGCTTCCCTCTCTGCAGCTGGCTCGTGGCTCCTGATCCTGGCGCTCGTGGCGACGACCATGGCCGCGCTCTTGGATGCCCGGGCTGTTGGCGGCAGCGGGAACCCCACCGCCGGGTTCACGAAGGTGGAGCTCGCCGCCGGCGACTTCCAGGTGCAGAGCCCGTACAACGTGCCGGCGAGCCAGCGGTTCCAGTTCCGCAACGGCGTGCGGCGGTTCTGGGTGTACAAGAACGACAAGCCCTTCAACACCGCCACGCACACCAACCCGCGCACCGAAGTCAGGCTCCGGGTACGTATAATAAGACCCCCTGTTAATAATTTGTTAGTTAGAGCTTAATTGAGCTCGACCAAAAGATCAACACGAGATTATAATTAATGATGATTGATCTTATCACTAGTGATGGCTTGAGATGTGGCGTCTTGGAATTAATTGTACATGTCGGCGATGGATCGATCCATCGATTGGCATATATATATATACTAGCAAAAGTGCCCGTGCGTTGCTACGGGCTTTAAAAAATTTACAACAAATAATAGGCATCCATACATAGCAAAGATAATCTATATATTATTCCTAACTCCGGGATATTACAAAGTCTAGCACTATTTCTTTCATAAAAGGTTCTCAATTCTTTTAGTCTTAAAATCTTCCTCAATCTGGTCCACTACAATATTTTCATTGGTGACAATCATGTCACTACACTACGTATTTGCCCTTTACAATGACAGCTAAATGCATTATAATTAAGCTACTATCACATTTAATAAAGTATCCATGTTTTGAACCATTTCTAAGCAAGAACAGTTACCCGCGGGCTTTGGTGGTTCCTGCCTTGGATATTATCTGGCGAGTCGCCATCAGCTGCAATCATCAAGATAACAGGTTTCAGGCATCAGCAGCATTATCAAGAGCAGCAAACAGACTTATCCACAAAAATCCTGATCCAAAGAGACAGTAACATTACATAGTGGAATACCTATGATCCAGCTGCCACCATCATCACCAGTTCACCACCGATATTGTGTAGGAGCACCCAATCATCCACTATCTCCTTCCGCTTCCTTCAAGTTGCAAGCAATACCATATTGTTCCATAAAAGAAAGGACAACTAAAAGCATATTCCGACTTGGAAGCACTTGTTTAGCAAACAATATTATTGTTCTTCACCTGATGAGCTGCTTTACCAGTCGTCGGACTTTGCCAAAGGCAGTCAGGCAGACCATTCATTCTGGCCAATGTCCATCTCCTGCTCATACAGAAATATGAACTTTTCACCCTCTCCATGGCACACGCTCAATTCAAAGTCGTAACTTGACTAATCTGTATCTCCTTTCGTAAGCCAAATAAAGGAGAAGCAAAAAGGAAAAAAAAAAAGGTTCACCTGGAGCGCCTTGTGACGTCCATGTCTGCTAGGTTCTTCAGCAAGCTCGCCAGCTCAGGCTGTGACAAAACACCAGGAACTTTACAATATAGTACATGTATAGAAAAAGGGTTGTCATCAGAGGCAAATTAGCGAAAGCTTCAGATCTTGGGTGTGACAAAGACCAACAAAATAACATTCGTCCTGATATCTTGTTGCTTAACCTGCAAAATCGAAGAATAGTCACCGAGGCATCTGTCAACAAATTTATAAATCATTATGTGGCTGAAGAAAATGAATAATTGGTGCCATCTGAAGCAGAAATAGTAAAAAAGAAAAAGGTGGTTGTATAAATGTCAGTGCACCACCAAACTGTACCGTCGTTTTATTTTAGTGGATACACTACTGACTATATGTACATGCATTTCAGGTAGTAATGAAACGTGCATTTTTTTTGCTGGAGGCATTCAATCCTTTCAAGCAAGAAAACGTGTATTTGTGATCAGTTAGAAAAAATCTGGTATAGTAAATAAGGATGAAACAGGCTTACCCTAGTCCACGAGGATACAAATCTCTGACCAGCTAATAACAATATAATCCATATAAGAATCGCTGATCTTTGAATAAAAAAATGTATATGTAAGATCATAGAGGCCAAATACAGGCAACTGGTACTGAGCATGCCATAAATTAATACATCTTATACAATGCACGATACAATGTAAACAATTATACTTACTAATAACAGCTAATAGCAGGATAATTTGTGCTTTGAATAGCCACAGTGCAAAGTGGCAAATCTGTAGTTCACAGCCTGAATGGGAAAGAAACTTATAACACTGATATCAGCCTAAGAAATGTATAGGTAGGCTCTAATATTAGTACTATATGGAATACATGTATATTTATACACGGAACACAGGAGAATATTGCATATATCAAAATTGAATTAGTGTAGAGTTACAATTTCTGAAATCAATCATGGAAAATTCAGCTAAAAATTGTACATCTAAAAACTTCATACTAACAGGCTCTATGGAAAGGAAGCTGCAGGCCAAAAGACTACAGCAGAAGCTGGATGTGATGCGTAGTGACTTACTCAGGTGCCTGCTATCTCACATGGTCGTGACATCTTGAATCACGGATTTAAGTTTGATTTTACTGATGTGCATACTATTTCACATGGTTGTGACGTTTCTTTAATAGCTTTTACTTTTGAACTGCAAAGAACAACATATGGTGTGTGCGAAGTAAATCATTATGAGATTTTAAAAGGCAAGCTATCAGGAAAAAGGAACTTTTAATAAGACATCGCTTGAAGAAAAGAACCATAGAGGTATTACTTGTAGAAGATGAAGGTTTTACCTTTTGCATCACAAACAACATCTTCAAACCAGCTTCCTGTACAAACCTGCATAAAACAGGGAACGACAACAAAGTACTTCAGTCAGTCCTTGCTTTATTTCTTTTTTTTCCAAGTCAAATATAAAATTGTTTTGTTGTTAAAACTGTACCAAAGAACAAATAACTGAACATCTAGCATGCAAAAAAAAAACCTGTGATTAGAATGGAGTTCTTCTAAATTCATCTACTATATGTGAAACTAATGGATATCTCTATATGTACAGAGTTAAAAATAAAAAATGTTTCTTGCAAATCATTTTGCCTTCATAGATAATGTTGAGGGCACTATGACTGATGCCTGTTACAATAATCTTAGTGTAGCAGTAGCTGCAGCTGAAGTTGACAGTACAAAAGCAGCAACTTGTTCAATGAGAGAGGATTCATTTTGTAAACTAAAATTGTATTGAGTTGCAAAAAATAGCGCAAACAAATATCAAAGGATCTCACCTCACCTTACAGAACATGGCCAAGAAGCTACAGTCCCTTTTTCTAATTGTTAATAGGCTACCAAGGCTACCAATTTAGGTCTAGGTCTAGAAAAAAAACATAGCATTACCTCAATGAACTTTACTAAGAGTACATGATCTGAGATGAAAATAATCCAACATATTCACATTCTTCACTGATAAGGTCATAAACCAATCTGCATCTGCATGAGGTCGATGGATAAATCTGAACCAATCAATGAACATATACACCAAACGGATGGCCAGCTGCCAAATTAAACAATTCGTTAGTTGAAATAGAGGTACTGTGATACAGAAAATCAATGCAACAGGTAGTGTTTATGAATAATGAGAGTCAACCATTCATCGGAGCAGCAACTGCACATCTAAGCTTGCACTCGAGGTCGAGGAGTGTAATAATCACAAAAACTTGTATGCTTTATTTCTTTTTGTTCAACCTTTTTATGAGTCAAAACAGTAATCAGAGCCAAATAATCTGTATGCCTGAAAAAACCAAATGTCTGCAACCATCGATAAAACCCATATCACGAAACATACCAGCACACGGGTAGGCCTCCTCCGTCAGCAATACAGATTGGCGCCCCAGCTTCTCGGGCGCCGTTGGCAAGGCATGGAGTGCACTCAGACATTGGCGAGCGCGCGGACAGCGACGGAGGCAGGTTCACCGGGGCAGCCATGTCCTCCGCGCCTATCTCCTCGAATGCTGGCCACGGCAAATAGAAACAGACAAATGCTTTGTCTGCAATAAAAGCAAAATGGTCACTATCACCAAAACATGACAGCTACATTGCAAAAAATTCCAGTTACTGATTAGAACAAGCCATCACCTGACAACATGATTCTTGGGGTATCAACATTGTTACCTCCCTGAAATAGAATAGCACCAAAGCTTTACCTCAGCAGCATTATTTGGTTTTCGTGTCCTGTCATTAGCAAGTTGACAAAACATTATTAGGTAACAATTACTTGGTAACAAAAGATTAAAATAAGGAAGTACAATTACAGGTGTAAAAATTTAGTTATCAGTATTAGAAAGGGCAGGTCAAGTGAAACTGACATATGATTCTTGCACTGCCAAGAATTATAGTCCCAATTCCAGAGATGTCAAAATTTTCTTAGAATACTAAATGGAAAAGCTAAATGAGTGAATGTGACGACCTCTCAAGATTGAAAAGGACCGAGTTAAAAGATTTTGGTGAGCCGTTCAAAATCAGAGCTAATCAATAATGTAGACAGTGTTGAGGTAAATAGCAATATCACATTTTTTTTATTAAGCTGCAAATGCATCTAAGTGGAACCCTGTTCCAAAGGAAATCCCTCCAACAATACCTAGAATTATATACTAAAATATGAGTGCCCACTGAAGCGATTATACAAATAGGGGCTTTCAATTGGCAGTCAGAGAACTATAGAATAAGTATGCAATAAATTTATCGCAGGTCAGAATAGTGTCACATATAGGAAATGAGGATTTTGCTCAGGCTACAAGAATTTTACGTATATGTTGTATGCATATTAACAAAATCGACTGCAAGAATAGAGAAAATCAAAGTGATGAGCAAATGGCCTGGGAGGACATAATTTAATGAACATCAAATAAAGCAAGATGCATTGCGCTGTTTATCTCATTTCCTCTCGGAGCAAGTAATACATTGAACTCATCCAAATACATTAAAAGCAAATATTTTCATGTATCCTATTTCCTATTCCCCATTCTGTTACCTGATAATATCATTCCTTCCACCGGTTTATGCAGTTGTAGAAGCAACAGAAGTATAATTAATGAGCAGCACGGCAAGCAGTTTAAATTGGAAAACAGCAAATAAAGAGGGCACAGTCGAATCTGAGAGAAAATATGAGGTTGGGGTGTGAAAGCAGCAAATAAAGAGGGCACAGTCGAATCTGAGAGAAAATATGAGGTTGGGGTGTGAAAGTGGAAGCAATACCCATTTTTCCTTCCTTCCCTTCCTCTGATGCTCCACATCCTGCAATCAACCTTCGACGTGAGTTGCTAAAGCAGCATGACAGATTAACTGCCCAAACAATATTTATCATTGCTGATAAGGTACATCTACTACCTCCCTACAACAAAAACAGTGTAGATGGCACTACACAATATATGGCTATTAATTTCATATGTTCCACTGAAGAGGTCAGTTCCTCTTTCTTTCGGTAATCACCACCTGCATTAGAATTATTCAGGAGATTAAAAAACACATTAGTTGATGGTGATTCACACATAAAAAAGTAATTATAGCGATTAACTGCATCAATGAGTATTGCTTTAAAAATATTGGATCCGATAGCAACTTCGTTACTTTGTATGCTATAAGGACAGTTATTGAGAACAAAATAGCGAGGCCTCTAGTTTGATTGCTGGAATCATTCAAAATCATTGGGAACTCCGAATTTGCTGATAGTTGGAATTCTAAAGGCATTTTCAAGTGCCAATAAGTGGCTGCAAAATACACTTGAAATAGGAAATAAAAATATTTGTTGTAGTTTTTGCTTAACTGCTAATATGAGAAAAACACGACTGATTTGATAATAATGAATTTTGGGATAGGATTAAATGAGATAATCAGAACTCTGCATGCCACACAGAACAGAACAAGAACATAAACACCATCGAGAGAAACAGATAAGATTGGTGGACACTTAAGTAGTCATTCATTAACAGCTCAAATAGGCTTCAGAATCATAATCTGAGCAATGGGTATGCATCAGAAAAATCAAATACCAATGATACATACTCACATTTAAGCTTTGTTACATGCTATAACTGCAGCCCGTGATTTGATTAGGAGTCACATAGATTTCAGTGGAGATTTTCAAAACATCCACAAGATACAGCGAAAGATAATGCATGACTGTTTTGCTACTGAACTTCTCAATATGAGAACCAAGGTTCATGACTGAAATTGAAAAGGGAACTTTCTAAAACTACCTGCAAATCATAGCAATGGAGCAGGTCGTCCTGTAGCTCATGGCCTGTTTAGTAACTTGCTCCTACCATATACAGACAGGAGAGCTCAGATCGATTTGAAAAAAAATTGAGATTTGCGACAGAAAAGTTGGAGCAAGCAAGCAACTGCAAGAACGCACCAGGACGGAAGCTGCCAGACCTCTGTGTCATGCTGATGGCGGACGGCCTCTGTGTCGAGTGAGGAGCCACAGCGCTGCCCCGTGAAGACAGACCTGGATAATCTCCATTCATATCATCATGACTCGAGATTACTGAGTATAAGAAGGTATCAATCCAAAATATTATACAAAAAGGAATCCTAGGATAAAACATTTTCCCAAACTGCTAAAAAAACTCACTGTTGTACATACAAATCTTACAATTGCCGCATAAACCAAAACGGTTCCGAATTTTTCCTATTTCAATTTTGTTACCTCAGTACCCTGTATGAGAAATGGATGATGAACAATTGCCCTTACCAGGCATAGTCCCTAGAAAATAAACGTGCGCACTCAAGATCACCATCTCCCATTTATATGACCCATCATCCAAATTTGGTACTGAAATGTTCGAATAAAGCAGCAAAAAATTGTATTTGATCTTCAGAGAAACTTTGCTCAACTAAACAAAAAACCAAAATAACACATTGTTGCTTTGGCCTTATCAACACCGTCGACAAGAAGACTCTTAAAACTCTGCTAGCAATACGTTGAGTGTTAGAAAATCAAAACATTAAGTGCAAAAGCACTGTGATATTCAACATGAGGCATACGATGATATTCTCCATTTTATTTCTGGACTGGGGAAACAAATAAGCCTCTTAAGCATTTACTCAAACAGCTTGTCTACATAAATGTATGGGTATCATCAGAGGGTTCACCTTAAAGAAGCCTCATGCTTGAACTTGCTTAGACGATACACAGTGTTGCTCCTACAAATAGTTCGACAAACAGAATCTGTAAGAATATGAAACAAAAACAAAAATGTCTAGCTTAAATTTTGGCTGTGCACGTCAGATCTGGCAATCTGCATTTGAACTGCACCAAAATAAAAATATAAACTGCAGAGCTGGCTACCGGGATGAGGAGAAAGAAAAAATTGCTAGCAGGAGGTGCAAAAGGAAAAAGGCACATGTACCATTGCAATTTCCACCGCTGGGTGCCATCACAACCTCGTTTTGCCGCACTTTGCCTGGAATATTTATTAGGGATTGGATGCAACTTCATCAATGGGATTCAATCAAACATGGCACGGGCAGGACGTGTAGGGCTGTAGGCCACAGTGATTTAGATGCAGAGTGCGTTGGTCTGTGAGGAATCAAGTGAGAAGCAGCGCAGGCCCTAGATTGCGGAAGAGAGGAGAGGGAGTGTGTGCGTGCGTACCTGCTTCGCTGGCGAGGAACTCGGGGCGAGATCGGGTTGTTGCCATGGGACCGGGGAGCATGGGCGGAGCCGCACAAACTCGCCGCGGCCACCACTTCAATCCGCCACGCAGTTGGAGCGTCGAGGAGAGAAGAGGGGTCGTGGGCGAGGGCGAGGGCGCGAACGGCGGCGGAGGCAGGATCACCGGGCCGGCGTTTCAGGCGCTCGTCATGGGTGCGGCTTGGCGGCGCGACTGGGGCGGACGCTCTCGACGGCGTGGCAGGGCACGACGGGGGGAAGAGCCTGGCAATGGCCGCGCGGAGAGGAGGTGAAGACGCGCCGCCGTCGGGAGGCGCGCTGCGGGGGGAGGATGCGGAGGTGCGCCGCCGCCCTGCATCTTCCACGCGGCCGTGCCTGAGCAGATCCACCAGCCGCCTTCTACCTCCCGAGCCGGAGAGCTCCGCCCGCTGTCAATAGGAGGCGTGGGCGCAAGCGCAGGCGGGGGTCGCGCGCCCCCGCGCGAGGGCGGCGGCGGCGGGCGGTGCGAGGGAGGACGTGCGAGGGAGAGAGGGAGCACCTTTTTTTAGAAGGCCCACATGTCGGCGCCGAGTTTTCACGGGGTGGGAGGAGGATGTGAGTAAAGATGCATGCAGGGCCACGACTACTCGTCGGGGGTGTGGCAGTTCGAGGGTTACGGCTACGTGCCGTCGGGCACGTCGGGTGCGTCGGTGATGCAGATCCACAACCAGGAGGGCGCGGCGCACGCCACGATCCTGATGCTGCACGTCTACGACGGCGTGCTCCGCTTCTACAGCGGCGCCGCCGTCGAGCCGAACATCTACGACCGCTGGTTCCGGCTCAACGTCGTGCACGACGTCGGCGCGTCCACGGTGGCCGTGTACGTCGACGGCGAGAAGAAGTACGGCGCCAGCGTGCTCCCCAGCCAGTCCTACTACTTCAAGTTCGGGGTGTACATGCAGCACCACGACGTGTCCGCGCGCATGGAGTCGCGCTGGACCAACGTCACGCTCTACACCAAGAACTAGTAATTATAATGTGTCCGTGAGTGTGTACATCACGTAGTATATGTTTTGTTTATTACGTTGCCGTATATCCGTGTGTATATTACCGCGAGAGCAGAATAAAATGGTTTTGCATGATGTTTTCTCTACTTTAGTACATATTCTTCACTTATTCATCACTAGTTTGAGCTTTAATTTTATTTCTAGCTGTTCGAGGGGTACTGTTGCGTGCTGTCGTTGCGGACTTAAAGGTTGGTGGTGGTGCTGCCGGTGCAGATGCACAATGTTCAGGGCGCCACACCATGATGCTGATGCATAGATCCCAAATATGGAAGCAAATTACATTGGACCGGGTCCTTTGCTCATTCGAAAGACCCATCCAACGGACGTCACGTGTCCCTTTAAATTCTCAAAGAACTGATGGTTAATTTAATCCCTGGACTTGACTGCAAAAAGAAACTGCTTCGATCAGATCAGACGCCTTACATGAGGTGCTGCCTTTTTCCCTTGGTAGAAATCAAAACGTGAGGGAGCAGTAGTGGAGCTCCAATCGTATCGCTGCGTGAGGCCATTAGTGGCAGCGAGCTAGAGTTGATCGATCAAAAAATTAATTCCTTCAACACTTGTTTGTTTCTCTCCCAGTTCAGATCTAGATTGAAGAGATAAATCGTCGTCTTTTCCTTGCAAATCCTAATTGCGAGTGGCTCCTGAAGACCAAACTACCCAGAAGGATCGCCATGCTCGCTTGGTTCTGTTGCCGAAGGGATTAATGTGGACGAGGAGGTAGGGAACCAGACGAAGAAGATGAGAGAGATGGACCTGATGCTTTAAGATTAGGATATGCCACGTGTCTGTCACTAGATGGAGGTCCTTTTGATGCAGATAGGACCCGGGTCCTACATAATTTGCTTCCTACAAGTATATATGCTGACACGCTTTGATTTCCAATTCCACTACGCTCACACATTGGCTATATATGTTCATATATGCTGATGTTGATCCAATTCTACATACAAAGTCTAGCAAATCATGCTACGTAGTCCCACCTCATTCGTAGATATCATAGTCATCTCCATAAACAACATCTTGATCACCCTCATCCTCATCATCACTCTTTTGGTCATCATAAAGGCAATCCTCTTTTAGACTGTAAATCCCATCCGCAACGAGGCGACTGTGGCGGATTATATCCGTATTGGTGTAATACAGCTGCATCAACGCGGGATTGAAATCATCATTGTTGGGGTCTTCTCCGCACACCATCTTTTCGAACTCCATCTCGCGGCCGTGGAAGCTTGTCCCGATCGGATGCACGATCCTAATCCCCACGTAATCACAGTAGAGGCACCGAACTCGCTCTGTCAAGACATGTCAAAGATTAATTGAGCGTAAATTGTGAGTAACAAAAGGATTGAATGAAATTCGATAAGGAAAACATTGTTGACATAGAGCATACGTACCAGCGCATGGTGGCGGGGCCGACACGGGGCAACACAATGGCAGCGTTCCAGTTGCGCCTCCATCATCATCGTCGTCGTTGCTGAGTTCAGCGAAGAAGAGAACCGGAGCTCGGTCACCAGCATCCCCTTTCTTGGGACTCGCCAAGAAATTGACATGGCATCGATAACACTTGTGGGGAGCAAATCTGCTGCCCCCTAGACAGTACACCGGGCCAGACACGTTCTCGTTGACGCCGCACACGACATGGAGCTGGTACGCGGGCGCGCACGCGTGCAACGCCGCGACGACCTTGTCGACGATCCTCGTGTGCGCGCGCACGTACTCTTTGAGCGGGAACGGGACAAGTGGCTGCTCAATGCTGGGTGGTTCAGGACAGAGCAGCACGGCAAGCCGCTGGACGTCGGCGGAGGTGAGCTGACCGCCGCCTGACCGCAGCAGCGGCGATAGGGAAGGACCCAGCAACTGTTTGCACGAAGCAAGAAGCTTCGCCTGCGCTTCTGGGTTGGGGTGTTGCGCGGCGATGGCGGCGGCCTTGAAGGCTTCCTCGACGCAGGTGGCCGGGCCGCCGCCAAACAAGGCATTATTGCGAGAGGAAGAACTGGCCATGGCTACGCTCCACGGCGAGTTGCTGCTGCGTCGTCGTTCCTCTTTTCTCAAATTGGCCGCGGCCTCGGCGCCGTCAAGGTTGGGATCGGCGAGCAGCAGGTTGGCGTCGGACTCGACCAGGAGCCGCATGCCCCGACGGAAGCCGAGGCTGTGGTAGCGCGTGCAGAGGAAGGAGACGAGGCCGTACATGGAGCGTGTCCCGACGCGGTGGAGGCTTAGCGTGCTCACCATGTCCATCTCGAGCTCGTGCGCCCGCGGCGGGAACGCGGCGTCGTGCCAGACGGCGTTGACGACGATGTTGGAGACGGGGTCGTCGAGCGGGCCGTAGCAGCTGCCGGCCGCGAGCAGGCTGCGGTGGAGGCGGCGCCGCAGCTCGCCGGCCGGCAGCCGCGCCAGCGCCGCCAGGTAGAACCCGTGGATCGCGTCGAGCAGGACGCGCTTCAGCGGGGTGGTGCTCGTGCTCGGCTGCGCGCGGCGGCGAGGGCTGGGAGGGCGAGGACGGCGGGACGCGGCGAGCTGCCACGGCCGCCACAGGTTTGAATTCGAACAACAGCGGTGGCCGTCGACGGTCAGAGGCAGCTTGCCGAGGCTGCGGCGGAGGCTGGAGGAGGAGGCAGGGCAGCGGCGGCGGCGGCACACCTTGGCGAGGAGCGCGACGGCGTCGTCGAGGCGGGCGGAAACGGCGAGCCAGGCGCCGACGAGGCGGGCGGGGTCGGGGTGCCCGGCGGCGAGCGCGGCGCACTTGAGCGCCATCTCGAGGGCCTCCGCGACGGCGGGATCGGAGGAGCCGAACCGCGCCATGCGGCGGTCCGCGACGACGAGCCGGGCGGCGACGAGGGCGTCGGCGCCCGCGACGAGCAGGTAGCGCACGGCCTCGCAGTCGGCGAGGTACGGGAAGAAGCGGGTCAGGAAGGTCACCAGCCCGTCCAGCGACCGGCGCTCCAGGTTCCCGACCGGCTCCGCCTCCGCCTCGCCGCCGACGCCATTGTTGTCGTTATTGTTGTAGGGTGTGAGGAAGGCGTTGGCGACGATGTTGGAGACCGGGTCGAGGAGGCCGAAGCACAAGGCGCCGCCGTGGAGGACGACGCGCGCGGCCACGTGATGGCGAGGCCTCCTCGCATCGGCGGCGGCGAGCCGCTCCAGCGCCTTGCAGTAGACGGCGTGGATCTTGGCGAGGAGACGGGACTTGCACTCGGCTTGTTCGCCCCGCGTAGGGTACTGGCACCCGTAGCTTGGCCCGTAGATGCGGTGGTCGGTGTTACTGCTGCTACACACCAACGCCATCGCCGGTGAACCGGAGTCGAGTCACTCCGATTGAAAAATTGGGTGACACCTGAAAACCTACGTTTATATGGGAGCCGGGGATCGTGCATGTGGGGGAACTTTTGTTGCCGGATTGGATACGAAGCGGACGGCACATGGCAATGGCGAATTGGCGAGGGGAGGTCTGGTCAAAAACGTCTCCCAGTCCCACTTCTCCGAGTCCAGTCCAGAGTGCAAACTCCTCCCGGCCGCCTCCTCTTGCCATAGCCGCCAGGGGAGCCGCCACCTCCTCCACCGCCTTTGGCCCCCCTCCCTTCCTCCCTCCGGCAGATCGCCGAGGGCCGAAGGGAGCGGGGGTCCCATCTCTCCAATAATTTAGTCTAGATCGAGTCCTAGATCGAGTTCTAAATTAGGGTTGTGTTCTTCCCATGCCAAGAGTTTTGGTATTGGGGATTTGTTTCCTCCTCTTCTTCTCCGTCGACGGCAAAGTGGAAGGGTGGATTTGGTCTCTCCATGGCGGCTCCAATGAAGGTGGCAGCGGCGACGTCAACAACTTCATGAAGATATGGAGAATCAGGTTTCCGGACGGCGACATGGAGGCGGGGATGATGTCGCCGCCATGGAATAAAATTCTCCGGGCCCTTCTCCGTTTTGTCGTGATTAGATCCAATCAAGATGGAGGCCCAGTGAGATCTTGGGGTCTAGTTTCTCTTCTTCTTCGGTGGCAGAAACAAGAAGAAGGGAGACATGAGAAAGAAGAGGATGCACAATTTCGCCTACAGGAATGTTGGCCGCCATTCATGGGTTTGTGGCACTACTTCTGGTTGAGCCGTCTATGGCGCACGAATGCCACTTGCCTGTGCGGTCATCCGTACGGACCGTCACACAGGTTTGAAATTGAGTATTGGAGCTACATGTTGAGTGCTCTTGGTTGTAATCTCTTTGTTTTACAGAATGTTTGTAACTTGAGGATGTACTCAACTTTTTAATATAACTCTTCTTTCTACGCAAAAAAAAAAGTCCAGTCCAGAGTGTTGTTCATCTCTTTGTGTCTTCCAAGTACCACGCTGCCACGCCTCTAGGCATGGAGCATGGGAGCTATTGATAACCAGATCCAAACAGAGCAAACACGGTGGCCTGGGTATGTGGTGGCTGGCGGCTGTCTTATTTTTATTTTAAACCTGTCATGTGCAGGTGTAGTATTTTTATGTGTGCACTCACTCCACAAACGCACGCGATTCAGCCCTACAACTACACACAACAACAAGGACCGCGTCCTTCAAAAGATCATAAGCCTTGAAGTTCTGATACGCAGCGTGCACTCTTCTGGTGTTGCAATTGTGAGATTTATAGTGCACACTGTAAACTTGGGAGGCGACGATATGGGAAGCACGGCTCGCACAGAACGGCGGCCTCCAATTGTATATATAGTCAGATGTACACGTGAGCTATACATGGGAAGAGATTAAGCCGAGGAAGACTATCCTAACCAATCGGCATATCCCCAATATACACATACATGTTAACACCCCCCCGCAGTCACAGCGTGAGGCTCCTGAACGCAAAGACTGGATCGAAAATCCTGAAAAAGCTGAACCGGGAGCCCTTTAGTCATGATGTCAGCAAACTGATGACTCGAGGGAACGTGAAGGACACGAACTTCACCCAATTGAACCTTCTCGCGAACGAAGTGGATGTCGATCTCAATATGCTTCGTGCGACGATGATGGACCGGGTTGGAAGTCATGTACACCGCGCTAACGTTATCACAATAGACAACGGTGGCGCGCTGAAGAGGCTGATGGAGTTCCTGCAACAACTGTCGAAGCCAACAACACTCCGCGACCGCATGTGCAACAGCTCGGTATTCCGCCTCAGCACTGGAACGAGAAACAGTAGTCTGTCGTTTGGAGGACCAAGACACCAAGTTGTCACCGAGATAGACGCAGAAGCCTGAAGTCGAGCGACGAGAGTCGGGGCAGCCGGCCCAATCTGCATCCGAGTAGGCTGTAAGAGAGGAACAGGAGGTCGCAGCAGAGAGGTGAAGACCATGGTCGAGAGATCCTTTGATGTAACGAAGTATCCTCTTGACCAAATTAAGATGCGGCTCACGGGGATCATGCATGTAGAGACAGGCCTGCTGAACAGCATATGCAATATCAGGGCGAGTAAGGGTCAAGTACTGCAGACCACCAGCAATACTCCGATAGGCAGTAGCATCATCGACAGGAGGTCCGTCATCGGCGGAGAGCTTGGTCTTGGTGTCAACCGGTGTAGAGGTGGGGTGACACTCAGACATGCCAGCACGCTGAAGGAGATCCACTGCATACTGTCGCTGAGAGAGAAAGAGACCACTGTCTGACCGCTGGACATCAATGCCAAGAAAGAAATGCAAAGGACCGAGATCTGTCATAGCAAACTCAGACCGAAGACGCCCGGTGATAGACTGGAGCAGAGTGGTCGAGGAGGCTGTCAAAATAATGTCATCCACATAGAGCAGAATATATGCAGTACCTGAGGCTAGCTGCAGAATAAATAATGATGTGTCTGAGGCCGAAGAAGTGAAACCCACGGTGCGGATAAAAGTGGCGAACCGCTGGTACCACGCACGAGGCGCCTGTTTAAGACCATATAGAGATTTCTGCAGAAGACACACATAATCAGGATGATCCGAGTCAATAAACCCCGCTGGCTGCTGACAGTAAACTGTTTCATCAAGGGTGCCATGGAGGAAGGCATTCTTGACGTCCAGCTGATGAATAGGCCACTGACGAGAGACAGCAATACTCAACACAACTCTGATAGTGGCAGGCTTCACGACAGGACTAAAGGTTTCATCGAAATCAATACCAGGCCGTTGAGAATAACCACGCACAACCCATCTGGCTTTGTACCGAGCAAGAGAACCATCTGAATTGAATTTATGCTTGAAGATCCACTTGCCT
Organism: Eragrostis nindensis; assembly: GCA_012490785.1. Lineage (NCBI taxonomy): Eukaryota > Viridiplantae > Streptophyta > Magnoliopsida > Poales > Poaceae > Eragrostis > Eragrostis nindensis. The sequence continues at coordinate 344,335 of JAAXCT010000588.1, forward strand.
GTCACTATGTTAGCACCTGGGGGACGGGGAACCAGAGTCCACGTGCTGTTGTCAACCAACGCTTGAAATTCTTCAGCCATGGCCTGACGCCAGAGAGGATTGGCGAGAGCAGACCGGTAGTTGGACGGCACAGGAACCACAGCACTGTGCGTAGCTGATAGGTTGAGCCGATCAACAGGCTTCACGATCCCATGTTTGGCGCGGGTGACCATGTGGTGCGCTGGCGGAGGAGGGGGCGGTGGAGGCGGGGCCGCACGACGCGTAGTCGAGGACGCCGCTCGTGGCGCGGTAGCAGCGCGCGCTCCCGCCGCGCGTGGCGCGGGAGCAGTTGACGCGTCCGCAGGCGGCGCGGCAGGCGCCTGAGCCGCAGGCAGGGGCGCAGCCTGGGGAGCAGCGCTGTCGGCTCCCTGGGAGGCACCAGCGACCGGGTCAGCCGGTGCGCAGTGCGCAGCAGTGGGGGGCACCGGGCCTGCCGCTACAGTGGGCGGGGCAGGTCCGGTAGGCGCCACAGGTAGCCGGGTGCGATGATGTTCCTGATTACCTGCACATGAAGCAACTACCGTAGGAGGTAGAGTAGTTAGATTGTCCAAATCAAGGAGAAAATCGAACTGCTCGGGAGGGAGTTGTGTAGGAGTGGAGGCGAAGGGAAAGGTTGACTCATCGAATACGACATGGCGAGAAATTAACACGCGTCGTGTGGATGGGTCAAAGCAACGGTACCCTTTGTGTTCGAGGGGATAACCAACAAACACGCAGGGCGCAGAGCGAGGTGCTAATTTATGAGAAGCTGTGGAGGAAGTGTTAGGAAAACAGAGACACCCAAAAACACGCAGATGACTGAGATCAGGGGGAGAGCCAAAGAGGCGAGAATACGGTGTCTCAAACCGAATAGCCGAGGATGGACGACGGTTGAGCACATATGTAGCAGCTGCGAGAGCCTCAGCCCAAAAACTAGGCGGCATGTGCGCCTGAAAAAGCATGGTGCGAACAACATCATTAGTGGTGCGAATAGCCCGTTCAGCTTTGCCATTTTGTTGGGAAGTGTAAGGGCAAGAAAGCCGAAGAAAAATGCCATGATGCCGAAAAAAATTCAATATTAATGGTATTAACAAATTCGCGACCATTATCAGCCTGAAAGGTACCAATGGGCAATTGGAACTGATTGCGCACATAAGCAGAAAAAGCGAGAATATTTTCATGAACGTTGGATTTATGGCGAAGTGGGAAGGTCCAAAAGTAGTGTGAGAAATCATCAACCAAAATAAGATAGTATTTGTAGCCCGAATTACTAATAACTGGTGATGTCCAGAGATCACAATGGAGAAGCTGGAAAGGCATAACACTAACAGAATTGGACCTAGCAAATGGTAGACGAACGTGCTTGCCTAATTGGCATGCATGACAGACTGAAGTACCGACATTATTACATGAAATAAGACTCGACTTAGTGAGGGAGTGCATGACATCACGACCAGGGTGACCGAGGCGCCGGTGCCAAGTATCGAAAGAGGTGGTGGTGGAGAGCATGGCGAATGCGGCGGCGGTGGTGGCAGCATCAAAGGTGTAGAGGTCGCCATCACTATTGCAGCGAAGAATCACGGTCCTGGTGTGAAGATCCTTGATAGAGAAACCAAAGGGTCAAATTCAATAGAACAAAAATTGTCTCTAGAAAATTTACGAACAGAAATAAGATTCTTAATCAAGGAAGGCACAATGAGAACATTAGAGAGATGGAAGCGAGAGAGAGGGGCGGGTAGAGAGACAGCACCACTGCGAGTAATTGGAATAGAGGAACCATTACCGACAGTGACATAAAGAGGTTGAGAGACAGGGGCGGAAGAGGAGAGAATACCATCATTGGACGCCATGTGAGAGGAGGCACCGGAGTCCATAACCCACACCTGGGAGGGTGTCTGCATGGCATTGAGGGCAGCAATAAGGGAGGCTTGATCCCACTGAGGCTGAGGAGCAGGTGCTGGCGTCGGGGTTGAAGACTGCACTGGTGCCATCATGGTGTACGCCTGGGCAGGTGCTGGGGCAGGCCGCGGGCCAAGAATTCCCTGCGAGCTGGGCGGGCGAGCGTAGAATGGCCAGCCCGCGGAAGCTTGGGCCTGCTGCGGAGGCCCAAAGGGTGACATGCATATCCACGGGCCCGTAGGAGTCGAGCCCAGAGGCGGACGGGGCTGATTGGGGAAGCCGGGCCGGTTAGGCGGCCCACCGCCACCACGGCCTTTGCCGCCACGACCGCGCCCCCTGCCATGGGCCGGGGAGTTGTTGGAGGCGGCCCGCGAAGACGCCTCGGCGCAGGACGCCCCACCGGCGCAAGCCGTCGATGCGACGAGCGCCATGGAGGAGCCATCGACGGGAGCACCTGCTGCAGGTTCGTTGAGGATGAGCAAGTCGCGAGTTTTGGCGAACGTCGGCAGGGGATCTTGGTAGGAGATGAACATGGCGGCTTGGCGGAGACGCGGACTGAGGCCACGGAGCGCGTTCAACACGAGCTCGTCATCTTCAAGCGTGCAACCGACATCCCGAAGAGCATCCGCACAGACTTTAATCTTGTGCATGTACTCGTTGACGGAGAGGTCCCCTTGCACCATGGAGTGGAATTGATTGCGGAGATGAATGGCGCGGGCATGGCGGTTGGCGGTGAAGAGGGAGCAGATCCGTTCCCACAACTGGCGAGCTGTTTGACCGTCGGCTGTGGCGGAGTCGATGACGTCCTCGGCCACCGAGTTGAATAGCCATGTGCGCACGCAGTCATCAGCCTGAACCCAGACGGGATCGCCAGGGCGCGCAGCAACCGAGCCGTCAAGATGACCGGCAAGGCCGAACTTGCCGCAGGCAGCTTGGAAGTACATCTTCCACTTGCTGAAGTTGGACGCCTTGAAGCTCAAAACGACCGGGACGTGAGACTTGATAGAGGGAACATTGATGGCAGTGAGGATCGCCGGAGGTAGGGGTGTGGAGGTGAGGGCAGGCGAGGTGGAGGAGGGGCTGGAGGCCGAGGAGGCAGAGGACAGGGTGTCGCTCATGGTGGGAGATTGGGCTGGCGGCGGCGCAGAGAAGGTGCAGCGGCGCTAGGGTTTGTGGTGGAGCGGAAGCTAGGGTTTAGTGGAGAAACCCGCCTGATACCATGTAAACTTGGGAGGCGACGATATGGGAAGCACGGCTCGCACAGAACGGCGGCCTCCAATTGTATATATAGTCAGATGTACACGTGAGCTATACATGGGAAGAGATTAAGCCGAGGAAGACTATCCTAACCAATCGGCATATCCCCAATATACACATACATGTTAACACACACCCCACACAAACCCTATATATGCCTACCATATTAGCAACCACAGAGCGAGAAGTTTGGACAAGGAGACAACATACATACACGCACATTCATACGCGGTCTGGAATTAGGAGGCACCAGGGATCAAAAACGATGCCTTAAAGCATTGTGTGCTAGGTGGAAACGTTCTGGTTCAGCGACCAGTCCGAAGTGCGCCACAATTCAGTTCTCTCCAAGAGTGCTCGTGGCTCTATGCAAAGACATCCGTGTTTGGAGTCGATGACTACAACACTGACCAGCTCCGTCCACGGTGCCCACGGATCGGAGTATGGGCGTGCCGGCTCGGATGACAACCTTTCGAGGCACAGCTAATCTCAGACTGCTGGCACAATAGAACACGCGCTTCAACCACGTCGTACGTGCTGATAGGTTTTAAGTTGCATTCGAGCTTCTCGGGCTTTTTGAGCCGTAGATCTGAAAATAAACGGTGCAAATATACCACCTGTGATGAAGGTCTACCTATGGTAAGAGCTCCCGAGCGTCCATTTTAGTTTTTACATATATGCAGCTCAGATAGACCAAATAGCTCAAGTGACAATGAGAAAATCCACTTTAGCCACGTCGATCACCACTAGAACCACCGTTGGAGTGCGTGGAGAACTGTAATAACCAATAAATTTTTGCAACAGCTAGGAGGACAATGGAAACTAAATCTTGCTGAAATTCAAGTGACACAAATTCCGACAGGTCAATGCATATACGAACAGCAGCAAAAGCAGGGGAGCCGTTTCAACACGACAGGTCAATGCATATCTGAACACGACAAAAGTTTGACATATCCAAGCTGCACGACGAAGAGAACAAATTTTTCCGAAAGTCATATATTAAACGAGGGGAGTACCTGTTCACTTGCAAGTAGATGCACTACAAGAGCAATGTTCCAAATTACAAAAAAAAGGGCTAGAACCTGGAATTAGGAAATCATGTTAGGGATATTTACGTGTTAAGGAAACGACCTTATGTAGAAACAACATATAGCGGCACGAATAGGCTATGAATTTGGGATGATGATTTTAGACGGTGGAATTTGCGGCACTTTCAAGGTTTTTTTTGTTTCCCATATGTAGTTGGTGTTGTTTGAGTGGCTTATGTAATCAAAGAGATGTAACATATTTTAATATCAACGAAATTCTCTTTTTGCAATAAAAATAAAAATAAAAACTAGCTAGCAAGCAGGCTGTTGACAGAAGTCTCTCTCAACATGCATGCGAGATGTGACCCACCAATGAGAGAGAGTGCAGAGTCGAGAGGAACGATGGGAGTAGCCAACTACTACCTCTACCACCAGCAGTACCTTGCAGAATCCAAACTATTAACACCACGAGAACGTATCTCTGGCTCCGAGAGCGTATCTGTCTCTGCCCCTCTGGAGGAGTATCAAAACAAGGATGCAAAGTGTCAATGCGATGTACTGAGCTGAGCTGACTATCGGAAGTCCAGAACTACTGCGCACCACGAACGTGTGTTTCCAACTACTACAGTACACAACAACAAATAGTGGATCAATGAATCCACATGTTTTTTCTGTAAAAACTCGATCCTCCGATCAAGTAACAGTCATATGTGCCCCTGTCCTGAGCTGATGACCAGAGCTATCTGTGCCCTGCACCATGCACGCACGTGTTCCCAACAACCACTGCACTTCAGAACTTATTTTGCAACACATCGATCGACCAATGGCACCCATGACGCTCCCATCCTCCAAACATGTCACATCTGCAAATGAAAGCCCGGATAGAGCTCCAATCCTCCGCTATATAAATGGCTTGCCACTGCGACAGAAACCACAAGCAGCTCCCTTCACCATATCGTTCTTCTACACCCACTGCTCCAGTGATCGAGTAGCTAGCATTGGAATGGACGGAGATGCATCGGGAGAGAGTGAGGGAAGCAGCCGCCGCAAAGGAAAGCGGAAAAGCAGAGGCAAGCTCCTACCAGCTCGCTAGCTCTACTCAGTCTGATCTCTCGATCCAGTTGTTTGTAGTTGTACTAGCTAGACCATTGAGTTTCTAGTTCTGTTAGCCAGTTCAATTAGGTAGTAGTTGTCCTTATAATTTATTTAGGTAGCTATTTGAGTTATATCTAGCACAACTAGCTCGTATATATCAGTTGTAGCAGCTATATCGTCTAGACAGTTTACACTGGACTGGACTCTGATGATGCATGGTTTCATATATAGCTAGTTTACACTTAATGAAAAAAATGTTAGTTTATTTCTGGGTGTGGATTAAGCCATAGCTTGGTTAAATGATGGGAGCTACATTGCATGGTTTACTCTTCAGTTTTCTTCACATCACTCTTTCAAATAATTACGCAACTTTTGCTAGTAATGAATTCTGGTATTGTCGTATGCATGGGTTTATTTTTTTTAATTTTCTCGTCCTAAAGCATCCATCTAGCTTTTCTGACCCACATTCATTTTGTAGGCACCAAGTCTTCCAAGAAAAAGGAACCCATAACGCCCCGAGTTTCAGATGGGGAAGAAGAAGAGACAGGTCATACTCTACTTGCTTTCTCCATGTATATGTGGCAACCAAGAATAAATTTTGTACCAGCGGCAATTCTTCCCATAGGACACAAGCCAATATCTGACAATGCACACAAACTCACAGAATTTTTACTATTAGCTATTTTAGAAAATTTGACAACCCACGATTTAATTGTGATAGGCGGTACTGTAACCAACAAACAAGATTGAATTTTGTTTTCAGTATTCCTATTCGAACATACTAGTTTGGTTGTTTATTTGCATTAATGATTATTTAATTGCATGTTTTCAGCCTTTTGTATTTGTGCTGACTCTTACTTGAAATTGTAGAATCAATGGTGCCCATTAACATAACTGATATCACACTTGAAGACGAAGAACGTGCACCTGTGAGCTCTCCTTCTACCGACACTCCCAAGTCCCCTACTAAAGAGGAGGTGGAGGAGTTTGAGAAGGAACAGAAGGAGAAGGAGAAGGCGAAGAAGAAGAAGAAGAATAAGAACAGGAAAAGGAAGAGCGGTGATGATGGATCCAGTGGAAGTTAAATTACCTGAGCTCCTTGTACTAATTAGTATTTGCATGCATCTTTTCCATTCCCTAAGTGCCTCATGCACACTGATCTCTTGTTGTAGTAATAATGAGCAGTGACTCTCTGAACCTTAAGTAGGAGTAGTAGGAACATCTTTCCATTCAGCGCATTTATTAGTTGTATCGGTCTTGTATCATGTCTGTACTGGATTTGCTTGAATAATAGCTGTTGTTCTAATTTATCAACCAATATGCAGCTGAGATAAATAATTAGTAGTAATTCGTTTGGAATTGACTCATGTCATTGGATTATTCGGGTGCTTTGTGCATGGAGCTGAAGTAGAAAGGAAAGCCATATACATTTTCAGTGTTTGGCAGCAAGTTCTCTGAGATCCACAGGTTCAGAAATCTCTGGAACCGTCTTTGGGTACCTCCAGTTGCTCATCTTTCCTGAAAATTCATTGTCTTGCGATGATGGAAAAGCAAAGCACACATAACATCAGACCTTGCACGAGCTCATCCGTTGCTTTACATATGGGCTGATCAACAAATATCTGGAGCTGTACAGTGACATTGCAGCCTCCTGATATCCTCAAGCTCAGAAATATCTGAAACATCCTGTTCTAAGCATCAATGCAGCATCTGCTGCTGGATGCAAACCATGTATTTCCTTTTGCTTTCCTTCTTAATGAAAAGGCAGAACACCTGCCAAGTTCCCATTTTTTTTAAAAAAAGAAATATCTGAAACCTATATCTGCTTCTATATTTACATTTTCACTGGTGCAGTGACCTTGATATCATCCTAAACCAGTCTTATCTCTTACCATATTCGGGCCAGAAGTTGCGAACGGGGAGCAACTGAATTCTTCTTATTCCGTTTGTGCTGATGCAGTGACCTTTCCTGCACAAGTACACCGTTTGCCTCACGTTTGAGCTCAACAAGGATGCCAATCCCAATTTCGCTGACAAAATCCACACCATTCCGAACTTGCCATACCGTTTTCTAGAGAACTTCCTCAACCAGTTTGCAATGGGTTGACAGATGCCATCACATCTGGAGTGCTCACTCAGCCTTGTTCAGTGTTCACCTCTCCCCTGTTTCCTCAACTGTCAGTCTAGAACAACTGAAATAGGTGGCAGGAAATTCATATCTGATTTTTTTTTTAAACAAACTTCTTTTTAATGATTCTGCAATGCCTACGTTGCTTGACTTTTTGACCATGGCAAGCAACTAGTTGCAAATAGCAACAATATCTTCTAATAATAAGCTTCAGTGATGTGTTACTCTCATCAAACCACTGCTTCCATAACTTACTGCAATATTCAGAGAAAAACTGCAGAGCAGGTTTCAGAATCTTGGATCACTTAACACCATGTACAAAAACGTTATGGGCCATTTTGGGCCGCCATTAACTTAATGGAAACTCAGGTGGGGAGCTTATCCCCCCCGTTGACCAGTCAAAAAAAAAGAATCTTGGATCACACCGTCTTGGACTGGATAAACAATCACTGAGTAGACGAGGATGCTGCATAGACAAACCTGGGAGGCTGATACATGTGCAGAAATGATCCATGGCACTCGAGACAAAAATTCGAGATTTTCAGTTGGCTGATGCCGCAGGGCCTGTCTGATGGCGTTGAGGACAGCAAGGCTGCAAGCAGGTTGGGGAAGTAGTAGGTCAAGCTGGGTAGGGAGGACCCTGCTGAGGGGACCACGAAGGTCGTCTCATTGCCTAAACGCTGTCTTCGTTCTTCTTCCTCGCGTTCTTGGCCAGAGGGCCGTCGGTGGCAGGCACTGGCAGCGACGGGCTCTCCTCAGTTGAAGAGGGCGGCGCTGTACCCAAGGAGGCAGGACGCGTGGTTTATACGCTTCCGCAGTGGTGATTCCTTCTGACGGTGAGGATGGGGTTGCCGGCCGTCGGTCGCCGGTGACGGCGCGACCTTTGCAGCCGCCGCGGCGCCGGGAATGTTTGGCGGAAACCTTAATTCGGTGTTTTACAAATCACTCCCTAATTTTGCAAAAACACCCCTAATTTGGATCGCACTTATTAACCGCGATCCAACTTTTTACACTAAGACCCTTATTTTGGATCGCGATTAATAGTCGCGATCCGGTATTTTTCAAATAAACCCTTATATGCATATACTATTTACTACATAAGCCCTCTCCATCCTTTATAGTTTATACCAGCGCATTCTCGTCTCCGACGATCCCGGATGCCGACGGCCGCCGCGCAAGCGCAAGGTCGGTCCCGTCCATCTCCACGCCCTCAAAACCTAGTACAAGCTTCTCATCCTTCCTGTTGGGTGGAGAATCGGCAGCGCCTGCTTCAATGGCCGGAAGCATGGCCCTTCGTCGGCGCCGGCGCCGGCCGATCTGCTCGCGCCGCCAATCCTCTGTCCTCATTTGGTTGACGAGGGCGTGCGGGATGACCTGGTCGGGGCCTCCGACCGCGTATTGCGGGCGACGTACGACTGTGATGGCCCGGGCTTCTGCAGAACCTACTGAACCTGAAACCAGTTGCTTATTTTCCTGATGAAGACTTGTTTGCTGGAGTTTGGACTGAAATATCATTTTTTTTTAGCGAATACGAATTGAAGAAGTAGTCTGCTATATTTTTATATGAATTTACTCAGATGTCATTCAGATTCTCTTACAGGTACAATTTCAAGAACTGACGGTGCATCTGAGATCTTCAAGTTCAGCAATATCTGAAACATTTTCACCTCAAGCTGTTAAGAACTTGTTACAATCCTAAACCGGCGACTATGATCCTATTTTCAGGACTCATGTCACGACTGTCAATTCATGGGTTCATGTTCAGTAGCCTCCAACTGCTTGTCATGCCTGAATCTTTCGTGGACATTGGCCACATGGGTACATCCAAATATCCAATTTAATTCCCATCTTGTCGGAGGAAACAAATACATGTCATTAGTTGCACTGGCCTCACATATTAACTGACCAATGATGTCTGATTCCATGTTTTTGAGATCTTCCTCAACCCTTCTGCAAATGGCTTGCCAGACGCCAGTTGTACGTTGTATTTGCGGTGCTCGCGTCACATTTGTTCACCCTCCTCATGTGCCTCCTCTCCCTGTCTGAACATTTCGAGGCATGCAAACTGCTTCTTGAAGGAGACACCTATCCTGCTGGTCGGTCGAACCAGGTTGGGACTTCTTCCTTGTGTTGTGCTTTTGCTGCTCCATTGAAAACTGAGCCTACCCCTGTGGTAAGTGGAAACAGTGAATCACATGTACGTCTGGTGCTTGTTTGTAATTTTGTTTTTCAATTTTTTTGGCAAACACTATTGACTACCAGCTAGTATGTTCTAGTACTAAACCTTCAGTGATGTGTTACTGTCATGAAAGAGCTAGTTTCCACAGCTTTTACAGTTTTCAGAAAAATGCATAAAAAACCGAACCCTTTCGTTCACTCTATAGATCGTTATGCACTCTGAATTATGTGACCAGCTTGATTTTATTGGCCTTTTGCTGATCTATTATGGTCATATCATGAGGTTCTTTCATGCTCACAAATTGATACCATTTACCTTCATTTGTACATTGAGATCTACACTTCTGCAAAAATGTAAAATGAGGTTCAAACGCAGAGTATTACCATCACTTAAGATATGCACATCAACTGGCCTTGCTGATTCTAACATTATGTGAAATTACTTCAGTGCAGATTTTCAGATAAAACCTTTCAGCACAAACGTAGGAGACAACAGTGTGGATCATGCCAAGTCTTCAATTTTGGTCTGGACTCTGGAGGGACAAAGGTTGGAGATATTGGACTTCACAAGCTCACCACCAGATCATGGTTCAGTTATTGAATCAGTGCAATGACCAAAGCTACCACCTGCACGGGCATGCTTTCTGCTGCTTAGCCCCCTCAGTTTCTTTTTCTTCGGTGATAAATCAGTTTCACTTACCAGTCTTACATGAAAAAAGGGAACAAATTTATAGTTCTACATATGCTTCTAGGTGTCAAAAATGAATTTACCTCATTGGCAATCTCAGTTTTAGACTGTTACCCTAGGAAAGAATCAGCTTAATGCATCAATAGGTACTAACCTTTATGCTATCATCCTCGAAAGTCGATAGAGATTTTCGTACTTGATGTTTGAAAATATTGTTCGTCATCCTCAAAATGATGCAGTACTCATGTTCTTTTCCAATCATAAATACTTGTACATCTATGTGAGTGTCTGCATTTGTACTCTGTTTTGAAAAAAAAAATTCATGATTTTTAACATTTAACAAGAAATCATTCATGAGATAGATGGACATGCATAGGGAAAAAAAATGAAAGGCTAAATAAACAAAACAAAAACTGAAAAAACAAAGTGACAGAACGCGAGAGGTAGGGAAGCACGCAGCCTGTTCGGCAGGCTGCGCTGCAGCTGCGGCTGCTGAAGAAATAACTGCAACACTGTAGCGACTGCTGCAAAGCAGCCAGGCGAACAGGCTGAACGGTCTTTTTCTATCCCCTTCCTAGCGCCGCCGCGGCAGGGCGGGCAATCCATCCGTACCGGTTGAATTCGCACCAAATCCAGTCGGCGAAAACTCCTTGGACGCCGGCGATGGCGCTGGTGTCCAGCAGCGACCCTGATCTCCGGATCTACGAGCCGGGCTTCTCGACCGAGTACTCGTCGCGCGAGGAAGATGCAGTCTACAGATCGCGTCTGCTGGCCAAGATCCACAACGCCTACAGCAAGGCGTTGGAGCGCCTCACCACCAACAGCAAGGCGAGGGTCGGCGCGGCGAAGCGCATCGTCGACGGCGGCGGCTTCTGCTTCGGCCTCCTCGACCCGGCCTCGAACATCATCGCCAACACCCTCATCCCCTGCTCGAGCGAGGCTGCCGCCGGCGCTGTCCCCGAAGCGAAGTTCGAGGACCTGGAGTCCCGGTCGCTGGAAGGGATGGTGACGTTCCTCACCCGCTTCTTCCCCTACCTCGCCGACTGCGAGGCCGTGCGCTACCTGCTCTTCGCCGACGCCGACCTCCTAGTCGCGACCCGCATCGTCGTCATGGACCGCCGCATGAAGAGGTTCGGCTCCTCCGAGCTCGCCGTCGAGGAGGCCCTCAGGATGGCCCTCAGGTGCGCCGCGCTGGTCGCTCGGCACCCTGACCCCAACCGCCTCGTCGGCGCCTGGCTCACAATCTCCCGCCGCCTCGATGACGTCGTCGGCCTCCTGGCCAAGGTGCAACGGCGCTCCACCTCTTCCAGCCTCGACGACCTCGCCGCGCTTCTCGGCCAACCCGCGCCGCCGGTGGACGACCGCCGCGGAGACCTGCTGAGAACGTGGAAGCTTGCGATTGTAAGATCTATTCAACAACTAGGCGTAGGATCAAGTACGAGTCTAGCAATCCTTTCTAGTCAACATCATGAATCGGATCTAGATCTAGGTGTAGTAAGCTTATACCTTCGTGAGCAGCTGGAGCCGAGGGAGTTGCCATGGCGACGACCGGCGGTGCCGGAGTCGTCGGAGTGGTGGCGGCGTTGATGACGGGGACGCACGTCGGCGAGCGCGCAAGGAAGGCGGAGGTTCCTGCGTCCTTCCGGCCGGTATCTGCACTGGCCGGGGACGGGGAACTTGTACGGCGACGACGTGGTGGCGGCGGAGGTGAGGCTTCCCGCCGCTGGCTGCGCACCCTAGATCGGTAGGGTTTGTAGGTGGGGTTGTGGCGGCGCGACGAATCTCATTTTGCGTGCCCCGGCCCCCACCCTCTATTTATATGCGCAGTGCGACAGGGCCCACCAGCTATGTAACAGCTGGACGCCCTCGATCAGGGCGCTGGATCAAAACCGACTCGATCTTTGGATCGGGATCGGTTCAGAGGAGATCAAACTAACAATCTCCCCTTTGATCTCATCATTTCCTTTTTTTTTCTTTACTTTTTCATTTTTCTTGTCTCATCATAGATTAGTGCATAGAGCATGTCTCATCGTCACGGTCCATCGCCGATAGAATTAACAGCTACAATACACGCCTCCATTCAGAAACAGATCTTTTAAACTTTTGGGCTCTTTCAGTCCGGAGATCATAGGCTGTCCCTTAACCCCATGCCGGCTACATGCTCCGTGAACACGTTGGGTGGTAAGCCTTTCGTTAGCGGATCCGCGAGCATGTTCTCTGTCTTTATATGCTCGAGACTTATGTGTTGATCTCGGACTTTATCTTTCACAACATAATACTTTATAATGTGTTTGGCAGCACCACTTGACTTATTGTTGTGTGCATACATTACTGCAGGCTCATTGTCGCAGTACATCTTTAATGGTCTAGAGATATCGTCAACCACTCTCAAACCAGGCATAAACTTTTTAAGCCAGTTCACCTGCCCCGTGGCCTCATAACATGCAACAAACTCGGCATACATTGTGGACGATGCAGTGACGGTTTGTTTGCAACTTTTCCATGATATGGCCCCTCCCGCAAGAGTGAACACATATCCAGATGTCGACTTTCTGTTATCCCCTGCAAAATCTGAATCTGTATATCCTTCGATACGCAGGGATTCTGTTTTTCTGTATGTTAACATGAGGCCTTTTGTTCCTTGCATATAGCGCAGAACTTTCTTTACCAATTTCCAATGTTCTAGTCCTGGATTACTCTGGAATCTGCCAAGTAGCCCGGTAACAAAAGCTAAGTCAGGGCGAGTGCACACTTGTGCATACTGTAAGCTTCCGACAGCTGAAGCATATGGCACCACTTTCATCTGATCAATTTCATATTGATTCTTAGGACACTGGAAGTCCCCATATCTGTCGCCCTTCACTATTGGTGCAGGTGAGGCACTACATCTGTGCATGTTGAACTTTTTCAGGACCTTTTCTATATATGTCTTTTGTGATAATCCTAATACCCCTTTTGACCTGTCTCGGTGAATCTCAATTCCTAGAACGAACTTCGCTTCACCAAGATCTTTCATTTCAAAGTGTGAGGACAAGAATCTTTTCGTTTCCAGTAGAAGACTGACATCACTACTCGCAAGCAGAATGTCATCCACATACAGGATAAGGAAGATATACTTCCCATTCTTAAACTTTACATAAACACAATCGTCCTCCACATTCGATTCAAACCCGAAACGTTTTATCGTACTGTCAAACTTCAAGAACCACTGTCTTGACGCTTGCTTTAACCCATAAATCGCTTTCTTTAGGCGGCATCCCATCTTTTCTTTTTCTTCCACAACAAAGCCTTTCGGCTGTGCCATGTAAACATCTTCATCTAATTCTCCATTTAGGAACGCCGTCTTAACATCCATCTGGTGTAACTCTAAATCATAATGAGCTACCAGAGCCATTATAATTCTGAAGGAATCTTTACATGAGACTGGAGAAAAGGTCTCATGATAGTCAATCCCCTCTCTTTGCGTGAATCCTTTTGCCACAAGTCACGCTTTAAATTTGTCTGTATTCCCTTGGGAGTCGTATTTCGTCTTGTAGACCCATTTGCAGCCTACTGTCTTGGCTCCTTTAGGAATTATCTCTAAGTCCCAAACTCCGTTGGCACTCATCGATTTCATTTCATCTTCCATGGCTGCAAGCCACTTGGATGAATGTTCGCTTCTCACGGCTTCTTCAAATGAGATAGGGTCATCCTCCATTTGAAATTCTTCTGTGTTATACACTATGTAATCATCGGGAATAGCTGCCCTTTTTTCTCTTTGAGACCTTCTTGGGGCCTCTACATTTGGAACATCCTCTATTGGAGGTTGTGGTTGCTCCCCCAGATCTGTGGCAGCAGGCTCCATAGGATCCTGAGGGACAGGTTCCACATTTTCATTCATTGTTGCCACAGGAGGAACCACCACAGGGGCTGGCATCGCAGTCTCTCGGACCGCCGGTGCAGCCGCAACGGGCAGTGAGAAGAAAGGCTCTTGAATCATAGGATTGTGTGCACACACCCGCTTCTCCTCAAGATCAATCTCTCGAACTGCCACGCTCCCCCGAATCATTTCTTCCTCAAGGAAGGCAGCGTGTCTGGTTTCTACAAACTTTGTATGTCTATCTGGGCAGTAGAAACGATATCCCTTTGATTTCTCTGTATAGCCAATAAAATGGCATGACACTGTTTTGGAATCAAGCTTTCCAATTGTCGGGTTAAATATCTTTGCCTCAGCAGGACTCCCCCACACCTTCAGGTGATTTAATGAGGGTGTTCTTCCTGTCAACAATTCATACGGTGTTTTCGGCACCGCTTTAGAGGGTACTCTGTTGAGAATATAGACAGCGGTTTTTAAAGCCTCCATCCATAAACTCACTGGCAAGGAGGAGAAACTAATCATACTCCGTACCATATCCATTAAGGTGCGATTGCGCCTTTCTGCTACTCCATTCTGCTGAGGATCGCCCGGCATTGAATACTGGGCCACTATACCTTGTTCCTGAAGAAACCTAGCAAAAGGTCCTGGAACTTGGCCATATGGGGTATGTCGACCATAGTATTCCCCTCCACGGTCGGATCTGACTACTTTTATCTTTAAATTGTGTTGATTTTCAACCTCAGCCTTGAATATCTTAAACTTTTCTAATGCTTCCGATTTCTCTTTGATAGGATAGATGTATCCATAACGGGAATAATCATCTGTAAATGTAATGAACGAGTCATATCCATCTATACTTGTAACTGAGAATGGACCACAGATGTCTGTGTGAATTATATCTAAAACACCTGTGCTATGCTCAGCATCTTTCTTTATTGTCTTTACATATTTACCTTTTATGCAATCGATGCATTTTTCAAAGTCTGTGAATTCTAAGGGAGGGATTATGTCATTCTTTATTAATCTTTTTATTCTCCCCCTCGAAATATGGCCCAAACGACAATGCCATAATTTCGACGACACATCTTGAGTTCTCTTTCTTTTTCTATTATTATTATCTGTAGGCGAAGATACAATTGCATTCACATCACGTACGGAATTCACACTTTCACGTAGCGATAACAAATAAAGATCATTTCTCTTAAAAGCAACTGTAGCAACTGTATCACTGTAATTTATTACACATCTGCCATTACCAAAATGACAGTCAAATCCATCGTCATCTAGACAAGACACACTTATTAAGTTTCTATGAAGACTTGGTACATAAAAAACATCTCTAAGCAAAAGTTCAAAACTGGTGTCAAGCACTAAGAGAAGATCTCCCACAGCTTCAACATCAGCCTCCACTCCATTGGCAACTTTAATTTGCCTTTCGCTTCTTTGAGTGGTTCTCGTCGAACGGAATCCCTGTAAAGAGTTTGCAACATGAATAGTCGCTCCTGAATCAATCCACCAAGTAGATTTCGAATATTCTATATACAGAGATTCATTTACAAATGAAATAATGTTCTCACCATTCTTTTGCATGATCATCTTTAAGTACTTTGGACAGTCTTTCTTGTAGTGCCCATGGCCCTTGCAGTGGAGACACTGGTTGTAGTCCACCACACACTGTCCTTCTGATGGTCTGTGCTGCTGGAACTGTTGAGGAGCTTTTCCCTTGGAGGAGGATGCATTTCCCTTAGGATTTGCATTCTTTTTCTTGTCCTTAACATAGTTAAGGGACTGGGGGGTAGTCTTTCCTCCTCTTGTACACACATAGCAATGGTCTTTTCTACATCCCTAGTCTCTGGAGACATGTTGTAGTTTACTATAAAAGTATCAAAAGGCTTTAGCAACGAAGCAAAAATCAGATGGACAATGTGATCCTCCTGGAAGGCAAGGCCCATTGGTTTGAGCTTGTTGTTGATGCTAACCAAGCGATGGATATGCTCTCTAACCCCACCACCTGTGTACCTCTCTGAAACCAGCTGTTTTATCAACTGGGTACCATATGTCTTTGAAGAGCCAGTATACTGACTCTTTATCTTCTCAAGGTATTCAACAACAGTGGGACAATCTGTGATGGACCCCAATATGGGAGCCTCTATAGTGTTCTTTACCACTGCCAACGCTTTCTTGTTGGCAGGGACCCATCTAGCATGATCGAGATCATACTTCTGTTTGCTCTCCATATAGGAGCGCTCTCTTTGCTGCCAGGTAGCATCTGTTTCATTTGCCTCTCTCTCCGGAGCCTTAGGCTCTAAGGGAACCGGAGCAGTGAGGACCCAATCCATATCACTCAAGGTGAAAAACAAGTCCAGCTTCTTGAGCCATTCATTGTAGTTGTCTCCTTTCAAAACTGGGATGTCCTTGATATTCATCACATTGGATAACCCTCCTGAAAGTCATTCAGATCAAGTGAGAACAATTTTAACATAATAACTGTAATAATTGCATGCCTTAAATTCGACTTTGGTCCAAAAATAAAACATACAACACTTTGTGCATTAAAACTATATCACCTTTGGGCAGAAATAGAAATAATGAATAAACAAATTCTCTATGACATCATAATATTGCTATTATCAACTTTGGTCAGAAAATAACAATATCATAATCAGATCTGGAAAAATAATCTATGAATTGAAATTAAATTCTCCCTTTGGTTCGAATTCAAAAACAATTCAAATAAGCAATAATCTATTTATCTATGCAGCGGAAACATGTAATTATGTACTCTATGATTTCAGAAGCATTCTGTCATCTATCAGACTCACTGAAAAATTACTCAAAAAATTTCGGAGTCAAAATCTATCAAACTCATGCGAATTCTATTCAAATATGCTTCTGGAAATGTTTAAACTGAAGGAAAATTCTTTTCTGTTGAAATCAGCGTTCCGGCCCACAAAGCGAATCGCGCAGCCCATACTGCGCGCGCTCTCGCGCGTGAAAACGCGATCTGGTGGGCCGGCCCGGCCCGGCGAGGGGTTTGATCCCGCCTGCTTCAATCTGAGCCATCCGTTTCGATCAACGGCCGAGATTCATCAGGCGTCGAATAAAACACGGAAAAATCGGGCCGCCCCGAACCCTAATCCATTTCTTCTCTCTTCCGCCTCCTCACTCCCTCTCACGACGGCGCGCGACGGCGCACAGCCGGAGAAGAAGAAGAACGGCGCCGTCGCCGGGCCCCTCGCCGGCGCGCGCGTCCACCCGTCGGTGAGCGCGCCGCCGTCGAGCGGCTTGTCGGCGGTGACCACGAGCTCGATGCTCGCGGTCCCTTTCTGTTGTCGATGCCGCGCGCACACCGGCGTCCCGGCGACGAGCGGTGGCGACGTCTGTCCCGCGCATGGCGGTCTGTGACGACGAAGGTAAACCAGGTAGGTTCCCCTTCGGCCGATCTCTTTTCTTTTCTAGGGTTAGGGTTAGGGATTCAAGAAAAAACTTCTATCTCCTTCTATCAATCTATCCCGACTAGATCTACGTGCTAGCACGGCTCATGATACCATTGTAGGATCTATTCAACAACTAGGCGTAGGATCAAGTACGGGTCTAGCAATCCTTTCTAGTCAACATCATGAATCGGATCTAGATCTAGGTGTAGTAAGCTTATACCTTCGTGAGCAGCTGGAGCCGAGGGAGTTGCCATGGCGACGACGGGCGGTGCCGGAGTCGTCGGAGTGGTGGCGACGTTGATGACGGGGACGCGCATGTCGGCGAGCGCGCGAGGAAGGCGGAGGTTCCTGCGTCCTTCCGGCCGGTACCTGCACTGGCCGGGGACGGGGAACTTGTAAGGCGACGACGTGGTGGCGGCGGAGGTGAGGCTTCCCGCCGCTGGCTGCGCACCCTAGATCGGTAGGGTTTGTAGGTGGGGTTGTGGCGGCGCGACGAATCTCATTTTGCGTGCCCCGGCCCCCACCCTCTATTTATATGCGCAGTGCGACAGGGGCCCACCAGCTATGTAACGGCTGGACGCCCCCGATCAGGGCGCTGGATCAAAACCGACTCCATCTTTGGATCGGGATCGGTTAAGAGGAGATCAAACTAACAGCGATGTCTCGTCCAACCCGTCCTCGCAGGGTGCCGTACCAGAACACCAGTACCCCGCTCAAGCGGGCGCTCCTTGACGCGATCCATGGATTCTATTTGAAGGCACTCGCCCGGCTGCCGGCCGCCGGTGAGCTGCTTTCCGCTACCACAGAAGCATGCTCATGGCTGGCCACTGCTACGGCCCACTCGATCCCGTCTCCAACATCCTCCTCAACACCATATGGTACGACGCCAGTTGCCCGCCTGCCATGATGCTCGAGCTAGACATGGTTAGCACACTGGGCCTCCACCGGATTGAGACTCGGTCCTTGTACGGCCTCGTCTCCTTCCTCTGCACCCGCTACCATAACCTCGATTTCCATCAAGCGGCACGCCTTCTGCTCGATTCCGATGTGAATATGGTGATTGCCGATCCAAATCTTGACGCCGCAGCTGCCGCCGTTCTGAGAACAGAGGAACGACGACGACGACGACATAGCTCGCCACGCCATTGGGATGGGGCACAGCCAATGTGAGGGTGGATACAGAAGCTGAAGGTCCGCCCTCCAGTGTCATCAAAGCTTTCAAGGCTGCCGCCACTGCCGGCTGGCACCCCAACCCTGATGAACAAGCGAACCTTTTGGCTTCGTGTAAGCCTGTCTTGGGGTCTGCCATAGCACTGCTGCAGGGTGACGATCAACTCTCCTCTCAATGTGTTGAGCAACTATCCAGGTTGTTATCTCCTGAATCACCCTGTGAGAAGCCACCTCTCCCGTTACCCCTTAAAGAGCTTCCGTTACCCTTTAAAGAGTATGTGCGTACACATACAAGAGTCACTGGAAAGGTCAAAGCTGCATTGGATGCATACGCATTGATGCCAAATGGGCTAAGCTCTAATAACATGTATAAGCATTGTTCTATCTTAAGTTCTCACTGAACTGATTTCATTCCCCTGCTCGCTTACAGGAACCCGCTTATGAGCTTCATGCTATCTGTGGTTTCAACAATCAAGTGGCTGGCCCTGTGTACTGCCCAGAAATTGGAACCTACCCTCCTGAAAAGTTCTATCATACTCATGTCAACTTTTTAGCGACTCCCAAGGGCATCCACTCTAATCTCAATGGAGCTCCAATCCTCTTTTTTGCCGAACTTAGTAATGATGATGAAAACAAAGCTGGAGTGTGTCTTCCTGTGTCCGTACCGCCACCATGCTCGGGTATGTACACCCCATCAAAAATGGTTTTTGCTTATTACCCTTATCCTTGCATAGATGTCTTGATCTGTGTTTCACTAATTGATCCACCCGGTGCACCATCGTGTAAGCATGCTCCTGATCTTGGAACTTTGCATAAAGCAATTCAAGAAATTACCTTGATATCTTTATTGCAACATCAACTGTGGACAAACTTTTATGTTTGTGTTGATGCCTCTAATTATAGCTGAAACTTGAACATTTTAGGAATCTTTGCTTTTGATAACCTTTCTATTGTAACTCTAATAGGTTATACTGCATTTTACCTTGGATGTGTCTTAATTTTGTACTTTGCATGACAGAGCGAGTCCGTTGCTTGTATTGTGACTATTTGGGAATTAGGATTGTACATCCATCTGGAGAGTACTTCAATGGGCGTGAGGAGGATTTTGAGAGCATGGTTTGTGGGAAAGACCCCTATGATGAGGATTTTGATCCTTTGCTGATGCCGCAGTACTACACCAACGAAAGTATTATTAGCGATAGCAGTCATGTGGCCGAGAGGGTTGGAAGGCTAGAAGAGGATTGCATGTAGCTCGAGAGCGGAGACTTCGATAAGAACGAGAGTGATGATTATGATACTGATATGGATTATGCAACTGATGAGTATGAGCTAATCTGATGTAATATGTCTAAGTTGGGGTCAATTGATAGGATAAATCATAGACTATTATGGGTCCTGTTCTAACCTATGTCCATGTGATTGATTCATCGTTTAACTTGTGATTTTGTTTACTATTTTGTGATGATACTGGCCTAATATGTGGATGATGTACTGACTGACCCTCTAACAGAATTGACTGAAGCTCTGAACCTGAAACTTGACACTGACGCTAACTGAAACTACACGCACACAGGCTTACAGGCAAATTCCAGCAGCTAAGCTAGGTTTGAATTTCAGTTCGAGGGAGCTTCAAATTTTGAAGAAGCTACCAAACTCATATCGGAGTCCTTTAAACTCGTTTGTCTATCAGTATGCACATAACATGGAAAAGATTACTTGTTTCACAAAACTAAGCAAAGAAAACATTTGCTTCTTGCCTGCATAATTGCTCAGACAAATGGGATTCTGTAACTGGATCTACCTCATCGTAGCTATTCTTATTGTTGCTATCAGGGATCTATCTTCTGGTTGCATTCTCGCAGAAAGATTCAAAAGGTCCTCTATCTGGAAGAAAAACAAAAAAAGGATGAGTACAAGTCTATGCCTGCAAATTACTTTGGTGTAGATGAGTACCAGATAGAAGTTTCTGTTGTGCAATCAAGAAAAATTCACTACTGTGGACTGGTACCATACAAAAGTGGGACCATATTTCAAAGACAGAATTACAAAGCGGCATGCAGCAAAGGACAGAGAATGTAATGTACCGAGTCGAAAACTATGAGACTTCATACATCTTATATATATGAATGTGGACTGGTACTACTTATGACCCAGATTAAATAGGTTTACAAATGACTTGAGCACATTTTTGGTACTACAACAATCCATATCTGCTACCATGAATGTTGTTAAGTACTCCTTTTTGTTTTGTGACACTGGGAGAGTTAAACCCAGCTTTCCCAGCATCAACTAAAAACGTATGGAAGTACTGCATCTAATAATTTGTTCCAAAGTAAGGCCAGAGTTTAAAGTAAGCACGCACGCGCGCGCATACACACACCCAAGGTGAGTATTTTAAGAGGTCGATTCATATAAAATCCATACAGCCTACACTATAATAAATGACAGCAAATTGGTTCCACAGACTATCTTACATGCTTAAAATGCTCTAATTCAAGAGTTCAACAGTCAAAGGTTACAGTCAGAAACTTCGGTTCCACTCTGATGCTCCAAACTTCTTATGCCTCTTACAATCAAATAATTGAGAATAGTTGGTATTTCAACCCTTTTAATAAAGAGCACCCAAATCTGGCAATAGATGTGAATCTGGACATGTCAAACCAATACAGTTCTAACATTGTTCTCCACCTTTGGGCTTGCAATCAGAAGATACATTTACCAAATTGTAGCTGTCCAAAAAAGCATGCGCACCAAAATCAGGCAGTACACATGAATCTCGACATGTCAATCCATCTCCGAGACGCATGAGCGCACAACCAAATTGACATCTGAGCACGCAGCACAACCAAATCTTGACAATAGAGATACATCAACCTAGCCTCTTGAAACCAAAGAAGTTCAGCATATACATTATTTTAAAAGCAAACAGCAATCATGCAATCAAGAACCCACTTCTGAATACCATCATTAATACTTATTTCCAACATCATAGGATACTGTTATACAATAAAAACGAGCTCATCATAATTTACTTGCACAAGGGCAGCGGTTCCAATTCCAGAACACCTCAACAAAGGCTAGAAGATGGTAACAGAATGAACCATTTACGGAGATGGTATTCATCACTACTTGAACTATTATAACTATCTCTAGAGTTATCACTAGAGGACAGGCTCATGGATTCATAGCTCCTGTTCCCACAAAAGACAAAGCTATCATCGTAGAGACTATCCTCTTTAATACTGTCAATAACCATCTCCGCGATAATACGGCTATTGTTAATCATTTTCATAGTGGTGTAGTATGGCCGCATCAGGGCAGGGTCGAATTCATCATCACAGGGGTCTTTACCGCAGATCATCTTCTCAAATTCACGCTTGTGTCCATGGAAGTCTCCTCCAACCGGATGCAGAATTCTAGCCCCAACATAATCACAGTAAAGGCAGCGGACATGTTCTGTAAGCAGAGAAGGTAAATAATATACAATACCAAACATTACAACATGAATCGTGAGTGATAAAAACTTGTTCTGTAGGACCATAAGGTAATTACTATACATTGAATATTAAACAAGAATTGTGAGTAATTTTTTTAATCAAAATGATCTACGCTTCCAAATTTCGTTATGCATAAGCCATAAAATCCACTGAGGTTCTGCAGGAAAATGCAATCCACATGTAGGAAAGAGGTTCATGGATGGATCCAGCTCTTGGTAAAGGGATCATTCACAATCGCATGGCAAGGAGCAACATCGCTTGATCTACATGATGGAATTTACTATCCTTAAAGCCAAATGTTCAAAAGAGGTTGGAAAAATCTTATCTTGACACTGAAAGGGAGGTTCAGGCTGACATGGTAATAAAAACTTATCAAGGGGTCCCTTGTGGTATGCAACATGTTTAAAATTTTGCACATTACAGCTTGATATTCAGAACTAGAGTAGATGCTATAGTTATGATTAACAGGAACTTCCTCAGGATAAGAGAAATAAACAATCTATAGACATAGGAATGGTTAGAGCATACCAGCGCATGGCTGTGGCAGGGACACCGGAGAACAGAAAGATCTGTCTTTGTCATTGTTGCTAAGCTCAGCAAAGAAGAGCACCCCAACTCCTTCAGAACACTTGGATGTTGCTATAAAGTTCAAATGAGTGTGGTAATATGTATGAGGACGAAGACTAGAGACACCTTCCTGATACACAGGGCCAGATACCTCATCGTTCACCGCACAAATTACATGAAGGTGGAACATGGGATCCTGAAATTGGTCAGAATGGGCAAATCAGTTTAGTGAGCAATGTTTGTAAAGGACAGTACATGAAACACGTTAGCGATAACCAACAAGCAGCAAAACAATTAACCTACCCCGTTTGGCATAGGTGGTGAATATGCATTCAACACAGCATTGACCTTTTTGAGGACCCTTGTATGCATGCGGTCTAACTCTATAGCAGGGTACTCGGTAAGGGGGAAAGGGGGGAAGCGGCTTCTTGGAGGGAGGAGCATCAGGACATAACAACCTGGCAAGCAGCCCAACATCTTCAGAGGACAGCTGGTCAGGGCCCTGCAGCAGCAACAATGCAGACCCCAGGGAGTCCTTACAGGAAGTGAGCAGCTTTACTTGAGCATCGGGGTTGGGGTGATGGGCAGCTGTGGCAGCAGCCATGAAGGCTTCTGCTATGCCTGTGTCCGGGCTTTGACCTTGTGTATCCAATTTATCGCAATCCAAGGCACCACAAATGCCAGTAGCTCTGCACCCCAGCGTGTTGCTCCCCAACAAATCGAAGGCTGCGGGGATGGCATTCTCCCTTTCAAAGTTGGGATCAGCAAGGAAGAGGTTGGCATCTGCCCTGAGCAGGCAGCGCACAGCTCGATGGAAATCGACATGATGGTAGCGTGTGCAGAGGAAGGACGCGAGACCATACAAGGAGCAGTTCTCCATCCGGTGGAGGCTCAGATTGCCGATCATGTCCCGTTCGAGTTTCATCTTGGGCGGGAACTCTGCGTCGTACCAGATGGTGTTGACGATGATGTTGGAGACAGGGTCGAGCGGGCCGTAGCAGTGACCGGCCCTGACCAGGCTGCGGTGGAAGCGGGAGCGCAGCTCGCCTGCAGGCAGCCGCGCGAGAGCCTGCAGGTAGAATCCATGGATCGCGTCCTGTAGCGTCCGCTTCAGGAAAGTGGTGTGCTTGAACGGGACAGGAGGGCAAGGAGGACGAAGGCCGCGAGAAGCCGCGAGATGCCACAGCAGCCAGCATGGGTGTTCACATCTGCGGCGGCGGCGGCTCCGCGATGATTCATTGAGCAGCCTGGCGAGCTCGCGGAGGCGGATGGACCGAGACCTAGAGCGGCTGTCGGTGTCGGTGAGGAGGCGTACGTGGTGGCTCGAGACTGTGCGCCAGGCCCGCACGAGACGGCTCGGATCGGGGTGCCCGGCGGCCAGCGCGGCGCACTTGAGGGCCATCTCGAGGGCCTCCTCGACGGCGGCCTCGGAGGAGGACCCGAACCTCCTCATGCCGAGGTCGGACAGCACGATGCGAGAGGCGACGAGGAGGTCGGCCTCGGCGAGGAGAAGGTAGCGCAGGGCTTGGCACTCGGCGAGGTCGGGGAAGAAGCGGACGAGGAAGGTCACCAGGCCGTCCAATGACCGGCGTACCAGTTCCTTGAGCTTTCTCTCAGAGACGACGACGGGCTCGCGCTTGTACCGCCGCCTCCCCTCCTCGCGAGTAGGAGATGATTCAGGGGGGCGGCTCTTGTAGGGGATGAGGGTGTTGAACACAATGCTGGAGACAGGGTCGAGAAAGCCGAAGCAGAGGCCGCCGCCGTAGAGGAAGCGCGCAGCCATGCGGCCTTCCGCCCTGACCTTGAGCTGCTTGAGCGCCTTCTGGTAGGAGACGTGGATCTTGTGCAGCACACGCGATCTGCACGCAGACTCTTCCTCGTCCGACGGAAACTGGCAACCGAGACTCGGCTCGTAGACCCGGAGCCTCGGATTGCAGTTGGATACCAGCGCCATCGCCGGCGTGGTTTCGATTGGAGACAGGCACGTCGATCTCAGCTGCCTGCCTGCGGCACCGGCGCAAGGTCGGCCCCGTCAATCCCCACGCCCTCAAACCCTGTCACAAGCTGCTCGTCCGTCTGGAGGTGTTTGGTTCAGCGCTGGTAACCGAAGTGCAATCTAGTGGTGGAGTCGTAGGGTGCGTTTGGTATCTCAGTGTATCTCAATAGAGATTTTTTTTTAACTGTATCTCAATACAGATTTTGTTTGGTTGGACTTTGTTATGGTTTCTTTTTCCAATACAACGTTTGGTTGGGTACCAAAGTAACGCAATGTGGTTAGCACTGTCAGCAACTCGTTTCCAACAGTTAAGGTATTTCGTTTCTCTGCTGATCCATAATAATAATTTTCTAAGATAAATTCAACACCCCATACAATATTTTTCCAAGACTCTAAAAAATGAACCACATAATATTTTTTCGAGCTCAATTAAATTAATGGGGAAATAACCCGTGCATATTCAGAAAATTTGCATCATGTCAACATTGAACCGAACCCTGCATCATTTCATGAACCACTGCTGTAAATATATTTGCACACACTAACATTTAACTGAACCCTGTCAAATGTAAACCTTGACCCCACTGCACATATGACTCCAGATAGCACTTTCTTTACAAAATCAACACTAGAAATTTAAAACAAAAATCAATAGTAATAGCCACAATCCATCCTAAGGCCTCAGAACTGAAAATTGAAGTGCAACAGGAGCTCCTCATTACGGTCTTTTTTGTGCTTCACCTACAAAAGTCAATATACATCACATTAACAAGTGCTTTTACCACATAATCAAAAGCAGACAGGCATAATACACATAAAGTTTAGTGAGATGTGGAAATCTAGAGAAAACAGGAGACAACAGTTTTGTAGCAGCTGCACATCGCCATTCAAATGTGCTTTCATGGTGTGCAGTTTAGTAACACTAACCTGAAATCACATGGCGTCCTATCTTGAGCTACCTTGTCTCTCCATCTCTTTCTTTTGTGCTTTCTCTGCCACAAATAAAAGAATTATGCATTAAAAGAAGTTCCATATAATAGCTACCTCGTACTTGCAGAGGCATAATACACAGAAAGAATGCTTCATTTCTAATGTTAGAATTAGAAGCCCCATAAATACTAGAGATTTGCTAGGTGACTGAGATTTGGTACATTTGCTTTACGAAACAATGAAAACATACTGTTGGAACAACGAAACTGCAATGGTGGAACAACAAAACTGTACTGCTGGAACAGTTAGTTCTTAGGTGGAACAATTTCGTTTTTTAAAGAACTTTTTTTCCACAAATGAATGAAAAATTAAATTTGATGTTGAAACACCCGTACTAAATTCAGGTTGTTTCCCTCAATAGTTTTCATTGAAGCAGCCACCGATTGCTCCTCATATTCCATAGGATCCCAAGACATCTATTACAAAATTAAATTATGCAAAAGAGCACAAGCCATAATTATAGGCACTGTGTTTTTATGGGAAAAATGAAGCAGACCTCAAAATCCCCCATCGACCCTTTCGAAACACCACTCTATAAAATTTTTCACTTTTGCATGGCGCATATTAAAATATTTCTCAACACTATTTGGTGGATGTTGTGCTTTCCAACCACCCAAATGGTACCATTGACCTCGATAAGGAGCTAAAAACCCATTGGAATTTGTAAATGGAAATGCCTTATCGTCAGTTTCTTTTTTTTCTTTGGAATTTGTGTGTTTTTTATAATGGAAATTCATGCATTGAAATCTGGTTTGTTGCGCTTCAATTCAATACATTTGAAAAAATTCGAGTTGTGTTAGTTTGTTAAACATAATACAAAATCTGGGTATTCTCTGAATGCTATCCATTACTCAAAATGAGGTACCCACTCTGCCTGATAACATAGATGAATTATGCATTGTTCTCTACGCTAGCGTGACGGTGAACAAACATTCTTCAATCTGTACCTTGCCAGGTCAATTGACATGCGATTCATATGAAATAAACATTATCTTTTGAAGGTACATTTCTACTGTTTGGCCGTCGCGTGACATGCCGACGGAAGAAACAACTCACAAATCACAACGTCAGATGCACCAAACGGTTCGATACAAGCCAAACAACACGTCCGATCGATCCGAAGAAAGGTTCAACGCAAGTGAACAACCTCTACAATTCGGCCAATACGTACATCAACATGCATCCAAACCCCTCCTAATAAATAATTAAGGGCTTTGACTGGCTCTGATCGATCAAATCAAGAGACCGTTCTCTGATAGACCATATGGTCTCCTCCCTCTGCTCCAGCTCCCACTGTCTCCTCGTCCTCGCCGCCGCCGGCACCACGCGCAGCATGGGCATGGCCCAGCTTGTAGTTCTTGTCCTGTGCATGGCCGTCGTGTGGAAGCCATCTGCCGCCGCCGGCTACAGCGGCGACCTCACCGCCGGGTTCACGAAGGTGGACCTCCCGGAGGGCAACTTCCTGGTGCAGAGCCCCTACGACGTGCCGGAGAACCAGCGGTACAGCTACGACGTCGCCACCGGCGTGCGAACGTTCTGGGTCTACGCCGACGACAAGCCCTTCAACACCGTCACCTTCACCAACCCCCGCACCGAAGTCCGCCTCGCCGTAAGAATCATTGTGTTTTGCAAACACTTTTTAGTTGGTTGATCTCACATTTAACCTCCAAGCATACATATACATACATCTTCCTGAAGCTGAATTAATTCAGTGATCAGGGAGACGTGAAAATGAACGTACTAACCAATCGTCTGTTTAATTTGTTCGATGGAAAAAATTAAGGGCCATGACTACTCGTCGGGGGTGTGGCAGTTCGAAGGCTACGGCTACGTGCCGTCGGGCACGTCGGGCGCGTCAGTGATGCAGATCCACAACGAGGACGCCGGCGTGCAAGCCACCACGATGATGCTGCACGTCTACGACGGCACGCTGCGCTACTACAGCGGCGAGGCGGTGGAGGAGGACATCTACAACCGGTGGTTCCGGCTCAACGTCGTCCACGACGTGGGCGCGTCGACGGTGGCCGTGTTCGTCGACGGCGCGCCGCGGCTGGTGGACGTCGCCGTGAAGCCGACCGCGTTGCACTACTTCAAGTTCGGCGTGTACATGCAGCACCTCAACGTGTCCAGCCGCATGGAGTCGCGCTGGAGGAATGTGACAGTCTACACCAAGCCTTACTAGCTAGCTAGTACCTACCAACCAAGACTGGGTGGGGAATATTTACTTGGGAGGAAAATTATATATCTCCCATTTCAATTGATGTTTTCAGTTTGGAAGTAAAGGTTAGTTTGGAATCTTTTTGGAGATCTATACAACACAGACGGGCATTGTTAATCGCGCACCGTACACACGGGACATGGTTGGAGCGTACGGGCCTGCCCAGAGGCCGCTAATTCGTCTTTTGGGCCCAGCACGCACATAGAGATCGATATGTAGTCCAAAAGTATAATCCAAAACAGAAAAAAAGTCGTTCTGTAAGTATAGTCCACTGGCGGCGGACCCAGCATGATGGCTGGATATTCAAAGGAATGGATCTTTGCATGCACACTGGCAGTGATCACAAACGGCCTCGGTTTGTAGTGTCATTGTGATTGTGCTTATAAGTGTCCCAGCATACTCGGCATACGCTGCACCTAGCTTTTCTCGGCGACCACTTTCTCATGCTTCGGCTCCTGCAGCTGGCCATGTATGCATATGGAGCTCGCGGTGTTCGTCGGCGCCGAAGAGATGCTGCGCGTCGGCGGTTGCGGTGTCTGAGCTTGCGCACGTTCAAATTCGGAGTGTACCTGCAGATGGACCCAGCGAATCCGATAGAGTCGCCGTGGAGGAATATCACAATCTACACTAAGCCCTGCACCCTCAAATAACTCTATTTCTAGAGTTGGTTGGTATCAAATTAAGTTTTTGACCAATTTTATAGAAAAAAGTATTGACATAAAGTGAGCAGTATGAAAATACAATTCATGATGCGATACTAATTTAATTAATTTGGTATTAAAATGTTGATACTCTCTTGTTGTACAATTTTGGTCGAACATAAAACTATATAGCTAAGCTTCTCTATATAGCTGAATCATGATTGGGTGGACTGGAGAGGGAACGTTTTTTCTTGGAGAAATAGATTATCTTCCATTAAGCGCTTCAGTTGTACCCCCACTTCTACATAAGCCAACCGAAACAGAGCACTACAAGAAATGAAATCTTACCGACAGGTCTTGTTTAGATGGCCAACAGTTTTCAATCTCTTTTGTATTTGACACCAGTGGCCAACAGTTTTCTAATACAAATTCACATCTTTCCCAATAGTTTTGACAAATTACCCACAATATCATTCCCAACAAAGGCATTACCTACAGTTTTGAAAATAGCTAATCAAATGTACTAAAACTGTTGGCCACTTCAAAATAGAAACTGTCGGGAAAGATTTTGATTCTTGTAGTGGAGAGGACAAAAAGTATCATATGTTTACCTTAATTCTAGAAAAGACATATAGTAACTAGAAAAGGAAAGACATATATTAACTAGAAAAGGAAAAATAATTTTAAAGGAGTAATATTTGATTCTGAATATTCAATGACTAGGTTGTTGAACTGGAGATCAAGAAGAAATAATCACTGGCATACATATGGTTTCACACGTTTCTCATTCCCATTGGATGAAGGAGAAACATTATTTTTCAAAATGATTCTGATGTATGGATATTTGACTGTTGATTTTTAGTAAATACAAATATAGACATGCTATATCGCTATAGGAAATGTACAAATATCCCAATTAACCATGGGCTCAACCAAAATAATATTAGTACCATGTATGTTTCAGCTCATTTGTATGTCTTTGGGCGCCCTTTTAATATTTGTACCCTATCAGGGATAGAAGAGTGAAGCAAACCCCTCTTCCTCTCTTATAAACATGAGGCCCTAAGATATCATGAGCACTCAAGGCTCGTTCACTTGGTGCTCTCTCCTTCTCTATTTATTATTCTCTTCTCTCATTGCCTTTAGCCAACATTTCATGGAAGCAAGATTGTCTTAATGCCTAGTACACGCCGCAACACTATGTATGGTGCGGCGGTTGCACATGCCCCTTTGGCCTACAAAACTACTCCCTCTGCACTCCCAAAGTTTTTCCATATAAGATTATTTCATAATTTTTTTTTGAGAATTATTTCATAATTTTAAAAGAAGTAAATATGTGTAAGATTTTATGAATAGGAAGGATGTCCTATTTAATAGCATCCAGAAACGGACGTTGTTATTACTACAATCACATTAAGATGCTATCCCTTTTGTGATTCCCACATGGTTGTAATCGGATGAGTCTGTCTACTTATTAATAAGTCAGACGCATCATGGGCTCCTCTAAAAAAAACTTCTAAAGTTTTGAGATATGTTGAATAAAAAGTTGTAGTTGACAACGTGAAGGCAATTTGTTTAGAAGAAAACTGTTGGTTTCAAGCAAATTTCTTGCTTCCTAGGGCGGTCTGCTTTTTGTTAAGATGGGTGGAACATTTAGAATACTAGTCTTTCAACCCGTGCATCTGCATGGGGCTAGTGAATCTTAGATATGTCGTAGTTTAAAAATTTCTATTTTATTGCATATGGAGTGAAACCAACTTAAAAATAACTTTGGTTTTTTCACTAAAAAGTATCTTGCAACCGGTGTCTTGCGTTGTGAATTATATATACAATGTTTTATGATAAGCCATGTCTTGCTTTTTCGTTATGCTTAAGCTCATTATCAAAAATAAACTACTGATATATGCTCACACCAACTACATACAAACTCTTCATGTCTCGTTCCTAACTTCAATTTTTCCACTGCCACATGTCCATATTGACCTCATTGTCCTCCACTACTGGGCCTCTACATCCCACCACCTTAGCATCTCCAAAGGGTTAGTCTCTCCAAAACAATACCATAAGAAGCGAGAGGGTTCGCGATCCATGTGCACTGATCTCTCGTTAGAAAACCGTATCAAGCTCCATGGGCAGGATATGTGATCTTTTTTAAATTTCTCTTGCACTAAAAAGAATGCATTGGCTTGTTCTTTTTAATGGAAAGAGTAAATTTCAGAATTCATTTTAAAAAATGGAAATATGTGACGGACAGGTGGGGTTTAAATGCTATAGTTTTGTGTTATATAGGTGTAAATATCCGTACTTTTCTGAAACTGAATTCAAAAGACATAGTTTTAGTTTACTTGGTGCGGTAATAGTCATTTTTCTTAAATTTAATACAGTAAAATAAAATAATTGTTCAAAATTTCTAACGTCTAATTTTAGAAGGGTTGTGTATACATAGCAAAATTGATCAGATAGTCTTTGCGTTATGGAAGGGTTTTGGTCGACGAACAAATTCGACGGCTTGCAGCTGTTGAATAAATATCATTCTGTTTTTTCTTAGTTGTGTTTTTATTAATATAATTGTTCTTTCACAGTAATTCTTTGTCATTTATTATCTGCACCATTTAATTAGGCTTTGAAATTATAAATAAAAGAGGATAAATACGTTTTGAACATTGGACATATTAATTAATATTAATATAAAATTGACGAAATGTTAAGCTCTAATTGATTAAGTGATATTGGAGGCTACACGACAGCCAGCAAATCGAGACTTCATTATTTTATGATTTTTTAGGCAAATCGGACTCCATATGTAAAACGACTCTGATTCTAGTTGAAATTTACGTAGCAACCATATTTAAACCATTAGATTGCTTTACTCGGAATGAACTTTCCTTAATTCTTGATATGTCTATTTGGCAGCCTCCATGATGTCGTGTTTATCCTAGTTGAAATTTACGTAGCCTCCATGTTGTCAACTACATGTTGCTTCCTCCATGTTGCTTATTCTAGTTGCTTATTCTCTTTCAATTAGTCATGACACATATATATTATGGTGTCAAGGTAGATCCATTGGCTGCCAAACTACATGGAGGACACCATAATATATATATGTAGTCATGGAGGATTAAATACATATATATTATGGTGTCAAGGTAGATCCATTGGCTAGAATTTGATAAGCAACCCTGTCAACGGCTGGAAGTTTTGCTTTTTAGTTACTTTTTTAATGTGTGTTTCCCTAACAATTGAAAGAGAAATTATATTTATTTCATATAGTTTTTATTTGCAAAATTTCACATGATTTATTAATTTTAATTCGAATTTAACTATTTTTTTACTAATAATATCATGGTGGGTAATTTAGAAATAGGAATTAGGGGTATTTTTAGCTTTTTTATTTTTTCGAATTTAATATTTCTTAAATCATAATGCATGATGGGTAATTTAGAGATAAGAATAGAGCTATTTTTGGCTATTTTTATAATTCCAAATTTATTTATTTATTATTCATAATGGCATGGTGGGTAATTTGTATATAGGTATGAGGGGTTTTTTTGACTAAGTTTTTCGTAATGGCATAGGTGGGTAATTTAGATCATGTTAGATCTCAAGGTTATTGTTTATCTTACTTTAATATGTACGGCCGGATGTTTTGCTTTTTTTGAGAATTTCTAGCATTTTCTTCCGATTAACGTGGAGGCCTCAAAAGGAGCCTCCAATTAGTAAATATAAGATTCTGAAGTATCCTTGAATAATGCAGATGGTAACTTTAATGTTTTAACATGGTGGAATAAGATTTAGATGTTGATCCTGAATTGTCTCTAATGGCTAGAGATTTCTTGTTATTAGTTGTTTCTATAGAATATTCACATGCATTCAGTATCACTGGAAGAATATAATTTGGTAAAGAGATAATATTACTTGCATTGCTCCTAGAACACCTGAAGCTCTAATCTACTCCAAAGATTGGTTCATTTGATTTAGTGAGGAAAAAACTCCATAATATGTTGTTCTAATTTCAGTTCCGGAATACTCAAAATCATTTAATTGGATAAGAGAGCTAGCTTATGGTTTTTGCTACGGAATGCTCAAATGATCTGTACTCATCATTTTTCTCATTTAACTAGTTATGGATGTTCATTTAACTATATACTAAATTCTTAGGCATCATGACCCTGTGCAATTTGTAATAATTCGTTGCAATCTGTTTGTAACATGTTTATCGAAATTACAATTTTTTTCTACATTACCTCACTATTTGTGATTTTCTGACGCTACGTTTCCTTCCCATGGAACGAACAAAAGTGGTAGTGTGTTAAAGTGGCTGACCCGCTCAAAACGGGCCTGGATAGGATCGGATTTTGCTTTGTTGAATACCAAATCAGATCAATGAAATTCACTTTTCGCAAAAAAAAAAGTGTTGTGCAGCGCGTCGAGGACATATGCTAGACCATTTCCATAGGTTTTTTTAGACTTGGGATTACCCACCCCCTTCCAGAAGAAACGGGGGTCCGAGTTCAAGCCCATTTCCATATAGTTGCAGTCCTTTTCCCAGGTCCATTGTCGCGTTACATAACTTTATGCATCACGGAACTTTCGATCGGTACAAAACAACAGGTTTGTATATATGCATGCCATCACGCCTGAAGACAAGCTCAAATCAACCAAAAAAAAAAGTTAAAAATCTTTCCTCCAACCACTAAATTCATAAATTTGTGAAACCAGCACCTAACCCTATACAAAATTTACATGTACGATGTACACAAATACGATCCACCCGCACACTCGTCAAATCGCCTCTCCACGTTCGAACATTGCTTTCTGCTCTCCTCACTCCGCTGCAGCTCCTGCCGTCCTCTCCCCTGCGGCACCGCCGCCAGCGCCAAGAATAATTAATATGGTGCCAGTGCTGGCTGTGGTTGTGCGCGTGGTCATGCTCATGTCCACGCCGGCCGCGGCTGTCGTCGACGGCTGCAACCTCACCTCCGGGTTCGTGAAGGTGGACATCCCGGAGAGCAGCTTCGTGGTGCAGAGCCCCTACAACGTGCCGGTGGCCCAGCGCTACCGCTACGACGCCGCCACCTGCGTGCGCACGTTCTGGGTCTACGCCGACGACAAGCCGATCAACACCGTCACCACCAACAACCCCCGCACCGAAGTCAGGATCCGAGTAAGCTAGCATAACGACGATCGAACACCATCGTCCTAGTCATGCATCTCTGTTGATCAATTAGTGTTCGGATTGAGCTGATCACAGCTTCCTCTTGGTTGGTTTTGCTTTGCAGGGTTACGACTACTCGTTGGGAGTGTGGCAGTTCGAGGGGTACGGCTACGTGCCGTCGGGCACGTCGGGGGCGTCGGTGATGCAGATCCACAACGAGAACGGCGGCGCGCCGGCCACGACGATGATGCTGCACGTCTACAACGGCACGCTGCGCTACTACAGCGGCGAGGCGGTGGAGGACTGCGTCTACGACCGGTGGTTCCGGCTGAACGTGGTCCACGACGTCGGCGCGTCGACGGTGGCCGTGTACGTCGACGGCGCGCCGCGGCTGGTGGGCATCGCCGTGAAGCCGACCGCGTCGCACTACTTCAAGTTCGGGGTGTACGTGCAGCACCACAATGTGTCCAGCTGCATGGAGTCGCGCTGGAGGAACGTCTCCGTCTCCACCAAGCCGTACTAGCTAGCTAGCTGAATCGATTGGGGTACGGTGTGGAGATCAACGAATGTTGTTTGCTTATGTTAAAGTGGAAATCCTGGATCAGTGCTGAGCTAGTGATCAGTTGGACAAAACCGAGTATATATGCTCGTGTTATCATTCTTTTTTAAGAAACACGATCCAGTGAACAATTCCCTCGTCGCTGAGGGTGTTAGTGTCAGTCGCTATCGCTGCTGCTGAGGCTGAACTAGGAATCCAGTAGGTGCGCGCGGCGGTGCACATACGCATCTCAGTAGGTGCGCGAGCGCGACCATGCCATTGCAGCGGCGGCGCGCCACGAGTGCCCTCTGCATTGTATCCAGCGCGTGGCCGGCAGCGACGCGGGCTAATGGGGATGTCATGTCACGCCAGGGGGGGCATGCGCTTCCAAGCTAGATCGCATTCGTCTTTGCTTCAAAAGACAGGGTCGAGGGTCCAGAAGATCGCCGGCCTCTCTGATGCCTCTGCCGGCCGGGACATGATATCATACCAGGCTGAAGATACACAAATCACTTGTAGAACGATCAAAAAATCTGATGTTTCTGCATTTTCTGGAGGCCTCTACGTCCGTACTTTTACCTTAGTCCAACCTGCCCTGTTCGGCTGTATGCCAGCTTTGGAACAAAGCCGCCGAGAGCAGCACGTGACGGCGCCGGCCGGCACACACTTCCAAGTGAGGGCTGGCCTTTGCATACATTCATCTTTTGATTCTTTTCCATGTACTAGCAGATGAGCAAACAAGACGAGGATACATTAAAATGTTGTCACAAGTCACGGGGCGGCAACAGAGGAGAAGAGAACAGAGCTCCCGGCTTCGACAACCAACAGAGCTCACGTACAATGCCTTCTTTTCAAGGAGAAAAAGTAAATTGAATGCGATCATTATATGTGCGCACTGACAATTAGCAGAAGCTACCTAGATAGCTTAAGCTTTGATTACCGTGTGTGTGTGTGCAATGTGCTAATACGTATGATCGAGTTCTCTTCAGACATGAGCTGCCACAACAGTCCGGCGTGTGGCAGTTCGAAGGCTCCGATTACGTGCCGTCGGGCACGACGGGGGTGTCCGTGATGCAGGTGTTCGGCGCCGGCGAGAGCGCCACCACGCTGATGCTGCACATCTACGACGGCGCGCTGCGTTACTACGACCGGCAGGTGGTGGAGGAGCACATCTACGACCGGTGGTTCCGCCTCAACGTCATCCACGACGTTGACGCGTACGTCGACCCTCACCGTGTTCGTCGAGGGCGTCAGGCGGCTGCGCGTGCCCGGCCGCGGCGGCAGCTCGCACTACTTCAAGTTACGGCGTGTACGTACGCGCAGACGGGACCGTACGTCGCACCGGATGGAGTCAAGGTGCTCACCAAGGCTTGTTGATGAGTCAAGCACATCGTTTTGATCAGTTGTCGACGATATTGAACTACGGAGGCAAACAATGTTAGATCACGAATGACACCTCAACACGTTGACCAAGTTCAACTGAAACCTATGTCTGGCGCATATGACTACGAGCCTATATGTTTGATGGATTAAAAAATTTACACATCAAAGAAGCACTTTTCCAAGTTTGGCTTGAACTCGAACTCAATAAGGGATTGAAATATTTCTGGTTTTGTTTTCCTGATAAAAAAATGATCCAAATTCTGGTTCCGGCAGTTAGTATTGTTCAAATTAGAGACCTTACCTCGGCCTTTTCACCAAGTACCATCAAGACATTCACTTTTTCTTTCATGGTCCACTGTAGGCTGATGCTTGTGTTTTACCACTTACTAGTAACTTAGCTTTAGTTGACTATTTTCTTGAGAGAGGTTTGATTGCGGACACTAATTATTCTGCTGAAAATACTCCTAACTGGGTAACCTTATAGGTTTAGAATAGGTAAAGAAGGCTCACATTATAAGAAAAAGAGTCTGACGAACATGCAGCCCAGACATTGTCATTCATTTGACTAATGATGTCTCACTATGCACCACCAACTGTACATGTTGATACTGACATGCAAAGTAGTGCAAATAAAGACAGTTATAATAGTGACTA
This sequence comes from Eragrostis nindensis, assembly GCA_012490785.1. Lineage (NCBI taxonomy): Eukaryota > Viridiplantae > Streptophyta > Magnoliopsida > Poales > Poaceae > Eragrostis > Eragrostis nindensis. Next base: position 380,725 of record JAAXCT010000588.1, read on the forward strand.
CTTTTCTGCGCTCACGTTTGGCAACACGGTGCCTATCCTTTCTTGTGATATTGTTTTTGTTTCTGCGTGGAAACTTTCATGTGACATTCGTAAGTACATTATACAGAAGGACAGGCTCGTGGACTCTACTAAGCTAGATTATGCAGCGTGAAAGAGGCTTCAGGCTGGGCTTGAAAGATATACTCCTTCCATTTTTCTTTTGATGACGTTCCGACAAGAATGTTTAGTGCAAAATGAACTAGGTTTTCTGTCTGAAACGTCATCATTTTGCAACCGGAGGTAGTACTTGATTACCGTTAGCAGTCTTGAGAGGTAAATTATATCTTTTTGTGATTGTTATTTGAAACGCCGTTTGTACTCCTCAAAATGCTATATTAAACTGTCAGAGCAACAGTAACATAATGAGATGCATACAAGAATTGATTTGGAGACCGATGTTTTTAACACCCTTTTCGCCCTCTTTGCTTATCATCCTTTCAGCGAACAAAAACAGTGGACAATTCAAGTGATGGATATCCATGGATACGGAAACAAATTAGGAACACCAGCCGCAAGAGCAGTGGTGGCGATGGATTCCCGGTAAGACATCGATGATCTGTCAACTGACGACCGCCATGGACATATAACAGACTTTTTAAATTAACCAGAAAAAGTGTGAAGGGGAAAGTTTGTTTTAGGAAAGGATGAAAAATTTGTCCATTCCCCAATTTCATTGTTATCCTTATTGGTATCTGCATATGCCTAAAGGTTTACCTTCAGTCCATTGTAATATATAGTCCCGTGCGTAGCTATGCTTTTGCTTCTCTTTAGACTGGGGAATAGTAATTTGAGTCATTTTTTGTGGTTTTATTCCTCTAGAATCCTCCCTTCGTTCATTACGTTTACAGAAACAACAAAACTAACCAAGGTCAACAAAAAACAACAGGAGAAAAGATTTTGTTGAATACATAGTTGTAGGTCAAGGAACAGCCATGTTCAGTATTATCTTTTTCTCCATGACAAGCGCAAGGTCGTGCAATGCAAAATGGGTGGGTGGCCGTGAACTGGAAGTCAATCGTGCAACTGCATTGACTTCTTCTCAAGGGCAAATAATCAAAACAATGAATATGCATTGATCTTGTCGTGCCCTCCTATCCTGTTCAAATGATTAGGAAGCTAATGATTTTTGGTCAAAACAGCATTGGAGCACCATATAGGCGAATGGAAACCCACTTTCTTGGTAATCCATGCCAACAATTAGGAGATGCCACCAGCAACAGATCCTAAGTCCGCAGTGCGTTCTGCAAATGACGGCTGAATTTTGAATTTCCATTGGTCTTTTTCTGTTGGTATGTAATGCAGCAGAGCATCTTATACTTGTTCGTAACAGGCACAAACTACAGATAGAGAATAATCATTCTAAGCGAGTCCATGGGCAGCGATCCACTTCGTAGTTTTCCTAAATTGCATCGAGGTACTTGGCCGTCAATTCATGCATGGTAACTGCAAGATGGACACTGCAAGAATCAATTCATGCTTGATAAGTGAAAAGGAAAATTTTCACGAGCCACCTAGCAACGACGATGGAAACATAAACTACTTCTCAAGTCGTGGTATACATGCAACTCACTCGATCGTACGGAGTATCATCATCACTTACACATGGTCAGGTCCAGCAGCAAAACACGATCCACAATTTTGCTTGGTCGTAAAAAAGGTGTTGTATGTAGTATGTGAAGTTTTATCCCACATGCTCTGCTCATGGAGTCATGGGGATCAAGCAACAGCGCCTGCGCCTCTCGTTGGCCGCCAGCAAAAGCGGAGTTCAAGCGTGGCGCGCCTCAACTCCCGCCCAACCCGGCCTTCTCCTTTCTCTCTCCAGCTCCGCATGCCTCCTCGGCCATCCGCGCCAACAAACAACAGCTGACCTCCCCCATTGTCCATTCTTCCCATCTCCCCCTTCCCCGGCCCACCGGAGATGGACAGCCGGAGCCAGGCGCCCTACAAGTCCAGCAGCTTCTCGCAGGCGACCACCCGCGACGACGGCGGCAGGGCCCGGGAGGCACTCGTCGACCGCAACCTCTCCCTCGGCGCCGTCCGCGACAGGCCGGCCGCCGGTGGCGCGCACAGGGAGCAGAGCATCAGGGAGGAGGACGAGGAGGAAGAGGATCAGCAGGGTGGTAGATCAGGCGCGGGCCATGGCGGCGGTGAGGGCAAGGCGCCGGACCTCGCCGCTTTGTCGGCGGAGGTCGACGCGTTCGTCGCCGGGCACGGGCGGGACGGCGGGGACGTGAGCATCGCGGAGGCGACGCTGGAGAGGTTCGCGGCGGCGGTCGAGCGGGAGATCGCGCGGTCGGAGGGGAAGGATCAGGACAAGTGGGCGGCCGGCGGCGACGGCGAGCCGCCGGCGCTGCTCGCCGCGATCACACGCCTCGCGACGCTCGCGTCGGCGCTCGGCAAGACGCCGCCGCCGGATCAGGGGAGCGGCAAGTACACCGCCGCCGCGCACCGCGTCACCGCCGTGATGCACCGCGCGATGGCGTTCCTGGAAGACGAGTTCCACGCGCTGCTCGAGGACCCGCGCGTGCCCAAGCCGGCGGCCGACCAAGGCGCGGGCGGGCACGAGCACGACCGGTGCGTCCTCCCGCCGCCGACGCCGGCGACGTCGGACGCCGGCAGCGGAGGGGGAGGTGGCGACGCCGCGCCGCCGTACCCGCCGGAGACGGTGGATCGGCTCCGCGCCATCGCCGACGCGATGGTGGGCGCCGGGTACGCGACGGAGTGCACGCAGATGTTCCTGGTGGCGCGGCGGAACGCGTTCGAGGCGGCGCTGCGCGGGCTCGGGTACGAGAAGTGCAGCATCGACGAGGTGGTGCGCATGGCGTGGGAGGCGCTGGAGGCGGAGGCGGTGGCGTGGATCAAGGCGTTCCGGCACGCCACCAACGTGGGCCTGTCCACGGAGCACGACCTCTGCGCCCGCGTCTTCGCGGGCCGCCACGCCGCGCTGGGCCGCGGCATCTTCGCCGACCTGGCACGCTGCGTCATGCTGCACATGCTCAGCTTCACGGAGGCCGTGGCCATGACCAAGCGCGCCACCGAGAAGCTCTTCAAAGTGCTCGACATGTACGAGGCCGTCCGCGACGCGTCCCCCCTCATCGACGCCTTCCTCCGCCTCTCCGACGACAGCAGCAGCAGCAGCAACTCCGCGCTGACGGAGCTCAAGTCCGAGCTCGCCTCCGTGCGGTCCCGCCTCTGCGAGACGGCCGCCGCCATCTTCCGCGAGCTGGAGAGCTCCATCCGCGCCGACGCCGGCAAGCAGCCGGTGCCCGGCGGCGCCGTGCACCCGCTCACCCGCTACGTGATGAACTACGTCAAGTTCGCCTGCGCCTACAACAACACGCTGGAGCAGGTGTTCCGGGAGCACAACCACTGTCACAATCACCACGACGACGCCAACGCCAATCCGTTCGCGGCGCAGCTGATGGAGGTGATGGAGCTGCTGCACGAGAACCTGGAGGCCAAGTCGCGGCTCTACAGGGACCCCTCCCTCAGCAGCATCTTCCTCATGAACAACGGCCGGTACATGCTGCAGAAGATCCGGGGCTCGCCGGAGATCAACGCCATGCTCGGCGAGGCGTGGGCGCGGAAGCAGTCCACCAGCCTGCGCCAGTACCACAAGAACTACCAGCGCGAGACGTGGAGCCGCGTGCTGGCCCTGCTCCGCGACGACGGCGTGATCACCGTCAAGGGGCACGTGCAGAAGCCCGTGCTCAAGGAGCGGTTCAAGCAGTTCAACGCCGCCATGGACGAGATCCAGCGGACGCAGGGGGCGTGGGTCGTCAGCGACGAGCAGCTCCAGTCGGAGCTCCGCGTCTCCATCGCCGCCGTCGTCGTGCCGGCTTACCGATCCTTCCTCGGCCGCTTCTCGCAGCAATTCAGCGCCGGGAGGCAGACGGAGAAGTACGTCAAGCTCAGCGCCGACGACGTCGAGACGCTCATCGACGAGCTCTTCGACGGGAACGCAACGTCCATGGCCAGGAGAAGGACATGACAATTATAGCTTGGCAACATCAAAATCCATGGCGCGCGCGCGCACTCCTCCTCCTCGAGCTACTACTTGATTCTTGGTTAATTACGAGATGTAATTTTCTGTCCTTTTTTTTAATTCTACTTTTGCTGGTTAATTAAAGAAATGTTAATGCCTTGCTGGTACAACAGGTGATGTAACTACGTACACTGAACTTACTGCATTTTTTCTCAGGAGTCCCCAGGGCAGCTAGAATTCTGTAACGTGTATCCATGACGACATGTACCATTGCCTGATGATATGTTCTTTGATTGGTCAATCAACTGTATTATTCTAGTACTAGTTCACAGATCATGCAGACTCGACTTACATAGACCATTCATCGAATTATTGATGTCGCCTAGCTCAGATCCTGGTTTTCCGGGCCGCCATTATTTCCTCCCGCCGGAAGAAATTTTGGTGTAGACCTTGACGTCCCTCCATGTAGTGCGAGGGGTCCGTCTGCGTGTACACGCCGAACTTGAAGTAGTGCCGGAAGCCGCCGCGGCCGGCGACGGCGAGCCTCTCCTCGCCGTCGACGAACACGGTGAGCTCGTCGGCGCCGACGTCGTGGACGACGTTGAGCCGGAACCACCGGTCGTAGACGTCCGCGTCGGCGACCCGCGTCTCGTCGGCATAGTACATGAGGCGGCCGCCGTAGACGTGCAGCATCAGCGTCGTGTTGTGCCCCGACGACCGCGGCGCGCCGAACACCTGCATCACGGACACACCCGTCGTGCCGGCCGGCGCGTAGGCGTGGGCCTCGAACTGCCACACGCCGGACGTGTACGTCTTCTGCACGAACAGAAAGATTACCAATAGATCATGATTAATTGAACAATGATTGGTAACAGATCGTAATGGATTCAGCGTTTATTGTTAGAAGGAAGACTGATGATTACGTTGAGGAGGATCTCGCTGCGCGGCTTTTTTTTTGAGAGTAATAGGTAGCCTTTCATTAATCAACGCCAATCGTTACAAAGAGCATTCCAGATAAGCTCTGGAGGTACATGATGCCAAATCGATTCAGACAAACGATCGGCCGACTTTGCTAAAACATGAGCTACCTCATTACAAATTCTACTGACATGCATGAAAGAAAAAGTTACATGGGAGTCATGGCACATTTCCTTGATATCCCTAACGATTATTCCTGTGTGAGAGCGATCCATGTTCCCTGACTTGAGCTTGTTGATGAGAGAGAGACAATCTGAAGCTATGATAGCCTTACTGACTCCAAGCTCTGAGGCAAACTGAACTGCACGCCTAAAGGCAATCGACTCCGCCATTTCTGGATCAGTGAGTTTGTGCACTCCTTGTTTACATGCAGCCAAAAATTCGCCGTTATGATCTCTGACCACGATTCCCACACCTATTCGTTTTGCATTATCGAACACAGCTGCATCAACATTAACCATTACCCACCCTTCCGGTGGTGGATCCCATTTCTTCGGCACAGCAGGACCACACCTGTTGGAACTTGTGGGGTTGTACAGATGCTGTACAGCCATGTCAACATATGCTAAGATCTTCTCCACTACACAGCGTGGGTGAATTTCCTTTTCTCCATTTCTTACTGCATTCCTCTCCTCCCATATGTGCCAAAAGGAAATGGCAAGTGTCGTGGCTTCTTGGTCTGTGCATTCTATCAGCCTGTCAAAAAGCCATTGCTTCGCATATCTGAACATTTCCTTCTTGACAGCAAAGCCACATCTATTCTTCAGTTCCCTCCATATTTCACCAACATAATGACATCTCAGAAAGACATGGTCAATAGTTTCCTCCCTGCCACAGTGACAACACACCTCTGATGCTGGGATGTTTCTTTTTTGGAGCTGTTGTCCTGTTGGAAGACAATTATGCGCGAATCTCCATAATACAATCCTCATCTTAGGTGGTGCTTTAATCTTCCATAATTTCTTCCAGTCCCTAGCCTCTGCTTCTTGATTAGATGTTGCTCCTTTTCCTTTTTGGCTCAACTTCAGATGAATATACTCGCTCTTCGCCATAATATAGGCTGACTTCACAGTATATATGCCGGACTTATTTAATGGCCAAGAAACATAATCTCGAACTCTGTTTTGGCTGAGGGGAATATTTAGAATACAATCAGCCTCAACCGGGCCAAAGCATATACGTATCAGCTCCTCATTCCATGTCCGAGAGTTCTCATCAATTAATGACTTTACTTTTAAATCTTCCGGAATCGGTACAATTGTTGGCACTGGATGGCATGGAACATCAGGGATCCATTTGTCTTTCAATACTCTGATGTCTTCTCCGTTTCCCACTTTCCACAGGATACCTCGCTCCAGGATCTTTTTGCCAGCCATTAAACTGCGCCAAGTGAAAGAACAAGTTCTTGTGGGACCTGAGTCCATGAAGGGAGAATTTGGAAAGTATCTCCCTTTTAAAACTCTAGCACATAATGATTCAGGCTCCACAATCAATCTCCAACATTGTCTTCCCAGCATAGCTTGATTAAAAAGTTTCATATCTCTAAATCCCATTCCTCCCATGAATTTTGGTGCAGTTAACCAATCCCATGATCGCCAATGCATCTTTTTCTTACCATTTTCAATCCCCCACCAATGATTAGACACTATTGATCTCATCTTTTCACATATCACATCTGGAAGTTGGAAGCAACTCATTACATATGTAGGAATGGCCTGAGCCACTGATTTGAGCATAATTTCATTCCCAGCTCTCGACATAGGCCGATCACTCCAACCATGGACTCTCTTCCACATGCTTTCTGATAAGAAGTTGAAGGCACTTGCTTTTGACTGCCCAACATAAGTTGGCATTCCCAGATACGTAGTCTGTAAGGTTTCATTGTGCACCTCCAAGGAGTCTTTAACCTTTTGCTTTATTTCACTTGGACAGTTGTTGCCGAAGAAAATAGACGATTTTTGCAGGTTTATCTTCTGTCCGGATCCCTCGCTGTAAGTCTGCAAAACAGATTTTAAAGCATTAATACTTCGATTTTCAGCTCTGGTGAAAAATATGCTATCATCAGCAAAAAGTAGATGGGATATAGCCGGCCCAGCTGCCCCATTTCTCACCCCTTTTAGTCGTCCAGCTATTTCCTCTTTTTTTAGTAAGCATGATAGACCCTCAGCACAAAGTAAAAACAAATAAGGACTAATGGGGTCTCCTTGCCTCAGTCCTCTTGATGGGGTAAAGGTTTCAGTGAAATCACCATTCACTTTAACAGTGTACTGGACTGAGGATACACACCTCATGACACTGTTTATCCAGCTCTGTGCAAACCCCAATTTCTGCAGAACTCCTTCTAGGTAATTCCATTCTACCCTATCATAAGCTTTCATCATATCAATTTTTAGAGCAAAGAAAGGAATTTTTGCATTTTGTCTCCGGATAGTATGCATGCATTCATATGCAATAAGTACATTATCAGTAATCAGCCTACCCGGAACAAAAGCACTTTGCTCTTCCGCAATAATTTGGGGTAGCAATACTTTGAGTCTATTAGCTAGGACTTTTGATGCAATTTTGTAGAGGACATTACACAGACTGATAGGTCTGAAATTCGTTAGGTGCTCTGGTTTTGCAATTTTTGGAATGAGCACAATAGTTGTGTCACACATACCCATTGGAATATCATCACCTCTCAAAAAGCTTCGCACAGCTTGACAAATGTCGTCCTCTAATAAAGCCCAGTGCTTTTGGTAGAAAAGAGCTGGAAAACCATCTGGGCCTGGAGCTTTCGTGGGGCCCATTTGGAAAAGAGCATCTTTGATTTCTTCATTAGAATACGGCTTACATAGAGCTTCATTAGTGGCCTGGTCAATGCGTGCTGGTATTGCTTCCAGGATATGAGATGCCTCATCATGTGGCTCAGTCGAGTATAGATTAGAGTAAAAGGATCTGGCCATTTCTTTAATCTCTGGTAGGCTTTCACACTTACTCCCATCTTGTCTGATTAAATAATTTATTTTGTTTGTCCTCCTGCGGGCAGTGGCCCTAGCTTGAAAAAAGGAGGTATTCCGGTCCCCTGCTTTCAACCAATCCACCCTAGAGCGTTGTCTGGCCATAATCTCTTCCCTCTCGAAGAGTTCACATAGTCTTCTTTCGATATCCCTCTCCTCATGAGAATAATTCCATGTAGTGCTTGAGGTTCTCAGCCGAGACAGCTGCTTTTCGAGTTTCTTGATCTCCTTGCGAGGAGCACCAAAATATTCCTTGCTCCAGGTTGATAAGGAGCTTGCCATTTGGTTCAGATTAGCCCATATTGAATGCAAGCTCCTCGGGCCATCCGATCCATCTGCCCAGACCCTTTCTACAAATTCATTATAGCCCTCAGCTCGACTCCACGCCTCTTCATATTTAAAGTTGTGACACCCTGCAACATGTATTTTATTATCTGAATGCTTGGAAACCGACATGTGAACTGCATAGTGGTCTGATGATGTCGTGATGATATTCGTCACATGGGAGTCATCAAAAATCTGGGTGAACATTCCGTTTGCAACAGCCCTGTCCAAACGAACACGAACATTATTTTCCCCATGTTGTCTATTATTCCAGGTAAATTTCGGGCCTGTGCAACCCAGATCAAACAGACCACAGTCTTCTAAGCATTCACGGAATTTTCGCATCTGTGCTTCTCCTCTATCATAAGGCCCCATATGTTCGTCATTAGATAATGCTTCATTAAAATCTCCAATGCACACCCATGGCCCCACCCACTGTGATTTAAGGAAGCGGAGCCGATTCCAAAATATGTGTCTTCGTTCCACCCTTGGTTCACCATAAACAAAGGTCGCCCTCCACGTCATGCCATTCTTCTCCTTGATGTGCACATCAATAAAGTATTCGCACAAGGACTGTAAATTTACACAGTAATCAGTGGACCAGAATAGCACCAAACCCCCTCCTTTACCATGGCAATTGACCGGCAGGCAACCATTGTAGCCTAATGACCACATGAAGTTCTTCACCTTTTCTTCCCTCATTTTGGTTTCTGATAAAAACAGGAGGGAGGGGCGGTAATGCTTCACCATCCAGCGAAGCTCGCCAACTGTCGAGTCCCGCCCCAATCCTCGACAGTTCCAACTTAAGAGAATCATGGCTCCCGGCGGGGCTGCCATGCAGCCTCCGCCGATATATCTTCTAGTGAGTTTTTGGTTCGCTTCATTTTCTTCACAGCATCCTCCATCTTCCCCTCCAAATCAACTTCTATCCCTGCAAGTTCTACTTTTCCAATTGGTTGTATCGATGGGCTGGACACTATGAGGGCCATAGCATTTTGGCTTGACTGTATTTCCGGTGCCTGGTACTCTTTGATAGACTGTTCTCGAGGAGTTCGCACTTGTTTGCGCTTCACACCTTGATTCTTCGGAGGATTTGGGAACAACTCTTTTCCCACATCCTTTACCTCAGCGACCTCCACCTTCTTCTTCCCTTTCCTGCTCAACCTTTTCATTGGCGACGCAGTTTCATCTTCCTGGACCCCTTTCCTGCTATCCACATCAGCCGATGAGCCATCTGTTTTCCTCATGTCACTGATCCCAGCAGGTCTATTATGCCCTTCGCAAGAGCCCCGCTGTCCTCCAGAATGTTGACTCCCTCCCGCTGAGTTAGAATGCCTATCATCAGCACCTTTCCTCTGTTTGTTTTCATCGGTGGCTCTCAGCTCTTTTTTTCCATATGGCAAGAAACCTTCCTCATCACGTTCTCCTGGAGTCGGGCATACAATAGAAGAATGTCCAATAATACCACATGAATAGCAGTAATTCGGTAGCTTTTCATAGCTTACATAAAACTGTTCATATGTTTTCTTTCTCTCAGAGAAGATGGTAATGCAGCGAAGCAGGGGTTTGGATAGGTCAATTTGTACTCTAGCTCTCAGATATGGCCCCCATGCCCGGCCTTGAGCGTCGACTTCCACCTTCCTCACAGTACCCACCTTGCTTGCCATTTCCCAACCCCATCTCCGATTCATGAAACCGAAAGGTAGATCAAGGATTCTAATCCATACCTCCATTTTGTCAAACTTGATTTCTGAAGGTCTTAGGTTTGGATCAAAAGGTTGGGTCAGAACAAACTTATTCCCCACAATCCATGGAGACCCTTCCAGAGCTCGCTCCATGTCTTGTTTAGAACCAAATTCAGCGATGAACATGTTGTTCCCCAGCGATTTGGCCTCCAATCCCTTTGGATTACCCCACGCTGGTCGCATTGCCGACATGATAGTCTGAATGCTCAAAACACTGGAAGACAGGACCTTACCCACAATGGCCATCTCTGATGTCGCCAATCCTTCAAGATCGACATCGTCCACAGCCACAGCATCCCTCTCCTCCGCAGTGAGCTTGAGACGGCCCAGCATCTCCTCCACATTTGAGCTGGAAACTCCAGATCCGTCCAGCTCCATAATTTACCAATCTTTGGCAAAAACCGCTCTTCTCTACTCAAAAGGAGTAGATCAACCCTCCAGCGTCAAGAACTAGTCGCCTCCCCTTCGATTTTCGTCACCCACACAGCAGCAGGCCAAGGACGGGCAGCGAAACTAAGGTTCGCCCCTTGGTCGTCCCGAGCCGCGGCAAGTGGGGAGAAAGAAGGGAAAGAGGTGCGATACCCAAGCCTGGGTGAGCTTGCTGAAGAAATCGCGTGCGAACCGCGCCGCTCGCGGATGCACAGGAAGATCCCAGAGCCTAGTCTCTCCGGTCGCCGGGGAAGCACCAGGGAGCTAGAACACGGGAACAGTCGAGAAGGTTTCTCAGTTCTCCTGTTTTCTCGCTGCTTGGTGGTGCTGCCGGGGCTGAAGGGCTTGTCGGTGCAGTACACCCACAGCCGCCGCACGCCGTCGCGGAACTCGTACCTCTACTCCGGTGGCAGGTCGTACGGCTTGTGCAGCTTGAACCGGTCTTCTGTGAGCTCGATAGCGACGAAGCCGGAGGTCGGATCGGCGCCGGCCGCCGAGCTCCGGTGGCAGCACGACGACGACACCAAGATGATGAAAAACAGCATATGGCCTAGGCAGGAGGAACGAGCCATTTCCTCGTCTCTATGTTTTCTTTCGAAGAGTAGTAAGTACACTGGCAAGGTAGCAAGAATGTTCAGAGCAACCTTCAGATATCTATGCATATGAGTACTTCTATATAACATGAGCTGCAGGTTTATGGGGGTGTTCGTTTCAAGGGGCAAAAATTTTAGCCCTGTCACATCAAAGAGAATATTGTCATTTAGGAGTATTAAATAAAGTCTAATTATAAAACTTTTTTGACAGATGGGTGCTAATTTACAAGACGAATCTAATAAGAGTAATTAAGCCATGATTAGAAGGTGCTAATTTACAAGACGAATCTAATGAGCCAAATTTATCTATGTTTTGCTACAGTGATGCTACAGTAACCGTCTTCTAATCACAACTTAATTATCCTCATTAGATTCGTCTCGCAAATTAGCCTAGGGGCTCTGCAATTAGTTTTGTAATTAGACTTTATTTAATACTCCTAAATGGCAAGATTCTCTTTGATGTGACGGGGCTAAAATTTTTGCCAAAGAAACGAACACCTCATAATTCTCTGAAATGTCTCTTCTGATGACGCCATTTTTTGATGGGTGATCCAAAGAAGATACTCTGTCTTAACATGAATATTCAGAGCAGCCTGCAGAGATCTGAGCCGGTTCGTTTGTCAGATCACCTGCCGCCTGCAAAAGTTTGTTGTTTTGCTCCTGGAGTCGAGACAAATGAGAAGGTACTTGTCCAGCAGGTTCTGTTTTATGTGCTTGATGTGTTGTTGGTGTAACATTCGAATGTAAGAAGTTTCTCTTCGGTTGAGATGGACTGATGGAGCAAGAAGGTTAATAAACGACTTACGCCAAATATAAAGTCTGACAAACACTTTCAGGGATAATAAAAAATGGATTCATAGTAAAATTCTGCGCCCATGAAAATTCCATAGTGATCGGCAGTGAAAATTTGTGGACATATAGACCCTATATCAACCACTATCTCTACCTTTTCTTTCAAATTTTTTCTGAACTCTTTTTGCCGGGTGATGCATATGTTTACCCAAGCACGTTCCTTTTGCACCTTTTGACCCCCGCATCTTCATCACGGTAGAAAAACAGGCTTTGACTGATCAGTTTATGAGGTGAAACTGAGCTGAGTTCCACTACTTCAACAAGATGGATTCTACACAAAATTAGACTGGGAATTTAAATTTATCTAACAAAGGTGGATTCGGAACAAATCCAAACCGAGATGTTGAACTACTCTCACAAACTAGGCCTCAACATTTTGAATCATGGTCTTGCATTTTATTTTTACTACAGCGGGTCAGTGGCCTCCTGATTTTACATCTCAGTGTCCCTGCTACATAGTTGATTAATTTGAGACATGGAACAAAAGATGAACTGAAGCAAGCAACGCACAAAGCTCTTACGGTCCCCTTATCCGTTGCTGCATCTCTTCCAAACCCGTCCGGACAGACACGCATCCGTGCGAACAAAGGCAACGCCTGCCCCGGCTACGCGTACACGCAAGCCGTGGCGTCGACGAAGAAGTACACGTCGAGAAGTCAGAGCCCTTTCAGCTGACCTCCATTTGAGAAGCCGAGGTCCTCGGTCCTCCTGGTCGAGGACGAGCCGACATTGGAACCTGCCGGCGGCCGCGCGGGCGCACCAGGAGCCGCCTCTGGTCTGGTGGAGGCGCCGGTTGAAGCTGAAGCGCGAGCCCCGCCGAACCGGGCAATGGACGTCATGTGGCACGAGGAGACGACCGTGACCGAGCGGCGAGGCGATCCGCCACCGCCGCTGCCGGGACCGGTCCAGCCGGCTCTGGCCGTCGTGGAAGAGAGCGGGCAGCTGAAGCCGGCGGTGGTTGTGCCACAAGCGCAGGTGGCACCGGTGCTGGTGCCGCCAGAGCCACCCGCCCAAGAGCCGGTGCCGGTGCCGCCGCCGGCGATTGATCCAGTGGAGCCGGAACCACTGATCAAAGAGCCCGTGCAAAAGCCACCGCCCGCTGAAGAACCGGTGGTGCAGCCAGCACCTGCCACTGAAGCACCGGTGCAAGGTCAGCCGCGGGTCGAGCCGCCGGCCCAAGCACCCGTGCAAGAGCCGCCGCCGCCAGTTGAGCCGCCCACCCAAGCACCTGTGCGAGAGCCGCCGCCGCCTGTTGAGCCGATGGCCGAAGAACCCGCCCGAGAGCCGCCGCCGGCCGAGCCACCAGCCCAACAACCCGTACAAAAGCCGCCTGCCGATGCACCGGCGCAACAGATGCCGCTGCCCCAAGAGCCAGCGCAAGAGCCGCCGCCACCGCCGACTGAGCCACTAGTTCCGGAACCAGAGCAAGTGCCCCCGCAGGTTGCTCCACCAGCGCCGCCGCCGACGACGACACAGCCTGCTCCGACGGTCACGCCAGAGCCAGAGGTTCCGCAAGACAGCAAATCCAGCGCTGAACCGCGCGGGAACGACGGAGGGGGCGCAGCCGCGGGTGGCAGCGGCGGGAGGAGGCGCGGCTGGTTCCCACTGGGCATCGTGGTCGGGCCCGCAGTGATCCTGCTCGCGCTCGCGGCGGCCGCGTCCTGGAAGCGGCGGCAGCAGCGCGGGGCGCCGCGTTCGTGGTGAGCCGGCGCGTCTGTGACATCGGCGCGTAACGCGTTGTACTTTGTGTATGAAACAAGATTTCAACTGATCAAAACATATGGATTTCTGTGACGTCTGCTTTCTTGTCCACAAATGTAAATGAGTTTAAATTTAACCAAATCCATAAATGTTTATATTTCTGTACAGAGGTAGTAATCATTTCCGATGCATGGGTACTTGATTAGTCCCTTGTGACGGTAAAAATGTGGTCATCCTACATTCTTGTGTGTTTCTATCTTTATGACATTGTACCTGTACTTGCATTTTTTCCATTGTTTATTGAGATTGGGATTCAATGTTTATGATCCTTGATTCATCTAGAGAAAACAATTTGTTAACTTCAGACAACTACGATGAGCTAAGGGGAGAACTATATTTTTTCGTATAAATTCTTTTGTAAATCATGACTATTTATCTCTTATCAAATGAATTTGACCCATCAGGTTTATGGCAGTTTTATGAACAAAATGTATTGCCTTGTTTTGTTAATATAGTCTCGATAAAATAAGTTATTTCTTCGGCAAATCCATCTTAAACTTCTGATTTTTTTCGTCATCCAAAAAGAAGCTAGATTGAAAAGCAAGATTGTTTATCAATTTTCTAAAATTAGCATCAAAAGTTATACTTTATATGACAACACAAATAGTTGTAGTTATAATTTTATAAAAATTTACTCTAAATCATTTTCTATTAGGTACCACACTTCTAGTGTGAGAATGCACATCGGCATTCTATGAATCAACTGATGATTTGTTGGTTACAATTTATTGATATTAAGTAGGCAGAATCTGTCATATGTCTATCAAATTCTGGGAAAGGATGAATCAGTGCAGTAGTTCAAAGATTACTTGAGAGGAGTTGTGCCACTTTGATAGGTTGAGAGACCAACTAGCTGAGATCGAGGCAACACTTCACGCTCATGAGATTGCTAAAGTTAGTCATGACTGGGAGAGTTTCTAGCTAATCTTAGAGTGCCTAAATTCATCATATTCTTTTTTGAAGCATAGGCTGCCCGTCTTGAAAAGGAAGTTGGACTAAAAGAGAAGGAGCATAGTTATATGCATGTATTAATAAGATCATCTTAACTAAATTTTATAAGTGGCATAATCTATAGGTTTCTTTGTTCTTGCGAACCTACATTTCAGCATTAATTTGCAATCATAAGTGTACCTTTTGTGGTTGTTGTTGGGTCTACCTATCGAGAACTAGTTTATCCATAACTGATTATCTTCTGTGGTGGTTGGGATGCTGATATCACAGTATCTATATGGAACTCCTATGGCTAATTGTATTTTATGGTTTTGTTACTATTGTCATATCTGCTATAATATGAATTTAATTGATCCTTCTTATATTATGAAATTAGACTTCATGTGGTTAGTTGTCATATGAGCATTTTACTTTGTTGGCATGATTTTATTCGTTTCGTAGAAGTCTATAGTTCCATCTATAAACTTTGTTTCTGTACATATTGGTGACTCTTTGAATTACGTGTAGTCATAAAAAGAGCCTAACATGTTTGTTTTAACATGGGAGACATCATGGGAATAAATATCCTTCTTTTGGTCTATTCCTTCCTTAATTGTTGGCTGAGATCATGAGAAAAACATATAGGTCTTCCTGACTCAAGTTCTAAACAACAACTAATTCGCAATGATATTTTCCCAACGTTAAATATCTCTTCTATCCAACACTTGCATGATCCATACCTCTAATTCCTTGATAATGTCCATGTAATAATTGTTGAACATGATCTACGGCAGCAGCACACAGTCGAACATGCGTCGGACGTAGTGAGTCGGGTCTATAGTCGAATTCCTAAGCAAGATGACAAAAACTGAGTGATGATCTGCTGTGAAATTTCCCTCTCTAAATTTCGACAGAACAAATATCTTCCTACTTCCACTCAATATTTTAATTAAGTAGCAGATCCATTATTTTTCCTGGTATGGGTCTATACCTTAAGTGCCTTTTAATATGTACCTTTCATTGTATTCCACTGAATGTGAAATTAATAAATTCACAGGAAACGTATTAGTAAGTAGAGTACTACCTTTCCATACAATTTGAAATGGAGGTTGAGATCATATTGTTATCTATATTCATTAGCAGAAAAGAAAACAACTCATGATCTATGTATTCAAACTACAAAACTTTAGCCACTAATATCAAGACTGGCAATATGAGATGTTTAGATAGAAATGGTTTAATAAAGCAAAAATTTTTAACAATTATGGCATCAAGTAGTTAAAACTAGTATCAGGGCTGTATCTTGGAGACCATAAAAATGAAATAAGAACAAACGTAAAGTTGATTCCAGTAGTTAATAAAAAGAACAGAGATGCTTACCTACACTTAAATGGCAGCAAGGGAGACGTAAAATTGACCAATTCAAGGCATGGAATTGCACCTGATCTAAAGCAAGAAATGAGAAAAATTTCACGGTTTGAAATTTCAAGTATGAATCCTTTATCTTGGGTCCATGGTCTCTTTTTGGTCGGAGCTGAACTGGAGCATCTCTTCCAAACCCACCCCAGGCAGAAATGAATCCTTGCGACCAAAGGCAGGCATCCCGCCAGCACCGAGCTAGCTGCTTATCCCCACACAAGACATTGCGCCGCAAAACGGCAAAGATTAAGCCACAAGAAACCGCACGCATGGCAGAAGCTCGCGCCGCGGGACGCACATGCCGCTGCACGCCCGGGCGGCGCCATGGACCTCGACCTCGGCTTGCAAGTCACCTGCCCGCCGACTCCCGGCGAGGACTTCACCTTCGCCACCACCGAGACCGACGCCGCCTTCCTCGTCCTCGCCCACCTCCCTGGTACGTACGCGCCAAGCGCCTTCCCCTGTTTTTGCAATCCCCATTGGAATCCTAAGCATTTGTTGCGTGCGCTGCAGGTTACGCGAAGGATGACGTCGAGGTCCGCGTCGGCGCGGCCGGCACGGAGGTCGCCGTGGTCGTCGCGAGGAAGGAGGCGTTCTCGGTGGAGGCGGCGGTGGCGGGGAGGGTGCGGGTGGTGCACCGGCAGGTGGTGGAGGGGTTCCGCCGCGTGTTCGACGTGCCGCCGGGCGTCGAGGCTGGCCGGATCACCGTCGGCTTCGAGGAGGACGACGGGCTGCTCGTCGTCATCATGCCCAAGCTGCTGCCGGGATCTCCAGGCGACGGCGGCGACGAGGTCGATGTCGAGTCCGAGCCGGAGCCAGGGGATGTTGAGGTCGAGGTGGAGCTGGAGGTGGACGACGAGGCGTCCAGCGTTGACATGGAGCACGAGGACTGGGTCGACGTCGAGTCGGAGGAGCAAGAGCCGCGCGAGGTGCCGGTGGAGGCGGAGGTGGCCGTGGAGACGCCGGTGGAGGTGGTGGAGGAGCGCGACGTGGCGGTGGAGACGGAGCTTGCCGTGGAGACGCCCGTGGAGGTGGTTGAGGAGCGCGACGTGGCGGTGGAGACGGAGCTGGCCGTGGAGACGCCGGTGGAGGTGGTCGAGGAGCGCGACGTGCCGGTGGAGACGCCGGTGCCGGTCGAGGAGCCGCCGCCGATGGTGGACATCGAGTGCGACGTCGTGTTCGCGTTCGAGCCGCCTTACCAGGAGCCGCTGGTGGAGACGCCGATCGAGGTGGTCGGGCCGCCGCGCAGCGAGCCGGAGCCGCCGCCCGACGTGCCGAACCCGCCTGTCGACATCCCGTGCGACGTCGTCGAGGCGGCGCCGCCGGCCGTCGTGCACGAGGAGCCCGAGGAGCCCAAACCGCCGCCGCCGGCTGATGAACCGGTGCCTGAACCTGAGCCGCCTGCCGAAGAACCTGTCGTGCAAGAGCCTCCGTTGATCGAGCCACCCCCTGATGAACCGGTGCAAGAGCCGCCGCCGGTCGAAGAACCTGTCGTGAAAGAGGCGCCGCCTCCTCCAGAAGAGCCTCGGCCGGTTGAGCCACCTGCTCCACCGCCGCCTCCGCCGCCGCCGGTCGAAGAACCTGTCGTGCAAGAGCCGCCGCCTCCAGAAGAGTCTCGGCCGGTTGAGCCACCTGCTCCACCGCCGCCTCCGCCGCCGCCGGTCGAAGAACCTGTCGTGCAAGAGCCGCCGCCTCCAGAAGAGTCTCGGCCGGTTGAGCCACCTGCTCCACCGCCGCCTCCGCCGCCGCCGGTCGAAGAACCTGTCGTGCAAGAGCCGCCGCCTCCTCCAGAAGAGCCTCGGCCGGTTGAGCCACCTGCTCCACCGCCGCCTCCGCCGCCGCCGGTCGAAGAACCTGTCGTGCAAGAGCCGCCGCCTCCAGAAGAGCCTCGGCCGGTTGAGCCACCTGCTCCACCGCCGCCTCCGCCGCCGCCGCCGCCACCACAGGAGACAAGAGCAAAGTCTCCGGAACACAGCGAATCTTCCAGCGAGTCGACGGATGGCAACGACGGCGACAACCAGGAAGGCGGCGGTGCCCGGAGGAGGCGCGGCGGCAGGGGGGCTCGGCGGCGGCGAGGGAGACGCCGCCGGTTCCCGCTGGGCATGGTGGTCGCCCCCGCGGTGATCATGCTCGCGCTCCTGCTGGCCGCGGCCAGGAGGCGGCGGCAGCAGCAGCGCGGGGCGCCGGGTGCGCGGTGACCGGCCGGTGTGGCGGCGCGGCGTCCATGTGCCGCGTGTTTGAGACCCTCTGAAATTTGGGGTGCTTTGCGTGTCGCACAGGCCGCTTACGCCTTGTGTGCGTATAAAACGGAATTTTCGTGTGATTGTTTGCTAGTGGGTAGAGGTGTGTGTACGTATGTACAAGATGTACTGCTTAAGTATAGCTACTGACGAGAATCACTTCTTCAACCTTCTCGTCCTTGTGCCACCATCTCAGGCCCGTTCTATAAACCTCGCCGTCGGTTACCCGTCTCCTGCCTGCTGCTGTCTTTCCTGCTCCGCCGCACCGCACCTGTCTTTCCGGCGCCGAGCTTGACCTGCCGTGTGGTGAGCACTGAGCAGCCTGTGCAGTGAGCGTGCGGCTGCGCGAGATGCATGTACGCGGAGGAGCGCGAGCTGCTGGTGGAGCCGCGCGCGCCGCTGGACCAGCAGCAGCCGCACTCGCTGTAGGACCTGGCGACGGCGATCCACCTGCTGTCGTCGCTGCAGCGACGTGGTGGCGCAGACAGCAGGCTCTGACGCCAACGTCGAGAAGCGGCAGGAGAAGGGATCAGGACCAGGTGGGGAGCCATTGACACCTACGTCGGCGTGGCACGCAGCGTTGCGATGGACCTGATTCGCCTCTCCAGCGGCTGGAGGAGCTCATCAGGCCCAAGGAGGCGGCCATCCTATCCTAATGATCGAGGCCAGCGCTGGAGGTCGGCAAAGGGTTGAGAGGCTGAATCACCCAGCTAGCTAGATGCCCTCCTCTCCAGAGCAGGAGATCGACGGCGACAGGATAGTGAACCTGCGACTTTCACCCCCTGCACCCGCCAGTCCATGCAAGAGACGGCGGTGTTCATCAACGTGTGGCGGTCCAGTTTAGCCGCGCTCCTCACAAAGTAGATACCGATAACCAGAAAACACCAACACTTTCAAGGCGATTCGAACTGAAGCATCATGTTCTGGAAATCTGATATCAACAACATGCGGTACTTTTCTACATCAAACAACACACACACCCAAACTATATTACCTAGGCATGACATACAACATTCAGAACCAGTCAGTCATTTGAGTCTATTTGGTGGCTTTTGGCGCTTCGCTGTACCCAGATAGGAAGAAGGAACTCTGATTCTTCTGAAGAAACCTGACATGATTTCCATCAAATGCATTAGTAAATCCGGTTTTCATTTGGCAACAATCAAGCATAACTGTTCAAGGTGAATGTCAAGATTCCATACTTGAGAATATCCAACAATTTTTGCTGTAGTTTGTTGAGTGCATCTTCTTCCATATTGACAAAAGCCAGTAACTCTGGCAGTTTCACTGCAAATTGCCCAAGTCAGCATTTAAAATTATTGTACTACAAAGAGACTTTGGAAGGCCTCGATGGCTATCACAGCGTGGTGACATGCTCAGTTAACACGAAAAGCTATATGAACATAGCCAAACTTATGCTTGGCATATGATAGGAATATGGTGTGCCGAAGAAACAAATAAACTCCTCTTAGTTCTTAGGTTGTCATGCACACTTAGTGCTGCATAGCCTCCAGAGTTTTATTCCCCCTCAAAAACAGCCTCCAGTCAAGAGACTGAAACAAGTTCAAGCATGAGCCACCTACTGCCCTCTAATATTTGAAGCATTCAATTTAAATAGTACAGCAGAAAACAAAATACTTTTCCGGCTGAACATCTAACACATTCGTAGTTTCTCTGCTTCCTGAAGACTACTCAGAAGAGTGTAATCTTTGTCTCTTCATGTGTGGACCAAATTTGAACAAGAAATACAAAGGATCGAAAACCCCTTAACATCTTTCTTTCATTTTTCTCTATCGCGTCTATACAAGGAGGTCTATCATTACCATCTCGACTTACGAAGACATGTTCAAACCAACTCCATTAACAGATGCGACTGTCATTTTTAACCAATATGATTTTTTTTCCCCTGGAGCATCTCAATGAAATGTAAACTTAAAAAGCAGCAGATGGGAAAATGAGATGAATGAATGTCTCAGTATCCTAAACAAACAACTCGCAAAAATAATATTGAACATGAATTTTCTATTATCTCTGGAGCATATCAAACTGAAACTATAAGAAATGGTAAAAGGGTACATGAAAGAGATCTAATGTAATGGAATATGGGACGTACCAAAAAGGCGCAGTAGATGCTCAGCTCCATATACTGTTGATGGTGAGACATCACCTTGAACTTCTTCGTTATACTGCTGTCGCTCTCTCTTATATAAAAGCATTGCAGGCAATGCTTTATCAAAATAACAGCGCAGTCCTTTCAGAATCTCAGCATAGGAATCATTTATCCTTCAACCCAAGAGATAGAAAAGCTATAATTGTATGCTGAAAAGTAATGCTCTATTTTGACAACCAACCAAAGCAAAATAAAAGCATTTAGGAATAACAGGTGACTTTGGACCAGGATAAAACGAAATTTTAAGATATGTTGCAGAACAGCAGACTCTGAATAATCATATTTATTAATATGAATAATGAAGATAATCGTTGTTAATTATAGGTCCAGAAAATTCACCACATAAATTTGGCTAAGCAGATTAGATCCACTGGCCAGGTGATGCTTTCTGTAGTGTTAAACTGTCAACATGACTGAAAGGCTTAGTATTTTATAATACTTTTGCATTGATTGCATGGCAATAACAATCAATATCAAGGCAAAGAAAACATCTGGCTGCACTATAAAACAATGCAAAATATAACAACAAAAGCTGTCCAAATGTGAAAGTAATTTGCAAGGTTAGACGCCTGATCACTGCTGCTAACATCTATTTCTGATGAAGACAACGCTAGTTGCTTCAAAATACATGAATTTGCCGAATATAATGGTGAGGCACTGCAAAAATTCAGGAAAAGCTACTCGATGACAGCATACATGACAAGAAAAAGTTGATGATAATTCAGATTACTCACTTGTTATCTTTCTTTGCCCGGTGCTCCAAATACTTCTTTAGAATTTCATCAACATTAGGGGATCGAGGTAGTTTAACAAGCTGCAGACCAATAAAAGATCAGGCAGTTAGGGTTAATAGCAGAGAGCAAAGGAAGGCTTTCTACTTCAAGGACACCCTCATCAGATTTCAGCATTTTATAAAAAGTTCACTCTTCCAGTTAATATTCAAATTTAACAGTGCGCAAATTTTGTAGTTGATTTGGGGGATGGGGGGCTGTAATGTCCATTCTTGGGGGGAAGGCATTGCCCTACCCTTGTACTATTTCTTCTTCTTAATGAAACAATACGCAGCTCTCTTGCGTATTCAAGAAAAGGAAAAGGAAAAACAAATGCATGCCTAAAGGCGTTCTACTGGATTCTATTGCGTGAAAAGAAATCAGCTCCAGTGTTTCAAAATAACATCAAATTCATTGTACTCTTTGCTCTTTCTCTTCTTACTTCACTTATCCCTGACATTACTTTACCTAGTAACTTTATTGTTGACTAAAAGTTCTGCAAGGATTGTTGTAGTATCATTCGAATTAATTGGAATACAGCATCGATTTTTATTGGTTATGTTATTACTTTCAAACACTCAAGCTGGAGTTACATAGGAATTAATGGAGCTATGTTTTTTTCTTCTAAAAGAAGCGATGATATTTACTATGAGCAATGCAGATCATATCCATATTCAATATTCCTAGCTCATCACATATTTCACGTTGCTCCCATACGAATTACTCCCTCCGTTCAGAATTATATGAAGTTTTGGCTTCGGGTACAGAGATTAAGGAGAAGTGAAAAAGGTGGGTGCACAGAAAACAAGGAGGAGAGAGATAGAGATAGAGATGTATGGGGAAGAGAGAAAGGTGCATTGGGAAGCGAGGGTGTCTTATAATTTGAGAAAAGTTGATGAAGCTAAAGTGTCTTATAATTTGGAACGGAGGGAGTACATACCATCTCAACGAATGGTACTTGCACACCATTTAAAATAAGTATTTTATTATATAGTTCAGAAATCAATAAAGGGTGCATTTAGATACACTCATGCAAGGGACCAGAGTCAAAGAACCAATACCTTACCCAGCTGCGTGACAAACTCGCAATCATCTACTAGCTGCTTCTTTAATGTCAAAGGAAACTGTGATACAAGCAGACTCTCTGATGATCTTTTTTCTTTCTCCTAAAAAACGAGAGTCATTAATAATATAATTAAAAAAAAGAAAGAAGTAATAAAAAATGCATGACACAAGCAAGAGGCTGGAAGGGTAAAATAACACCAGTTCAACAATATCATCTGGAAAGGCACAGTGAAGTATCATATTCTATCAAGAGAACACACAATACAAACTTCATGAAGAGTAAAGCAAATCATAACACGAAATATTCAGGTGTAGGAGTCACCTCAGTCCCAGGCTGAATCTTGCGCTTTTTCCCCTTGACTACAATTTCAGTATGATAAATGGGTCAATTACCAACAGATATAACAAGCTGAAATAATATGACATGGTAACAAAATTAACTTAGTTCTTACCGAGAGTCTTAGTGTCATCTTTATCGCCTTTTGCGTCTGCTCAATGCAATGACAATAGTCAAGTGAGACATTTTCAAGAACAAAATATGATTATTAGCATGCAAGTATGAAGCAACACAAAGGAAAACGTCTAAATACTCTATAAGAATATGTAAAACTGCATAATTGCTTTTTTTCTCGAACACGCAGGAGATCTGAGTATCATTATTCATTATATTAAGATAAATAAAATGGGTCTAGAGCCCATACAAACCCACCCACTCACGCCACACTAATGTTCAGAGGTTACATCCGCGCCTGCGATTAACAGATTTCAACCAAGATTACCATACTATACTAAGTACGAAGGGACGGGGCAGTCAAGGAAAAGAGGCCCCGTCCACCCGATAATTTCCAAAGACGCCCCTCATCGCCTGCATAATTCAGAGCTCTTGCCATGCTCAGCGCAATCAAGGAAAAGAGGCCCCGTGCACAAACTAATTTCCAAAGACACCGCTCATCACAGGCATGACTCAGAGCTCTAAACATGCTCAGTGCAGCCCCGTCAAACATAATAGCCTATTATCAAGGCTGATTCACTTTCTATTTCACAATAATCCAACAAGGATAATAACTGAAATTCAATTCATAATATGGTCAAAATGTTCAGTTATGTGTATGAATTCTTAATTCAGTTTTTTATGTATTTGCTACAATAATAATCTAGGCTGTAAAATTAACAAGACATGAATTATTCACAGAAACATGAAATCTCTACAGCTCCAACAAGCAATAAAACTATAAAAGAACAATTTGATAGGGCTATTACTATAACTCTAGCTGGACACAGTCTAGATCGGTCCATTTACGTTCACAACTGTTTGCTTAATTGCTTTAACAGATGAATTAAACATCGCTTCAACTTAAGAGACATGAATCATGAATGGGAGTAAAATCAACCCAACCAAGTCATCAATAGCATACAAAAGAAACAACACTTGGGTGGGTGGGGCGGGGGTGGTGGTGGGGGAAGCTAACCATTGGAGCCTTTTGGTTTTTGCTGCTGCGCTGCCCTTCCAGACTTCACTGTTTTGTCAACCGCCTGGTTCTTTCCAAGCTCTTGTCTTTTCCGGACATTTTCCTCTGTTATCTTCAATAAGCGATCACTTGCGACCCACTCATCCCAGCTATATAGCCATTGGAATTGGATTAGAACAGAAGGGAAGGACAACATATCAAGTGCTGGTGACAACAATAATAACAGGGTGCACCAAAAGAAAAAAAATGATAATTGACAGGAACCCATGACCATATGTACCTATATGATTTTAAGCAATGGAGAAATACCAAAATATGGTTAAACTTGAAATTCAGTGGTTCACTTAGATAGCAGTCAGCACCTAACCATGAACCCTTGAGTGCAAATTACTTATTTCCGACTTCAGTCAACTAAGTCATTCCATACAATGTATCACGTCCTGAGCCCAAGCCCCAAGTATTAGTTGGATTTACCATAGGGTTTGCTTAATCAGCGGCCTGACCTAATAAAACGAATAAGTACCTAGCTTCTGTACACACCAACAAAAACAGATGTAAAATATTCCTCAATCTAACAAAAGTCACAGGCCAAAACATTCCAACTCCCAAAACCCAGTATATGTAAAATCTGCCTTCATCATTCTAAGGCTTTTTACATAATGCAACTTTATTTATTCAAAGGCACTATGAACTATATTAAAGGGCGGCGCACGTAGCTCCCGCTTGCACAGGGTCTGGGGAAGGGTCCAACCACTTTAGATTTTTTTACGCAGTCTTTCCCTGCATTACTGCAAGAATCTGTTTCCAGGACTCGAACCTGTGACCTCTGGGTCACAAGGCAACAACTTTACCGCTGCGCCAGGGTTCCCCTTCACTATGAAGCATATTAATTGAAACAAATATCTAGGTAAAGAAAAGGCATCTGCTTTAGCCATATCTCTGCTGAGAAATGAGCCCTCTGTATACTATCAAATCGCTGATGAAAACCAATTCAGCATTTCCCAGCATTTGAAAATGAAAACCAGTGATGTTTATAATACGTTCCACGACACCGTGCACATTTCAGCTGATATGCAGGAAACAAGCACAATGCATTAATTATAGAACAAGTCATGCACAGAACGCTGAACCTTTTTTTTTCAAGATAGAAGGTGGTAGCTAACTATATGTAATGAATATGCCAACTGCATACTATGAGGCATAATTTTCATGGCATATTGCTACTGAGAATAAAAAATTTAAGAAAAAAACTAATAATCAGATCTATGCATGGATAAAGGATAACAAAATAGATCAGACTTATCTAGCATCCATCCAGTACAGAATTATGGAATTTGAGTGCGATAGTTATGCACTTACTTCTTGTTCCAACCCTACAACAGGTAAGATAGAAAAAAATGAATTAGAGGACACGGAAGGAAATAAGGATCTGTCAACTAGATACCCTAGTTAAGCCGGCATTAGTATCCTACTAGGTGATATAGATCCACTTACGAAGAAACCACGAGGAAACAAATTAAAAGGCTGTGCAATGGAGACTTACCAGGTAATGAACGAAGTAGCGCCATTCATCATCCAGATTCTCGATTCTTTGGACCTTAACAAACACAAAGGAACATACATTGTTTACTATTAGCAACCAGTTCAATTGTTTCTCCACAAGGGGCTGGTACAATGTCATATGTGTGAGTTGGCATGGTCAGGTACGATAATTAACAGTAGTGTCCTGACAGAAGCTGCCAGTGGTTGGGGAAAATCCTCATGGGGTCTATCTGGTTCAAAATCGGACTGCGCAGTGCGGTACAGCGCAGTGGCTAGCGTCCCCCGTGAGCAGAGCAATGGGGAACCAAACCCTAGCAAGCGCGGGGCGGCACAATCGAGGAATGGAACAAGCCGCGGGTCATCTAGCGGGGAACGCTCGTGACGCAGCTTGGTCTAGGGCCTAGGGTTAGGAAGAAGCGAGAGACGGGCGGGAGGAAGGAAGTAACCGACCTTGGCCTCGTAGAGGAGCGGGCCGTGGTAGGCAAGGACCTTGTCGCCCTCCTTGAAGGACGGCTCCGAGTCCTTGGCCTTGCCCTTGTCCTTTTCGCCATCGCTGGTGTTGGAAGAGCTCCCCATGGATTCTTCCGCCCGTCGTCGAGAGGAGGGAGACGAGAAAATGAACAGGGTTACTAGAGAGAGGACTCGAGTTGGGGAAGAAACCGAACGGTAAGAACGTGGAAACGGGCCATCGTGCCGAAAAATCGGGCGCCATCGTGCCGAAAAACAGGCCATCCTGGTCCAGAAAACGGCCCATATACAACAATTCTTTGCCGAGAAAGAGGAAATTTTCCCCGGGCACCAAGTTTGCATGAAAAGAATGAAATGCACAAGAGTCCTCGAAGTTGTCTCGGATTCTAATCTAAACTCCGGTACTCTCAAATGTTGGATTATGAGTCTTCAAACCTGTCATGGATTCTCATCTAGGTCCGAGTACTGTCAATGTTGGTTTCTGGGTCTTTGAACTTGTCCCGGGTTCTCATCTAGGTCCCAGAATTTGTTAAGAAGTCTCATCTAGGTTAAAATTACCATCCAGATAGGGAAAAAAGAACATATTTTCATATTTCTAAAATAAAAAATTTGTAAAATCAAAATTTCAAAGAACAAAAAACATTTTTGAATGTTAAAAAATATGTTTTTATGCCTCTAATAATCCCACACATTCCCGATGATGCCACACATTTTTCATATTTAAATACATAAGAAATGTATTTTTAACATTCAAAAATGTTTTTGTTTTTTGAAAATTTTGATTCTACATATTTTTGCATTTTGGAAATATGAAAATTGTGTTTTTTTTCCCCTATCTGGAGGTTGATTTGAACCTATATGATACTTCTTAGCAAGTCCTGAGATCTAGATGAGAACTCGAACAAGTTTGAGGATCCAAAAATCAACATTTGAGAGTACCTAACGTAGATGACACCACGGGACAAGTTCGAGGAACTAGAAACAACTTTGAGAGTACCAAGACCTAGATGAGAACTCATGACAAGTTCAAGGACTCCTGATGCATTTCACTCAAAAAATAAATATCACTATCAAATCACAAAGAAAGAGAGCTACACACAATTAGCTGATATAAGGATCCTGTGGGTTCTTAACTACTTACTACATCCTTTAATTTCGAAAACAAAATGACCTAGCTACGTTTAATGTCATATGTATGGATTGGCATGGTTGGTGACACGCATGCGTGATACTACTTCCATTTCCTAAAAAATGTGTGAATTGGCACATGGTTGGTTTCTGAAACCTCTGTACTACTACCCTCTTTCTTCTTTGCAAGAAAAGCAGATGACCTGCTCAAACTCTTGTGTTTCGGATTGTTCTGTGTCCAGGTTATAGAAAGGTGTCAACGGGGCCTCCGAAGAAATAATTTTGTTTTTACATACTGATCAGGAGCACTTGTTTTCCCTGTGAAGCTGTAAAGGTTTCTAGTTTATGTAGCTAACCTTTCAAAGCCAAAGGAAAACAAGGTTGTAGTTGAGCCATGCCCCCAAAAAAAAAAATATTAGCCCTTCCGTGAAGAGTACTCCTAGGCCTCGACGTGCTTCATTAAATGGATTGTCCAATTGAAGTTCTGCTTGATTTTGTACCTCGGGTCCTCCTGCATTGTGATTTTTTTTTGGCACCTTTTCAAACCGTCATTTCATTAGTTGGATTACTACAACCTTTTCGTTTTGAATTTACTCAAAATATGAAATCGGAAGGAGTATGCAACATGGGACTTAGTTCTGTCCCGGCCTGCGAAGGATCATTGTTCCATTGTTATGGGAAAGTGAAACTTGAATACTTGATTATGCACTATCATCTGCTCCTAATTATGGCCACCAGCAGCCAGAAAAGTGTGATTGATTCCCGACCATGGAAGTGAAGCAGCCCAGGACTCTGGTCGTAGTCTCGTTCAGTCCCACCCATGGATGAACTTGCATCAGAAAATAAACTCATACGGTTTCCTCCTCGCCATTTCTGTATTTCACCCGTGGTGGCACGGAGTACTACAAACAAAGGCGAGCATGAATGACCTGCCGTGCCGAGAGCTGCAGTGAGCAACAGCCGCCGCCGCCGCCGCTGGATTCAGCGCATCTTCCCTGTCACAGCACTCGAGCACCGCTGTCCGAAATTCCCTTCGTCCGTTCCCCGGTGACACGGAGCATGTTATCGCCATGTGCCGCCGCTGGGCCCCGCCGCCCGAGGCGGTGTCCGGTAAAGCGCGGGCCGCCACCAACCGGGCGCGATCATCGCCGTCCCCCTGGATCTCGCCGGCGCGCCGCCCGAGCGCGCGTGTTCCTCCTTTCGTTTCACCTGCGTGCCGTTGCGTTGCGTGCGTGGCCGCGGCGGCGGGCTCCTCTGGCTGGCTGGCGCGTGGGGCCAGTGGTTGCGCCCGACGGGATCAAGTGGGCCCGAAAGCTGCATGAGGCATATGCGTAAAGAGATCCTGCTTTGGTAACCACTCCGCTTGTAAAACCGTAATTCAGTTATGTTTGGTGCGGTTGATACGACCTGACCACCGGATTTTATCCATTTTGTAATTCAGGAAGTTGCTCGACGGCGACATGTCGAGAAATATACTGCCAGATTCCAATCGCCGGTGCGGGGAATTTGCAGGGCAGGTTGCCGTGTGCTTCAAGTCCCGGTACACCATCTCTGTCCGTGACCCCTGTCCCAACCGGGAGTAGTAGCAGCCGTACAAGCATAGGACAATGCCCACGTCCGTCCGTATGAGCGTTGTCACTGGCACGCTGGGCCCGCGGCGGAGACGCCGATCATTGCTGTCAGCTCCGACGGAGAGCAGGAACAGTCTTCCCACGCGGGGGCCACGGAGCTTAACGACGCGGCGGGGGCCATGGAGCTTAACGACGCGGCGGGGGCCACGGAGCTTAACGACGCGAAGGCGGTTTTACTTGATTCCACCGCGCGCCCGTGAAGATGACGCTTTCTACCAGAAAAAGGAAATTAGTTACCGCTGACGCGTCGCTTACAGCTGGGTCCCGCGTCCGCCCTAATCCCACCTACCGGTACTCTGTACTACAGCTACGGCCACCATCAATCCTCCGCCCCCCCGTGCCCCGGTTCCCGTGCGCCCTATAGCCGCTGACGAAGTGGGCCCACTCCCGGACGGCGCCACATGTCATGGAGACGAGCTCGCCATTAAAATCCACGCGCCCCACCCAGCTGTCTCCTTCCTCTCCCCCTCGCCTCGCCTGCTCCACCACCGCTTTCCCGCTCCGCATCCGCCTGCCGATCTCCGCACCCGCCGGCGACCGGGGCCCACCGCCCAGCCGCCGGGCACTGCCTACCCAGCCAACAGTCCACCCATCGTTCCGCGCTGCGGCCATTAGATACCCTCCTTCGCCCTCCGCTCCGCTCCGCCCGCCGCCTCCCGATCTGCGAACTAGCGAAGCCCGCTGACGAGTGGGGCCTGTCCCGCCTCCCGCCTAGCGCTGCCGCCGCCACCGAGCGGTCTTCCACGCGTAGTGCTCGCGCTGCCGTAGTGGAGTTCGCTACGCCTACGCGCGCTTCTCTGCCCACCGCCGCCGCATCGCGCTCTCTCGAGTTTCCGGAAGCTTCGGAGCGCTAGGGTTGGAGAGACGAGTGAGGGAGCCTTGCGCCCGCCGGCCGCGGGGATCGAGGGAGGGATGCGCGGATCGGGGCGGGCGGCGCGGCGCGGCGACGGCGCGCCATGTTACACCGCATGAGGTGCCTCGTCCCCGCCGGCGTCCAGGACAGCCCGCGCGCAGCGGCCAAGAGGGTCTCGCCGGCGTCGTGGCGGGCGGACAGCGCCGCCGCTGCCGCTGGAGAGGAAGGGGGCAAGGGGGCGATCCGGTTCAGGCCGCCGGACGTGATGGAGACGGTGCACGAGGTGGCCATTTACATCCACCGCTTCCACAACCTCGATCTGTTCCAGCAGGGGTGAGGATTTTTCCGCTTTCGGTCCTTGTTCTGCCTGTGAGAAAGTTTTCTCGGGTTTAGTATCTTTATTTTTTTTTCCTTTGCTTTTACCAAGGGCGTGAAAAGTTCGAAGTGGTTTGATGTAAAGATCACGACCAGTGCGCATTTCTAGGTTAAATGTTTGCATTGGTCCGGCCATTTCTGTAAATTTTTAAGTTAGCTTTTGTATTTGGTTGCAGTTGAGGAATTTTGGTTTTGCCATATACTTTGTCCTTTTCCGTAAATCATCTGCAGACGATTCTTGCTAGATTTGTGATGTCACTGGTCTGATAAGCGCAAACATTTAAGCCTTTATTTTCTTCTTTCTTGTGACACGAGTTTTGGATTATGTGCAGCTGGTATCAGATGAAGATAAGTGCAATGTGGGAGGACGGAGGCAACAAATCACCGGCTTCACCTGCCAGGGTCGTGCAATACGAAGGTGTGCATGCATTTCTCTTGGCAGTGGGCACTAATATGGTTTTGAATGTTCTACTTCTATACCTTGCATTTCTAGATTCTAGCTGTCAGAAGTTAATGCTTAAATTGGTACATTTATCTCCTAGCATGCAGTTGGTAACTGCTTGTCTGTTTCCAGCAGCAGCAGTAGTGCTTGATTATATCCATGATGCATGATACTCAGAATAGAAACCTGCTTATTTATGAGTTCTGTGGGTACCTTGTTGTCAACAAACAGCGAAACCGTCTTGTTTCTATCTAATTTTACTTCGATAACATCAAGAAGTATGTTGTGTGTGTGTGTGGATACTTAACATAGCTGTACAGGCTTTTATAAATCATTTCCCCTTATCTGGTTCCACTGTGTCATTTAGAGTATATCTTCGAATCCATGGGAGATGCTTATCAAACTGTGCCAGCTCAACAGACCTCCTTTAGTCGTGTTGTTAAAACAATGATGAACAACTAAAAACACAAGTGTAGATGGCCATGGATGATCTCATGCCAATACATTTTGCAATAGTGCTATGGAGGGTGTGAACACATGTATATTGGATCATCTCTTCAACTTGTATAAATTATGGTAATGTTGTACTTGTTACCTTTCTGCTCTGTCCAGGTTGTTTCTATATCTTGCTTCATTTACAAGCTAAAAATGCGTCTCAGAGAATTTTTAGTTAGTGTTGATTGTGATATTTGTTATGTTAACGTCTGTAGTTGCCAATCTTTTAGCTGATAGATAATGACATGGTAGGTGGATTGTGCAGCTATTGATGCTGGTGCGGACGATGCCTTAGGCATTTGGAAAATAGATGATGCCGATAATAGCTTCTACACACAGCCATTTCGAATCAAGTATGCACGACAGGATATTTATCTATCGGTTATGGTGTCTTTCAACATTTTCAACAGTGAAGAGGAGGTTAGTATTTTTACATATCCCTTATGTATTGTATTGTCGACATTGCTTTAGCCTTATCAGAGAAATGCTTAATTGTTCAAGGGGCCAGCAGCTTCTGCCGTTATGTTGAAGTTTGAGCTGATATATGCCCCAACACTTGACAGCGGGTGAGTACACATTCTTTTCAATGGTATTTGTGCACAGACTCCAGTCACGTCTTGTATCTACAGATTTCTTATAGCAATACTGATGCTATTGTGGCCTTTCGGAGTTGCAGGTCTGAGCTTCAAGCTTCTAGTGTCACATCTTCAGCGGCTGTGCATGAATTTAGGATCCACGCAGAGCACTCCTGGGTTTACACTCATATTGTCAGTTCACTTTGATGCGTTCCACTCTGTTCTTGTTGATCTGACGTTACATATAGTGTACCTGAAAGCTGGTGCAACTAAAGCATCATTGAAGGTACACAGGTTTGTGAAGCTTTGGCTTAACATTATTTGAAAACGATCGTCGAATGCTGTTAGACGTTCTAGCCACTATCAATTTAGATGATCTGAATAATTTTAAAACTTTGTGTTGCGATGCTTAGTTATAATCTAGTGAAATTCATGGATTTCTGTTCCAGAGATCTAAGCAATTAACTCACAATTAAAAGGTGGTTGGAAACATTGCTGTGGATGATATAAACGTCGGGCTTCTTGTTGAAAAATCATGGAGTAACTTCTTCTGAGATCCACTTACTTATTTTAGGGGTCTAGGGAGCACTAAAAACTGTACTAATTCAGTCGCCACGGTAGCTGAGCTTGAAGTATTTGAGTTTTTATTCTCTTTTCTTTGAACATCTGAGTAAATGGTATTAAATGTGCAGGTACCAGACAAGGTTAGGTCCAACATCATACAAATGTTAAGGCACTGTTAACTTCTAGGAAAATGTTGCTTGAAGAACTGACGAAAGTC